>JACBWV010000765.1:2105300-2158369 GCA_013435795.1 Chlamydomonas sp. ICE-L
AGGTTGTCCCATATTAAGGCACCCTTTGCTGTCCCTGGAGCAGCCAGAAAAAAATATAAAAAATCATAGCCAGCACAGACGATCAATACGGAATTAAATAACAAAACCAGTACACATGGTCCTTTGTCATCACGATTCAGCAAAAGTTCTTCTAGACTGCCCTTGCGGTCTGTCTGGTCACCGCCCCTCCAGGTCTATATGGCTGTATGTCTTCAACTGCTTGACAAGCTTCCCCATGCACTCTAACTCCTTGGTCTATAGTGCCCACAGACCCAGTTGACGCCACCTCTCGACCTATGCTTCCCTTTCCAGTGGGCAGCCATGTTGTACTTTCAGATGTACTTAGCACACGTGGGGCACTCGAGTAGGGTGTTGGTTTTTGTGTGTGTGTATGTGGGTGGGTGGGTGGGGGGGGGGGGTGTGGGGGGGGTAAATACTTATTGCACAAGGTCAAAAGTATTGCCAATAACTACCCTCACCAAGGTTTACTCATAGGAGGTCTCAGAATGTCATTTGGAGGTCTGAGTAGAAAGTTAGTAAAATACCAAATAAGGACTGACCCTTCCCCCCCTAAAGGAGGTGCTCAAAACAATCTGAAAAGTGCTCAATAAATCGCAAATAATTATGTCATATACATCCTATACATAAATCGATCGGCATCCATCAACTTTTTGTAGAGGATGCTACCTCCTGAATGAGTGCAGATAATTTGTGCATTCTCCCCCCTTTACTCACGCACCACACACACTCCCTTCCCCTCCCCTTATCAAGCTCCTCCTCTCCTCCTCCCTGCAATTCAACTTGAACTTGAACTTGGTTACGTGGCTTCAGCCTTTAAGGCTGCTCACTGTCTTCGGCAGTAACGTAATCAATTAAAACCAAGCATTATGATCACAATGTGCTTGACCCAATCTCTGCATGCAAACATTGATACACACAAGTAACTTATCATGACCTTCCACCTCTGTCTTGTTCATAATATGGATTTATGAATACTCCCATCCTCACTTCAGTTCAACATTGTGGAGTGGTTAACAGCCAAGGGCTTTCCTGAACACCTGATCCAAAGGATGATCCTGAACAGGCCCGAGATGTTGATGTTATCTCCTGAGGAGTCCTTGTGTCCTATGTTGGAGTACGTGGCTTGGGTTGTGGGTTCCAAGGAGACCGCTGTCTAACTGTTGACCAAGATGCCAGAATTGTTTGGGAGACGGCCGACCAGTGTCCACGCTAAGCTTTTGATGCTGAAGGAGTTGGAGCTGCAGCCCCTCATTGATGCTCACTAGGTGGGTGACAGCCTGACAGGCCCCTAACGCAAGATCCAAAATATACCCTACATAGACAGCTGTCAAACTGTTGATCAAGCAGCCATTCATGCTAAGTTGTTGACGCTGACTGAGTTGGTTGGCTTCAGCCAGCCCTTGATGCTAGCTATGTGGGTGGCATGCTCCTACTGTCATACACAGGCAATCCTAGTTGGTCCAGTATTCTTGCTAAGCTTCTCATGGACGCTGACAGAGTTGGTTGGTTGCAGCCAGTGCTTGATGCTCACTAGGTGATTTCCACATGCCCCCAATGTATGATCCTAAGTAGGCCCTTTTGTTTGGTCAAGTAGGCATGCTAAGCTATTTACGGTGGCAGAGTTGGTTGGCTGCAGCCCGTACTTGATTCTCACTAGGTGAGTTTCCCCTAATGCATGATCTTAAACAGGCCCTACATAGTCCTTGATGCTCACTAGGTGAGTTGCCCATAATGTGTGTGTGTAGCTGTTTGTAGCTTTGTTTTTATTTTGGAGCTACACATACCAGCTTCTATGTATGCAGCTCGTCTGGCTGGCTATTCAACTAAAGTGGACGCAAGCTAGTGCACCTTCAAGCTGATGTCATGGACTGTCCAGTGCTGCTGAAATCTTTTGTGAAACGTTAGACCCTAATACACGCTAAGCTGATGACGCTGGCGGAGTGGGTTGAATGCAGCCTTGCAAAAAAATCTATAGTAATATATATATTAAACGAACCACCCGAGCTAAACTTTATGCACTAAAAGCTATTTACCCTGATTGAGTTGGTTGGATGCAGCCTAACAAATGACAAATTAAAAAGCAGAGTACTATAATAAACTAAATTGAACAAAACTGAACTCAACTAAAGTATACTATGCCCTTTAACCATTTACTTGATTGTCACCCCAATAAATGTATAAATCCATATAGAAACTATAGCATCACCTGCAGCATGCACACACATATTGGCCCAACCTGCTATGGTTTATGCTTAGCTTTACAACATACAACTGAATATTGAACCCCAATACATGTAACCATGAACATTAGCATCACCACCTACAACTTACACACACATATGTGGCCAACCTGCTCTGTTGTATACTCAGCCTAGCAACACACAACTGACTAGTTAACCCCAATATATGTATCCATGAACGTTGGCATCATCACCTACGGCATGCACACAAATATTGGTCAAAACTGTTTCCTTCGAACTCAAATTAATTGTGCTAGATGCTATACTAAACTAAATCTTACTAAAATAAAATAAATAAAATACGGTCATATACATACTAAACTGAAACATGCTATGCTCAGCTAAAGCAAGCTGCACCCTTGACCATGAACCATCAACCCGTAATGTTTCATCCTAACCGCTGTCCTCAGGAATGACAGCATCGTCACCAGCGGCATGCATGGGACCAAGGTGTATTATATTGAAGGAATTGGGACTTACAGAGGATGCAGATATCATGTATAGGTCAACGTGGGTAAACAAATCCAAAAAGGACTTTGCTACATGGCCCACGCTTGTACAGGTGTGTCACTAGGGGATATGGAGGGTGGGGCTGGGGGGGGGGGGGGGGGGGGGGGGGGGGGGGATGGAATGGATGAGGGGTAGCATCCACCTAGTTGGGACTGGCGGAGGATTCTGCCCTCATGAATAACGCCAAATGGGTGATAGCATCCACCAGTCCGTTGGCTACATGGCCCACACTTGTTCAGGTATGCTTTATCATGGGTGTAAAGGAGAGTTAGTTGTGTGGGGGGATGCGTAGGTGTGTGTTAAGGGATGGGGGTGGGGGGGTGGGGGGGGGTCGGAGATGTAGACCTCGTGACTGTTGGTACACCTCACCTTGGATAGAGTGTTTGTGCATGTGGGTGTATTGGAGTGTTTGTGTGGAGGAGTGAGTAAGAGGGTGAGTTGTTGTGGGGATGTGTGCATGTTTGTGTGGAGGAGTGAGGGTGAGGGTGAGTTGTGGTGGGGGATGTGAAGGTGTGGTGGGGTTTGGGTTTGCGGGTTGGCTACATGGCCCACACAGTCCATGTGCATGTATGGGGTATAGATGGGAAATGTGGGTGTGGATTAAGAGATATCCGAGGGGGGGGGGGGGGGGGGGGGGGGAGGAAGACAGCAAAGACAACACAAACACACACGCTGGACACACAAAAAACCTATTAAACACTGTACACGTACAACCATTTTGTTATTTTGTTTTATGCAGGCCTACCTTGACATGGGGCGCGAGCGCTTCCTCACTACGAATAGTTTGGAGGACGCTATCGTAGTGTGCCAAGAGAGGTGGGCCTTTGAGTGGAAATCGAAGTTTGATGAGCGCTCATTGATAATGGAGACGGCATGGAAGGTGTCAGGCATTGCTGGACTGCCTGCCATCGAAGATCAGATGTGCAAGGAGGAACATGATTAACGGTTCTCTTACTTGAGCATGCAATGCACAGCAATGCACAGGCGGTGGTGGATGGTGCGTCCGGACGGCCTACCATTGACTGCTTACCAATGCTAGACTGCCTAACATTTAAGATCAGATGCGCAAGAAGGAAGCATGCATATAGTGTCACACTTCCATGCAATGCGCAATGATGGATATGCTCTAATCTTGAGACTGCGTTTGCAGGTTTTCTTTTACCATTGCTATGAGTCTAGGCATGGTGTGTCTAGGATATGCCATGTGGGTGCCAAGGGATATGCCATGTGGTACAAGGGGTGCAGCAGTTGCTGGTCAGGAGGCCAAGCAGGGTACTACATGATGTCAAAGTGGTCAGCGCTTAAAGCACACAAACGTCAAATTGGACAGCGCTTAATAGTGTAAATAGCGCAAAAATTGGGAAATTTATGATATATGCTCTAAACTTGAGACTGCTTTGCAAGTTTTCTTTTGCTCGCTATTAACAAGGCTTTGGCAAACTGCTCTTCTGCTATTACCCATTTGTTGGGAAGTTGTTAGGAGTTCGTGCAAACGGATGGAGGTTATACTAGCCACAGTTTGCCCTGTTGGTCAATGCAACAAGCATATGCCAATAGTGGGCTAGATGGTGCTTATATGGCTGGGGACACGTTAATGATACAGATGTTTGGTTGCGCCATTTTGCCACCCATTTTAACGCCCAAAGTTGTGAAGCAAGAAGGTTAGGAGTGCGAGGAGGAGAGTGCAGTTTTTGACATTCATGTATACATATGTTACAGTCCAAGGGTAGGCCTAATAGGCTAAAGGGACTTGCCTAACCGTTTAGGAAGGGCTTGAAAACAAATATGATGAACTGAACCCCAAACAATCGTTTAACAAACGGGGACCCTGAGTTCGGGCTACAGTGACAATTTAATTATACAATATTATTAAATCATCATCTCAACTGGGATGATAATTTAATTGTGCGATTATTATCGCATTTTTTATAAATTGAATTAAGTATTTCCATCCTTCAAAGGAATCAGGATTCATGACCAGCTTCATACTAGAATTGTTATCCACCAATTCAGGTTCAATGTTAATTTTCTCAAAACATATTTTTCTATCCTCAGCGTATAACGGGGATTATAATAAGGTGATACGCATTTCATCTTCGACTACTCTTATACCGTTAACCATCATATCGCAGCACCTGCAAATTCTACCAGAACGAGAGGTACTCCTTTCTGATTCGACATTGAAGTTGTGAGCTCGAAGAAGTAGTCTTGCTATGCATTTAATATCATCCCTATTTTTTAATATGTTAGTGTACGTTTGAAATTTGTTTCCTATCCTCTGACATCATCCAATTCGCATACGTAATAGTTTTAATACCGATTCCTTTGTTATCACCCAGATTCCTGGGGTTCCATGTACTCAGGGATTGCCAGTCAATGTCTGTTATTTTAGAGATGCCTTCATAATTGTTTCCTGAGTCAATCTTGCTTAGTGACGTCTGATTATCTTGAATAATATCAGATAAATGTTCTATAACACCTAACCTCTGAATGCATCTTAGTGATATTAAGGGCGCCTGGTAGCGCGTCCCAAATGAAATGAATTGAATCCTTAATACAATGTATTTTAATTGATATTAATTTAATTGTATTTAATGTTGTCACATTTTAATCATATTTTATTCCTTTCAATTTAATTTAATCTACGTGAGTTTAATGCATGTAATTGCTTTAATTTATCAATTCGAATATGATTAAATTAAATTTAATTAAATTTGATGTAAATGAATTTCATTGAATCGATGGATGTTGCAGATTCGTTGGCTACGAAGTGACGAAAATGAGAGTTTTTGAAGGGTTGTTCGATTTTAAGCAGTATTGAACGTTCCTGTAATGTAATGCAATGCATATATGTAGATTGGCTTCATTTGCAAGAATTTGATACAAGACAAATGAGATCAATCAGGGGTCTGGTTGATTTTAAGGAATTTTTACAAGGTATTGCATGTTTGGGCCCAGCCCAGACGTGACCGGTACGGTACCATTATGCTCCCAAACCTACGTATACGCACATGTCTAAGTGGTTCAAATTTGAAATGTTAGCTCTATGCTCCCTTAAATCAAATTTTTAACAGTTAATTGTTGCTATTTGGCCCAACCTGAGCTCCTTTTCGTGAATTGCGATGCTCATATGTGCTCTGGTGAGAATTGGTCCGGTATAAATAAGTCTTATTATTCATCAAACATATAGAATGTTCAAGTTTTTGATGTTGTCCATTAAACCTAAAAACATTGTTTTGTCACGGACGGACTAACGGACATTTTAATTGGTGTAATCCCTTCTTCCAAAAATTGGAGTTATTTTTCATTAAGGGCGCCTGGAGGCGCGTCCCGAATGAAATTAAATTAATTCTGAATTCAATTGATTTTAATTGATTTTAATTTATCTAATGTTGTTTTATTTAATTCGATTTTATTCCATTTAATTTAATTTAATCAGCGTGATTTGAATGCATTCAATTGCTTTATTTTGTATGGATTCGTATCGGATTTAATTTAATTTAGGTTGATTACATTACATTACATTACATTACATTACATTACATTACATTACATTACATTACATGTTAAAGTCTACTTGACACCGCGAGGGTGTATGAGACTCTGTGCTTTAAACAAAAAGAAAAAGCACCCACAAAGCAAAAAAACCCATTACATCAGGGGTGTGTCGAGGACAAACAAACCAAACTCCCAACCACCGTTTTGGTGGCGTAGGTATTAAACCCCTTAGAGCCGGACCCAGATCTCAACCACTTACAGTGGCGGAGGTAAGAAGCTAACAAATGAGAAGTCACAAGAAGAAGAAAAAAAGGGATGATAAATTACGGTGCCACTAAGCAGTCCAGGGCTTCCTGTCTTGCTCTTCTACAAGTAGAAAGATAGTCGGCTAGGTTGCTCCAAAAAGACTTAGTGCCATTTCCATTCATAAAGGTTCTGAATGTGGAATCGCAGAATTCCACATTCCATACGGTTAAGTTGGTATCCTCATGGACATGCCTATAAATATCTGTAAACAGCTTCTGGTAGCGGAGGCGAATATCATTATAAAAAGGGCACTCAAACATATGCATTTCATCCTCAGGTTTTTGGACCCCACACATTTGACAGTGTCTCATTGAGCGAGGGATGTGTGCTCTATCCACCACCCTCATTCTTTCTGTGTTCAGCCAATGGGAACCCATTCTAAACTGTGCTATAGAACGAATCTGATCCTGCTTATGTAAGGCGGATGTAAAGGGAATCAAGCCATTCTCATCATTGCTGTTGGCTGCGAACCATTTTTTGTTGATATAATTGAATTTCATTGAATCGATTGACGTTTTAGCATTGTAGACTATAAAGACACGGGAATGGGAGTTTTTGAAGGGTTGTTGATTATTAAGCATGATTGAACGTTTCTGTTATGCAATGCAATGCATGTATGTAGATTGGCTTTAATTTTAAGAATTTGATGCAAGAAAAATGAGACCAATCAGGTGTCTGGTTGATTTTACGGAATTTGTACAAGATATTGCATGTGTCGGCCCAGCCCAGACGTGAACGGTATGTCCCGTCCTCCTGAACGGGTTTTGGCCAGCGCCAGGTGGCGTGGCTTGCACCTGCCCCCGCCCCTGCCCGCGCCCGGTGGCTCCCGCCCTTGCCCCCAACCCCGCCCCCAACCCCAACCCCGCCCCCAACCCCGCCCCCGCCCCGACAATTCTGCTCCCAAACGTATGTACAGTGTACCTGAGTGTACGCACATGTTTAAGTCGTTCAAATTTGAAATGTTAGCTCAAGACACCCTTAAATCAAATTGTCAACCGTTAATTGTAGCTATTTGGCCCAGCCTAAGCTTCTTTTGTGAATTGTGTTGCTCATACGTGCTCTGGTCAGAATATGTCCGGTATATATAAGTCTTATAATTCATCAAATATATAGAATGTTCAACTTTTTTAATGTCTTTCATGAAACCTGAAAAAATTGATCATGGACATTTTAATGGGGCTAATCCCTTCTTCCAAAAATCTAGAGATTTCTTCATTCGGGTATTCGGGTAAAAATCTGTTGATTTTTTTTATTCGGGTATCCATGAGACCAGCATTGTTTATTGCTATGTGTAGCAGCTTCTAAGCAGCTCCTTCCACCCACCCTTTGACCAAACCACCGAGCTGTAGGATACCAGCATTCATTATTTGTTTGGCTATCCTAAGCAGCTTCTCTGCATCTCCTTCCACCCATCCCTAAGGTCATCCCCGTTCAAAACGTGTCTTTCCCCGAGAGGTTCATTGAACTGAACCCCAAAAAATCGTTTTACCGACGACGGCCCGGTGTTCTTGCTACAGTGATCATTTGATATAATTAAATCATCATCTTATCTGGGATGACAATTTAATTGTGCGATTCTTATCGCATTTTTCAAATTGTGTATTAAGTATTTCCATCCTGGTTGAAAAAAATGGTATTCGACCGGGTTCCAAAGTTTCTTTAGTGGACCATATGGTCCCAGCACATTTTGTGTGCAGTAACTTAACTCTCCTGGAGGATGGGACCACCGACCTGGCCACCTCAAGGAAGGGTGTGAGTACTAGGACGGGAGATACCCTAGCTCTGCACTGCAGACCAACAGTAATTATAGCAATTGTGACGCTATGGCTTACATCTGCACACAAAGTTTCAGTCACATGCTCAATTTCTGAAGTTATCAAATACCAAGAATTGGGAAAGCTTCATGCGCATGTTTAAGCAATTCATGAGTTATTGAGCTGGGGTGCGATTGAATGGCTGCAGCCTATAAGCTGCTCACCCCATTTGTTTTCTGTATGGCTTCATTTCAAAACCAAAGGATACACATAAATCAAGGAAAACTTGAAGGTCAGCACATGAACAAGTTTTAAACATAATCTGCCAAGTGCGATACCTGGTTTTCAATGTGTATCGCACGAGCGAGGTTCCTAGGAATTTTAAGATGGTGAGCAGCCCAGGGCTGGCTGAAAACGTGCAACAATTAAAATTAAAATTCATAACTTCAACGTCAGCTCATACAAATCAAAAGTGCACCCTTCCAAAGCTTTTCTTTTCAGCTACGGGCAGCATCTAACGCATGTATATAAGGCACCTAACTTGCTACCCATCCCAGCCAAATCCAGCTAACGCGACAAACTGCATCTGGAAGCTGACATGACCGGCTTTCGTGTTGACATCTTGTGATCAATCAGTGGCTGTCTTAGGGAGCTGCCCAGAAGCTGCTGCTCATAGCCGAAAATAAAAATATGCACCCTACACGCCCTACTAGATGGCCCCCGTACAGTGTTTCTCTTGAGGGCTTCTTGGGCTTTCTTCCAGCTCCATTATCCAACCACTGAGTCAGGCCCACAGCTTTCAGCTTTTTTGGAATTCCTGTTATGTCAACTATCAGACGCACTAGCTAGCCCCAGGTCTGGCTGAAGGACGGGGGGAAAGAGCTGCCTAGAAGCTGCTATACGTAGCCCAAAACGGAAACATTGCCCACGTATGCAGAGACCCTAGGTAGCCTCAATCTCAGATTAGGCTGAAATATGAGTTTAAAACTTAACAGGCAAATGTTGTCTTTATCTGAACATGTCTTGATATAATAAATTCGTCCCAAACCATGTGATTGCTCTAGCGACTGAGGAGTGCCTGTTTTGAGGGGATTCTCACCAGGGTTGTTGTTTGGGGGTCCGTTGTGCCTCAGACACATATTTTTGAGGGTCCGTTGCGTCTCATGCAAATCTTGGAACTGCGTGGGTGTATCTCAAGATGCAGATATTAGAGTCCCCATACATGAACAATCATGATTGTAACCCAAGTATGTGGATGTAGCAGTGTTTCTAAAACACATGGACCTGGATCAGTCTTTGAATGGTCTAATCTGCTTATACTAGTTCCTCGTTTCCGTGGGTTTCGCACGGGGGGGCTTGGAATAGGAAGACAGTTGCAAATCATGCAATTCAACTATTTACCTTGTCGTTAGCTTCTCGTCTAAGCCCGAGGCGAGATGGTAGTAATTATACAAAACATATTTGATGTATATATGTGCGAATCAGAAAGCAAGTGAATAATACCTATACAGTCTTGTATAACAAATAATGTTTCTGGATGTAGCTCCATGTAGCAGTTTATTTCTAGGCAGCTTCCGCCCCTTCTCCATTGTGGAGCTTAAACTCAAGCTAGCTAGGAACCTGCGCCTGAAAGCTGGCACGATGGGTATTTCATTGGATTGCAGTAGCAAACTCGGTGCATGACCCGGCAGTGCTTGACACATGGAGCTGGCTAAAAGCTGCTGTGCATAGCCGAAAAAGAAACAACGCTGAATACCGGTACCAAGATTAAAACTCGGCAACAGACTGTGGATACGTATCTATACACTGTTTAGACACTTGTCTCGTTCCAAGATATATGAGAAGTGGAAGTCAGTCATTTAATAATCGCCTTCCCAAGCATTGGCTGGATATGCGGTTGGACACCCTACCCTACTGCCCCCCACACCCACCCCAACCCTGTCCCTTGATATGTAGGGCATTGCACGCTTTTCTCTTTCTGGGACAGTTGGTTGTTATTGGCCGACTCTCACGTCGGCTACTGAGTAGACAAAGTGCACACTGGTCTCCATTCCCTCTTGGACCCATGTTCCCTGCCGCCAGGCCATAGGCTAGCTATGACCTGCACATACCTGCAGTCCCCAGCAGTACATCTCCGATCTTTCTATATATCGTTATATTGCATCTAATAGCTATCTTCCTCCATTGAGTCTATACCGTTGTAAAACACTTCGATTGAAAGGTTATGCGCTCCATCTGTTAGCCGCTACACGAAGACGACCACTGCGCACCGCCATCAGGTGAACAGTTACCCTCTGACTAGCTCGAAGACCAGAGTTCGAGCTACTGGACCTCGTCGATCAGGGTAATTCAAAGCGCGCGCTATTGCGCTTTTGAGCGCTGACTTTTTGACCCCCTCAGCGCTTTAAGCGCAGTTTTTTGCAACCCCCTGTGGGCGCAGCAAGCAAATTTTGCGCTTTTTACACTACAAAGCGCAGTTTTTTTGTTTTCAAGTGCGCTAAAGCGCTGGCAAATTTGGCCATTTGAAGTACCCTGTCGTGGATCGCCCCTATACGGAATCCGTCTCCACCGCTGCTCCGCCTACTGCTTCTACCAAGATTCCCTTGTACTCAGCTGCTGCGTCCACACTACTAGAGATCCGCAAGAGCGCTTGCTATTCACCGTGATCGACGACGTGAGTTGAGCTGCCTCACTGAGATAATGCATAGTGTTGAGTGATCCTTAAGATTGCTGTGCTTGCAACTACACGCCTGCACAACAGAAGGTAACGCCCGTTACCAACCCTAGCCATCTACCGGCCAGGTTCACCATTAGCAAACCATTGGATCCTTTTGGATCACCGATTGCAACAAACACCCCCCTCCCCCCTCCCCCCCACCAGCCCTCCCCGTTATCCCTCTCCATCCACCACTCCGAACAATGACAAGACTCAGGACCTCAAGACCCCGGATCATCGATCATCATGCAGATCAACAAGATCTCCAGTGGCTCCTTCATTACCCCTGGCGTAAACACCAGGTGAAACTCTTCCTCGGCCTCAGGTCAAATTGGGACTGCCTCGCCATCGCCCAGGACTGCATTGCCCCCGCTTCCCTCCAAGGGGAACCGGCAACAGCAGATGGTTACCGAGCTGAAGAGAGTTCTTACCAGAATGCTGGGCATGCTGATCCGAATATTCCAAATCGTCTTACTCCCAACAGGATCTCCATCCGTAAGAACAACTAACCTCGCATTCAAGATGATCCTTGACACCCTGTCTGAGCCTATCCAACAGGCTGCCATGGCCCAAACTGACATGGCCACCAATGCTTTCAGGTACCTGGCATCTGCCTATGCTGAGAGTGCTGGTAACCTGGAGATGGAATCCTTCAAAGCTCTGTATGACCTCAAAATGACATCCACTGAATCCCTGAAGATGTATCTCTCCAGAGATGCTGACCTGTACTCCCAAGTTCCCCAGGTCCAAGGAATGTCCACCACGTCTATGCCCACATACTTGAACATTATTGTGCAAGGAATCAGCCCTCGACCAGAATATGATGGATTCCGTAACTCATTCCACTCTGCTGTTATCCCTGATTTTGCTACCCTCAACAACCTGGTGATGAAAATCCCCACCATCCCATCTCATCCCCTGAAGAGGCTGAATTGGCTGCTGCAGCCTACAGAGGTAACTCTGGAAGGAGAGACTGACGTCCACGTCTACTAAACAAGACCATGACCTGCTGGAACTGTGGAGGACATGGCCACAGATCAAGAGAATACCCCAGCTCTGACACCGAGCTGGCCCACAGACCACTTGACTCTGATGCTGCTGACAATGGATCCAGCCAGATCACCACCCAAGGGCAGAGTCAGTGATGACAAGAGATCTGGCAGCAAGTCCAAGTCTCCACCACGCCGGACGTCTGGAGGAAAGTCCCGTCTCAAGAGAGACTACAGCAGAGGACACCATGCACATGTAGCCGATGGTGACTGATCCACCTCTGCTTTTCAAGCAGCCCTGCAGAAAGAATGGATACTAGACACTGCAGCCAACTTTCATGCCACAAGTAACCCCTTAAACTTGCATGATGTTCATGATCTCCCCCAACCCGTTAGGGTACAGCTGGCAGACCAGGGAACTCCACCTATCATCTGCCACCAGATTGGCAAGGCCCACCTCAAGGGCCATGGAAAATCCCTGATCAACTTAAATGATGTACTCGTTGCCCCCTGCAAAATAGCCAACATCATTAGCTTTCATGCAGCCACCAACTTATGTCCTGATCTCCAAGTCCACCTGTCCAATCCAAGACTGATGCCACTCTCTCCATCCCTAGCAAGTCTAGGACCAAGCTACTCCTCACCTGCCCCAAAAGGTATGGACTCTACTTTACCCAAACCTTCTTAGACCACAGTGAATCCACCAGTAAACCATCAACTTCCTATATCATGATGGTTACCCACTCTGTCTGCCACACTGACTCTAAGACAGGAACTGCCCCCACTCATGAGACTGCCCCCAGTGGGACAGATCAAGAATTATCTCCTGTCCCAGATGACTACACGTCCCATACTGACTCTGAGGCAGGAAACTCCCCCACTCATGAGACTACCCCCAATAGGTCAGATCAAGAATCATCTCCTGCTCCTGATGCCCCTGCATCTGACGCTGACTCTGAGACAGGAACTTCCCCCACTCATGAGACTGGCCCCAGTGGAACATTTCAAGAATTATCTCATGTCCCTGATGCCTACACATCCCACACTGACTCTGAGACAGGCTACTACCCCACTCATGAGACTGCCCCCAGTAGAACTGATATCCATCACCTAACCCCTTCAGAAGCCTCACAAGAGTCTGAAACGAACAGTGAAAGTGACATGGAAGAAATACCGGATCTGGTAACTGAAGAAGTGTACTCCCAAATCATGTCAGACCGTGGCAAAGAATTTGGGCCACCACCACAGGCCCAGCAGGTTGGTTACCCACCAGACACTGTCACCATTCCCCCACATGTTCAGCAGCGCCCCGCCCACTTTCCTTTTTGATGAGCTGGACAACCTGACTCTAGCACAGGCAAGGAGAGAGATGGAAATCCTAAGTGACCAAGCCAGGAACTGCTATGAGGCGTATGATGGACCCATAGATGGAGAAGGACCACTCACACCATCTGATATGGATACAGCCACCACTTTCCAGCACTGGATCCTCCAGAACAGATCACCTGACATTGATACCCCACTAGGGGTGATCAACACGAATGCCAACCAAGTCCACTTCATCACCAACTCTGGTCTACCAAGGACCAGGTTTGGATTGACCCTCAAATCCCTCAACAACATGCCTGGTTCCCCAGCCTTCACCATCAAGATCAGACCTCCCCTCTCGCAAATCATGCATGACTTCACCACCAACTTCCCTACCCTAATGGGATCTGAGGAACACAAGTTACCACTCAGACCCATGCACAAAGAACGGCCACTGCCTGTGCTCCTGTATAGTTAGTGACATGTGCTCTAGCATACAAGCAGGCTACAGCAGATGGTGCAGTCATACCCTGCAGTGTCCACTACAAGCAGACCCACTCTGCAGTGGGCCATATGCCTCCAAGCTGCCATGACTACAAACCACACATCAGCCCTTTCTTTTCGCCCCAGAATGGTGATGGACCCCAAGAGTTGTGCCCACCCTGGAGGCAAAGTGATATGTGTCAACCACCTGAGTATGGACTGGAACCCTATGGACTTCCTCTTCATCAACATGCTACTCCCACCTAACCTGTCCAACATATCTTTTGATGATTTCCTGACAAAGGTTCGCCAACAACTGGAGCTGGATGGCTTCCCTGCATCTGGCATTTAGTGACAATGCCAACTGGACATGTCAGTCAATTTTGTAGAAATGAACACTCTAGGAATTCTTATGTACTGCCCCATGTACTGACCTGCAGTACAAGGACTTCCCTCTAGTTTTCTAGCCAAACCCTGGCACCTTCAATGATAAACATGATGTCTTCAACTTGATTTAGCACCTCAGCATGTAGCCTTCACTCCCAAATCATGGGGGGGACTAGCACAGACATCCTATCTACTAGGACTCCTTTATCAAATCATGCAAAGTTTCTCGTATTAAGGTAGATTCTGCCACTTCCCTGGCATCACCCTTTAAGTTCTTATTAGCCTAGAAACCCCTGCAGCTTCCCTACAACCTAGCCTGCAGCCTCTTTGCAGTTCCCCGTAGATCCTCTGCAGATTCCCAAAACTCTGCAGACGGGACTGATCCTGCAGCTTCCATGCAGTTTCACCATAGCACCTGATACCCTAGTGATATATTGACTTTGAGACCTCACAAGTGCCCCCTTTTCCTCTAGTCCTGACTTGAATAATTTATTATCTTAAGTTCTTGACTCGTACTGATCAGCTCTCAATCCTTTCTTATTTTACATATAATTTTACTTTTTTATGCCCCTCAGTTAATTCCAGGAATTCTTGAACACAAGAATACCTTGAATTGGAGGGGATGTTATTGACCGACTCTCACGTCGGCTACTGAGTAGGCAAAGTGCACACTGGTCTCCGTTACTTCCTGCACCTAAGTTGCCTGCCGCTAAGTAGGCCATAGGCTAGCTATGACCTACACGTACTTGCAGTCCCCAGCAGTACGTCTCCGATCTTTCTATATGTCGCTCTATTGCGTCTAATAGCCATCTTCCTCCATTGAGTCAATACCGTTGTAAAACACTTAGATTGAAATAGGTTAGTTCACCTCATCAATCAACCTTCAGGCTGCTCTATGTCTGGGGGGGGGAGTTAGATAGGAAATGGGGGCGGGGCAGTAGGTTAGTGAGATGGCGTGGGAGTAGATATCAGCTTGAATGGGCTTCAAGAGCTCTCTCGTCCTACCTTAACTAAGACATTGGCCTCCTTCACATGCACCTCCTGCATTTGCACCTCTCCTGCTACCAACTGTGTCTAAGGCACGGCTTCTGTTTCAACCTGTGATCTGTGTGTTTGAGCTCAGCCTGGCCCTGCTTGGCCTTCCCATCCATCACTTCACCCCCCCCCACCCCCCCTCTTCCAGCAGCCAGAAAGGGTTCAAGGAGGCTCCCTTCTCTGGATGCCTCTTCACCAAGGTGCTCCAGAAACACCTGAAAGACATCAAGATGTTCAACCACGAGACTGCTCACAGCTTGTGCACAGAGGGAGGGAACACTTTTGGTTGGTTGGACCTCCCCCTGTGGGGATTGATCCCCTCCTCGTGTGGGATGAACATCTCCATGTGCTGGTTGGACCTCCGCATACATGTGTATGTGCGTGGGACCTCGCCTTCGTGGGGCATCCCCTTAGGCAGGATGGGCATCTCTTGAGACATTTGGTAAGGCCTCCCGTCCCACTTCCAGTTCTGCTGACCCTCCCACTTCCTATCCTGTGGACGCTGAGCGGAGTAGTTCTTGCGCAGTAGTGGTGGGTGATGTGGCTTGCGAGTGCGCAGTGGTGACGGGTGATGTAGTTGACTGCGGAGCGGCACTTCCCACAATTGCCTCCCTTAGGACAGGTGGACTTAGACTGAAGTGGGCACGTCCCGTTCCCCTAAACCCATGAGAAGCCCAAGGTATGCAGCAGATCCAGGCAGTAGGCTGCATCAACTTTGCCTTTGAGCATTCGGCGATCGATGCCCTCCTTCTCCTCCAAATCGGTGCCCTGTTCGCTGAGTTGAGCCATGGGGGTGACCTTCATCCAGGTAAGGAATGAGCGGCGACACTTGGGGAAGGTGTCCGCTAGGCCTAGCTTGGCAGCCTGCACAGATAAAGTGGGGTGGACAAGGCCCGCAGTGAGTGATGTAAGCCCTGACCCATAATGATGCGTTCCCTAGCTTGGCATGGTAAACAGGGAAGGTGAGGTGTGTAGTGAGCGGTGTATGCCCTAGATAGACCCTACTGATGCAAGAGATACATTGGTCTCCCAAACAGTGCAGGTGAGGTGGACAAGGGTCACAGTGAGCAATGTAAGTCCTTAACCACCAGAGTCACACCCACCGTCAACAGCAAGAGCACCAGATCAGTGTCCTCCCCAATGTAGCGAATTGCCCCCGCAGTAGAGAATCCATCGTTGGTGCTACGTGGCAAGGTAGAAGGTAGGGGTAAGGAGCCTGGAGGGACCAGGGGCAGGGACCCCACGTCCATCATCCTGCCCCCCACAGCCCCACCCTCTGATCCATGGTCGAGAGGCAATACCTTGCTGCGCTGCGCCTCCTCGTAGCTAGCGCCAACATCCAAGGGCAATGCAACATGTGGCCCTGCCTGCAGATGAGTGGGAGTGGAGCAAGTGAGGGAGAGTGAGTCAGAGCAAAGAAGAGAAAGTGGGAGTGAGGGGAAGCAAGGCAGAGTGAGTGTGAGCAAGGAAGAGAGAGTGGGTGTGAGGAAGAGTAATAAGTGGGAGTGATGAAGAGCGAGGAAGAGCCAGTGAGATTGAGTAAGATTTCGGGAGAGTGGGGTAGAGATAGAGAGGGAGAGCTTGAAGGGGCTACCAAAATACCATCCCCCCTTGACCCCCCTCCCACCACCACCACCATCACACATAGCAAGTATTTGAGCAACTACGGGGCTGTTAACAAGCAATTGTAATGTGTACCCTTGCCCTCCCACCTCACTCCACCACCACCACTGCAACACTCCCCCCCCCCCTCTTGTTCTCCCCCCCCTCCCTCCACTTCAGCTAGAAGTTAGCAACAGTAGACTATTGAAAGCCACCAAGAACTTCCACCCTTCTCCCCCCTACTTATGCCCCACCCACCCACCCCCAGACCGCACATCACCCGGCACCCACAAGTCACCACTCACCAAACTCACCCCTGGCTGCATTATCGCCACGTGAGCCCATGCCAGAGACATCGCCACTACCATTTGGACACTGCCCCCAAGCCACCTCACCCCACCCCCCAACAAATAAATAACTAAATAATGAACTTAATAAATATATACAAGAACTGAAATAAGTACATGACTCACATTCATTGATACATGAATCATGAATTCATTCATACGATAAATGAATTCACTAATGAACAAAAGCTCACCTCTCCCATCTCATCTTGTCGCAAGTGCTTCCTGTCTGCGCCAGCTGTCATGTGCCCTTCCCCCTCCGCCTGCCTTGCAAGGCCACCCACCCTAGGAGACAAGTGCATCTGGCCAGAGGCCATGGACAAGGGCCCCCCTGAGCCTTTCCTCACAGGGGTAGGCAAATCATAGCCCCCCTCCCTATTTCTCTTAATCCCTTTTTGTTTGGGGAATGGACCTGTTGGCGGCAGCTGGGCACTTGTACCCGCTTTGTTGGAAGCGGGCATTTGCATGAACATGTTGGGCAGCCCAGAGATTGCAGATTGGGGGGCGTGCAGCACAGTGTTGGGATGGGGCACTTGAAGGAAAGTGACAGGGGGGGTGGGGGGGTGGGGGGAGGTGGGGGTGGGGGGCATGCCTGCTTCCACCTCACTCCCCTGCCCCCCTCCACCACCAAATCCTGATGCAGGGGTAGGGGCATCATCTACCAACCCTTTACCCGTCTCCAAGTTAGCAAGGCCGAGTGTTGTCGCATCTTGTACCCACAGAGGCGAATTTCCTGAAATTGTCTTTGAGAGAGGATTGACGTCTTCTGCAAGTGAGACAACGGAAGAAGGTGGTCAGGGCCACTACACATAATTTTGTTAGGGAAAGCAATATGCATATGTACTCTATAAACCAAAATACACTACCTATATTATATACCTATGAACCGTCACATTTTTCGAGAGCAAATTTCGCTACTCACCCTCTGCATTAGCGGAGACTGGTTTCGGGATCACGCGACACCAGGCTCTGCTTTGATCATCAATTCTCGAAATTCCACAAATTGAGATGTCCTCTCAATCCCGACTTGCCGAATTCCCCATCCCCCTCCGCCTCCCAAATGATCAACAACAACTGTCGGCGACCAAGCATCTAGAATCCGGACAAACTGCGCCTTGAGCAACTAAATAACCCAATGCGCAGCTAACCCGCAGGAGAGTGGTAGGGAGTCAGAAAGCACCCAATCCTAGTGCTTGGAACCCTGTCCACATATTTCAAAACAAATCTGTGAAAGTGACAGATCACCCTATTTTACGAATATTCTTACCCTTTAAAGGACCTGTCCAACAGAATCCTGCAAGCAGCTTCTAGGCAGGGGGCAAACGCGCCAAGGACCAAGCGTCTTACTCTCAACCAAATCCTTTCAAACCCAAACAGCCTACCACTCCTAGAAAAAATATCTTAACTAACTACAACCGAACCATTTTCACCATGAGATCTTCTATCCTTCTTCTCCTCACCCTCCTTGCCTCATATCTATCCAGCAATGAAGCTACTGTGGCAACTAGTTGCTATCAAACTCTCCGCATGTTGTTTAACAACCCCAATCTTCCTAGCGACTGTATGCTTTCCATGGGAACTCATCAGTACAAGGTCCAAAGAGGTAAGGACAACGACTACTTGCATTCCCTTGTGAAGCAGATCGCTGACAAGCACGCACTTATTTTTCCCATTCCCAACCGTACGGTTCTCTCGCCTCTCCTGGCTACTTTCCCACTTTATCCACGAACCCACACATACACCACGTTCGCCCTCACCGGCTACATTAATGCTTATCGCAACCTTCAAACGCATATCATGGTTTGTTCGAATCAAGAGAATAATATCGCCCATCAAGGCGCAGGTGCAAATACTGATGGATCTACGCGATCCTTGAGTGTTGAGCCAGAAGGCCTCTTTCCCAACTGCTGCAAAGCTTATGCAACTCTCAATCTTCTTACAGGCCTAGCCCCCTGCGTTCTCTTGATCGACTCCAGGAGGACCAGCTCCTGTCCTCACTGCGCTAGAGTAGCTAGTCTTATCATAGCTGTCCTTAACTCTACCTTCCCTGGTACTAGTGCTGTTATTCTCCATGATCAGCGCCATAGCCACTGTTCTCATTAGCCTGGTCATGTATCTCACTGGAAGATATCTTTTATACCACTCTAGTCCTCCTACCTGCTACCCAAGTAACCATTGTGATTCGATCCGTAGGGGAGGCAGGACCACCTGTGCAACTGGACATCTTCTCTCTAATAGCACCCACAACTGGGAACCCCAAATTGACTCCAGTTGCCAAATACATTCCATCAACATCTACCTGGGGTATCAAGCCCTTGATCTTGACGAAATTCTAGACTTTTCTGTAAAATTAAACACCCATGTGTTTAACTATTCGTGCCAACAATGGACCCTGGAAGGGCATTATAACAGTCTCAGTGGTAACTATGCTAGCAATCTTATTGATTTGTACCTTTCCTCCAACAAATCTCACCTTGGCCTCCTTACTAACCACACCAATACACAATCCATTCCCCACCATATCAGCCCACACACAGAAATTGCAGGGACTTCACTGATTGACTCTGAAGGTATCATGCTGGGCAGGTCACATATGCAAATCCTCCAACGCATTCCGATCAACTGCACCTGCTTTCGCATGCATTATCACTCTGGATATAGGCATGCCAAGGCCATTAAGCAACTGGGCGGTGAGTGGTGGGATATGGATTCCGAGAGCCCTTATCCCCCAACCCCTCCAGACTGGCAATATATTCAAGGGCACATCTACACCCTTACAGACACATCTGGACTGCCCTGCCCTCATATTTTCCAGCCTGAAATTTACTATGAACCAAACAACCTAACAGCTCACACTGTCATCATAGACCTGCCTACTAATCTTACTAACAACATCACAGACTCTCCAGACCAGATAGACCTTACAGACCGAATGGATCTTGCAGACTCTCCAAAACTTCAACAACCTCCTTCAAACCTTCCACACCTTACAGACCACATTCATCCTGCAGATCTCATAGAGCCTCTAGCTCCCACAGATACTGTAGATCTTGTCTCCGATGATGAGGGGCCTACCAAACCCAAGAAACCTAGAAGAACCTCTACCCGTCGTAACCCCACTTCTCTTCAAAACAATTCTACAAGCCAACCAACGACCACCAAAACACCACACAGGGACACAACTCAACCTCATGAAACCAACCTTCCTGTCCCTACTAGACCCATCATACCCGATAGCAACAAGATGCGCTGGAGTAGGATCTTTGGAGCAGAGCCACCTACCAAGAAATTTGCATTACCCATAAGTCCTAAAACTTCCCTGCCCAATAAAAGGAACAAAACAGACCATACTACTACCTATCCCATCCATCAACAACAGACTGCACTCTACACTACTAATATTACATCTTCTAACTGCAGGGGCATAGAATCCTCCTGGGAAATGCTATATGGCCACATATGGAATAATAAAAATGACATTGTTATTTACAACGAAACGAAACTCACTTCCAATAGAAAGAGTATCATGAACATGATTAAAAAATACATGCAAGATTACCACTTTCACAACAGCATCAAAACTATTCAACTAGCTATTAACAATAACAACACTATTACCCACTCAGCTAGGGTCATCACCCTCATTAAAAAAAACTCTCACTACTCATCCCATTAATCATGAGATTCCCACTGAAATAGCTGGCCACCTCACACACCGACCAGACTATCAACAACACCACTCACATCTTGGGTGTCTATATGCCATGAGCCTACTAAACGTGCTGCAATCTACAATCACATACACTTCATTATCTCTACAAAACCCTCCCATCAATACATAGCAGGGGGAGACTGGAATGCTGCCTACTACCCCACAGACAGGAGCAGCACAACCAACCACCCTGAGGACTACACCCACCAGCAACATTTTAGTAAATACCTAATTAAACTTCAACCATCTCCACGTCCTCACACCTATTTTACTACACAGACAACCTTCCCTATAGCAGCAGGATTGACGATATTATTCTCATCAACCCCCCTCCAGGAACTACAGTGACACAAGTCGTCCACCAGATGGGAGACACATTGGACCACATAGCCCTGGAACACCAAATCACTTCTGCCCTCTTCCCCCCTCCCAATCTTGACACCCCTCCTACTGACCCAACCCCTCAGCTACAGCTTCCACTTAAGCAACAAGACATGGCTAAAGGCAGAGAAGCCATCTCTAACTAATTCCTCCATCAATTCCGATACATTCACACCAACATAGAAATAGCATGGATTATTGCACAAACTCTCCTGGGAGAGGACAAAACACCTTCGCATATCCAATCCATCAGGCAGGAACTCTGAACCGCCATCTCAGAAGACCTTAACAGCATGACTGAACATCTTATGGCAACCTTACACCAAGCTCTCACCATTATAACTGACACATGCCCCACTGAACCTACCACTCCAGGTATTTTACTCCCTCGGCAAATTTCGAAATCATTTAGGAAAATTAATTACCACATTAACCATATTAAATCATTGCGCACAGCCTCCAACTACCTTAACCAACATGACTACGATGAACTTCGAATCAAACCCTTTCACCACGCAAACTTACACCCCTTACACTAAAACTCAAATACACCACCACCTCCAGCACCTGCTCCTAACTGACTACCGTGTATCTTTAACTGAGGATATTCACGACAGCACTGCAGAACAACGCACCATGCACGCAGCACTCAAAAGGAACGGATAACCTCATATATCAAGGAATTCCAGCGCCGTCTCAGCACTCACGCAAGGCAAACACATACATATATCTTCTCTCCTGAAGATCACAAACACACTCCCACTGCGTTGCTGGACACGACAACCCACACACTCAGCACTAGCACCCAGGGCATCCTAGACATCATGACCAGACACATGGAAACACTCATGTCACCACAAACTTCCCTTATTTCAGACAACTACACTGAACATGCTGCCACTTCTCCATGGGTCCATCAAATTGACTAATACCACTCATGGAAACCCCAGCTAACTCCATCCAACACACAGCTTCTCCCAATACCTACCTTGCCTCCTCAACCACTTTCACTAACTGCATCCGCAAACTTGCCACCAATAAAGCAACCGGACCAGATGGCATTCCCAATTAACTCATCCTCTAAATAAGGTAGTTAGGGCCGCTGTATACGCATATGTACTCATAAAGATAATACGCACAACTCACACACAGCAATGCGGTAACTCCGATATTCGCGTACCTTCACATGACCAACGCATGCCAGAGATCGCCGACCATGCCGTGTCAATGCAGCCTAGCGCCAGCTGACAATCATCTATGTTCAGCTTGATGCGGCGTTGGTTGTTGAGGATCATCCATGCTTTAGTCATGACGCTGTATCTTAAGCTGTGCAACTCTGCAGACAGTAACAGTCTGGTGCCCTCGTCCTCAGCGGGCAATTTGATCCTCCACAGTTGATCGCTAGGTGCGCAGAAGGGAGCAGAGGCGATGACGTGTAACCGGTAATTTGTCTTCTCATCCTCCGTTAGGCCATCCAGGCCATCCATGGGGAAAGAATCCATAGTAACTGAACAAAAGTCCATCTGCAAGACGAATGGGACATTGCGAGTGTATGATGTGGGTCAGTGTTGCTGCAATGTGTGTGTGTGTGTAGGGGGGGGGGAGGGGGGGGGAGGAGGGAGGGGTTGGGGCAGTCCCATGTGGTGAGTTGTGGTGAGTTGTGGTGAATTCAATTTGTGTCTGCGTGTATGTGTGTGTGGGGTGGGGTGGGGGTGGAGGGGGGTGGGGGGTGGGGGGTGGGGTGGGGGGTGGGGTGAGCAGGGCAGCCCATCTCATTGTGTTAGTGTGGGGGGTGTGTTGGGGTGGGTGGATCAGTGTTGCTGCAGTGTGTGTGTGTGTGTTTATGGGCGGGTGGGTGGGTCAGTGTTGCTGCAAGGGGTAGGTTTTCTTGGCCTCATTGGTTTTTGCCTCATTGGGTTTTGGCATACCATTGGTCACTTGCCTCATTGGTTTTTGCCTGTGCGGCAGTGGTCTCACTAGTTGTTACCAAGCTGCCCCACCACCCCCAACAACCACACTGTCCCACCATCTATCCCCAACAACCACATTACAACTTACATTGAAGCCAGCCATCATGTTCACACTCATCTTTACCAGGTTCAGGTAGTCCATGGGTTCTAAGAGTCGGCCTTTCCGCGCGGGGCATGGTCGCATCCACACAATCCTCGCAGATTTGGATTTTACGATGACCTTGTTCATTAGAGTGAACAACTGTTTGACGTCAGCCATGCCCATGCCCAAAACAAGGTTAAACTGTATTACAACAGCCGTCCTCCACCTCTGTTTACAGTCGTCTGCATCGGTCCTCTCGGCCTTCGGGTCACTTGGATAGTTTTTCGCGTTGAAGATGGTATTCTCAGCCAGCATAGCAAGCCTACCTTGGAGAGAGTGTAATTGCGTGCATGTTTCAACATTTAGTTAATGTTCAAGTAGGCATACTCGGTAATGGAAATGAGCTCTTTAATATACGTGTACTCACCGGATCGCCAATTTTACCACCGAACACCGATGTATCCAGCCACAAGAAGAATGCGCGAACATCACGAAGTGTCCATACCTGCATATTGCAGTGAGTCCACATCGCCTGCATCGAATCCGTGCAGTTGCCATACGTCACTGGAGTATCATCTGTCTTCCCCTTCCGCGCGGCACTCACAAAGTCTTCCGGGCTCATAACTAGCTTACGTTTATCGGATGTGGCAAGAGGACAATCGTTATCTCGTAGATAGGTTGCAACACGCACAAACTGCAGAGACCTGTCTATCTGTGCGCTCGTTGTCTCTAAAGCGACTGATTGTGTAAGCGTTCCGATTGCATGTCCTTCACCGTCAAAATGATCCGTTGCTACGTCTCGTCGTTCTGTCTTCAGAATACTTCCAGCAGATTCATGAGGATCATCGAGGCCAGACATTTTTAGGATATTCCCAGCGCGGAACGAGCATGAAAAGGTTGTTCTGATTGATTTGCGGATCTGAGACTAGCGGCCCAAACTTATAGCGGCGTGAAAGTGGATAAACGCCGGTCGGCGTGGCTTGAAGTTTGAAACCCTATCCAATTGGAAGTTTGAAACCCTATCCAATAGGAAGTTTGAAACCCTTCCAATTGGGAGTTTGAAACCCAATCCAAACGCCATAAGCGATATAGGATCACTGGTAAATAACGGTCACGACGGTCCAGGTACTCGGTCAGGCGGTCACGACGACAGCCTCGGCCGCGGCCGCGGCCGAGGCCGTCGGTCCAGAGCTGGATCCAGCTCTGGACCCCCCAGGGTCCCGGGGCTGAAGCCCTAAGTTCCCCCGTGTCTCTCTCCGTCCTTCCTTACTTACGCTCCTTCTCTCTCAATCTGTCCGCCGTCTCTCCGTCACTCCGTTTCTCCATCCATCTGTCCAGGCGTTTGAACGATCCCGACCACCTCCGCACCCAAACATTTTGCTCATAGTTGGAGTGCGCATGACTAGAGTTATCAGCATCGCAGCGGTCAAGATCCTTCGCAAAACTTGTTCAATTAGGGGGTCTCAAAATTAGCTCAGCCCTTACAATGATTTTTCACATTTATTTTTTTGTATGGAACATAACACTATGCATGGGTGCATTGCACATCCCTGTGCTATGTGCACGTGCCTGACCCCCAGCCAATCCAAATAAAGAAGGCTCCTCTCCCTTTCTGATGACTCAATTACAAAAACAATGTCGCAACATATCAAAACAAGACCAAAATAGGAACCCACCCCATGGACCCCATGGACGCTTGTCTTCATTGACATTATCTACAGGTGCCATGGTGAGTTATATCTGAGTATGAAAACATACCAATAAAGTTACCAGGCCATGTTGTTGTGGCCATGTACTATGCATGAGTTACTACCCACACCCCCAAAACCACACACTTATAAACATCCCATACGCACTGAGACCCCCTTCGATATATTGTGGCATGTCATGGGATGGTAGGCCGCAGGCCTTACACTCATGTAACATGCAACACCTAACATTGCTCTAGCATTCAAGGCCTTTGGCATGCAACAACTCGCCGCTCCCCCAAAATACGCACCTCTTAGCTTTCCACATGTCAAGGTTTCCGCCACAGCCAACCACTCCCGCGAGCACCAGGAAGATTTCCCTAAAGATAGCCGTCAACTAGGGCGCACTAAATATCGAAAATAGGCAGTGTGGGATTCTGAATTCGAATTATTCGCCGTTAGTTTAATTGTGCAACGACAAGGTAACTTAATTTTGGCACCCCCTAAATGTTTGTAGCTTTATTCCGCTAGTAGCTACTCTCCACTACTTTCGAAAAACTCCAAGCCTCCCTCTTCGCCATGGACATGCTGTTCGCCCTTTCTCGCAGTCTGCAGATCAAGTTTCTTAACCGTTAGCTTGCGACACGCGCTTAGGAGTTAGGACTTCTCTCTGCCTGCGGCCAGAACCAGATTGCTCCCAGTAGACTGCTGACTCGAACTGCCGAGTGGTCGAATCAATTATGCGCAATCCATATTCCATCAGCTGAACGCCAATCTTCTTGTGCTCCAGAACTCCCTCTTCTTATTTGGAATCTTGACTAGTCGCTGACGTACTTCCCAGCTATAGCTCAAGCCTTTAGCCCCTGACTTCAACTCCGAATAGTAGAGTGATCCCTGCTGATATTCGCCCATCGCCCGATCATGCGCGCGCAATTCTACTCCGCCGCATCTGTCACTTTTAATTGGCGGTCAAGATTGGATGGAGTGACTCCGCACACAAGAGCCGAGTAAGCAGCTCTTTCATCGAGGTCTCGCATCTGCATGCGCAACGGAAGAAAGATGAGCCTCAGAGATCGGTCATGTGGAAGAGGCAGGAGTCGAGCGTCTCTGCTCATTTGTGCATGGCAGCAGCTCTCCTCCTCATCTCCAGGACGGAAGCTCAAGCCATTCAGATCACCCAAGGTGCATGCCAGAATTAAGCTACGGGGGGGCTCCCTTATTCGCATTCAGCTGAACCAGCATGGGAAGGTTCCATGCTGCCCTCCCTTTCTCCCCCCACCCCCTCCCCCCCCCCCCCCCCCCCCCACCCCCCCCCCTCCACACAACACACAACACACACACACACACACACACACACACAAGCATCACCCCCCCACACCCCACCCCAACGCCGATGCAGTCATACATGCATCCCACCCACGCACACATGCCATCCATCCCAACATCTTTGCATCCTACCGATGTACTGCAAATGTACTGTAAATTGCAGCCTTCCCAAGCCGTGACTGCTAAAGCGTTTTCCGTGTTCCTTGCGACACGCGCTTAGAACTTGTCGGCTGGGGTCAGTGGGGTAGGTTGGTGACCAAGGTGTACAACCATCCAGTACATTGGTAAATATTGTGATGTATACCATAAATGGTGTCATGTATGTGTGTGATGGGCGGGTTCGATGTAGAAGCAAGTGTATTCTATACACTCCTTATGCTAGACACTCTTCACGCTCCCATTCAACTATTTGGGTCCGTATGTCATCCTCCTGGCCGGTGTATTCTATAATTACTAAACTATAATTCAACTTCATTAGTGCATTTTCATTATTTCAGCAAGTCCGCACACCTGATTGTTTCAGATATGAGGAGCAATAGGATGTGCTAGGTTTGGCCGAATAGCAAGTCAAGGAAGTTGCTTGAAGGTGATGCTCATTGCCAAACGTAAGAGCTATGGGTTCAACAAGTGTGCTCACAGCAGTTGGTCATCTTCTCTGGGCTAGATGACACGCTCGACAATAATTATGATATTTGAATGTTGTTTTATGCGGGTATCCACACTCTCTAACATGTATGACCAAGTTGGTCGCATGCCATACCACGTGACCAATGCAAGGTGTAAGACCACACGGAACATTGTTAAATATTATGATGCTGCATATCAAGCTTGATGGTTTCATCTATCGTTATTGGCGGGTTCAATGCGGCAGCTAGTGCATATTGTGAACTCCTTACTCTAGACAATTCACTGCTCACGCCCCCATCTAACTAATTGAAGCTCTCTTACCTCCCTCGCTCCTCATTTCAATGCATATGGTAGGATGGTTTGACTGCACTCATGATGGCTTCTGAGAGAGGCCACTTTGACTGCGCCAAGGCACTGCTGGAGAAGGGGGCTGGCACAGCCACAAAACCCCGGTGAGTTTGGTCAGTTGCAGCTCTTGTTCACATGCGTGTGTGCCATTCAATGCACTTTTGAAGCAACCCCAACTGACCAATTGTATTACCCTGGTCAGCCGCACAAACACCCTCACTGCCCGTGATCTAGTCAAACATTACACACACCGAACCAAAGCACACTAATACACAACAACAAATATAGGGTTTTATTTATACTTGTATTGTTGGTTGTAATTAGCTGCTTCTAGGCCTCTCCCTAAGCCAGCAATTGCAGGCACCCAATTAGTTCAGCAAGTCCGTAAACTTGATAGTTTTAGATATGACGAGCAATTTGAGGAGTATGACCAAAGTGTACAACCACACAGTGCATTGGTTACAGTGATTTGTTTTCAAATCTGAAAGTGGGTTTTTTCTAGCTTTAATGTTGTAGGCCTTCTCCAGGGACAGCGTTTTCGTGCTTTTTGTAGCTTTTTGTTGCTTTTGGGGGCCATTTGGGGCAATAATTTGCTTACTTTTTGATAGCGATAATTTCTCCAAAACAGGGTCAAAACTAGCGATTGCTGTATATAGCGGGGAAAAATATCCCTGATTGGTTAATATTATGACTTGCATAAACTGAATGGTGTCATTGGTTATAGGCGGTTTCAATGTGGGAGCTACTGCATACATAAACTACTTACTCTTGACACTTCACTCTTCACGCTCCCATCCAACTATTTGAAACTCATTTACCTTCCACACCCCTCATTTAAATGCTTGTCGTAGCATGACAACACTGCTCTCACCATGGCTGCTCATAATGGAATGTTAAGGCACAGCTGTAGAAGGGGGCTGATGCTAAATTCGAAGGCAAGGTGAGAACTCAAATTGTTGCAAGTGTTGAGCAAGTCAACACATCTCATTTAAATGCGGCTTCTGCACACCGGAGTACTTCCAAGCCACGCTTTTGCGCGCTGGCGCGCTGCCTTTTTGAGCCCCACTGCGCGTTTCGCGCACTTTTTTGCAACCCCCTGTGGGCGCAGCAAGCATTCTTTGCACTTCTTGCACTGCAAAGCGCTGACCAATTTGACGTTGGTGCGCTTTAAGCGCTGTCCAATTTGACAAAATGTAGTACTCTGGTGAACATCCTAGGGACGTATCCCAGGCCGTGCAATTGCACGGTACTCCCCATATACATACCCGTGACATTGCTTGCCCAAGGATTTTAACCATATTTGAATGCAGCTTCTGCAATTAAAATGATACTAATAGTAGTAATAATAATATTAATTGTATAGCTCCCACGCCAGACTATAGTAGGCACATCTTATTTGAAAAGGGCACCTGGAGTCACGTCCAGGTTACTTCCAAGCGCTGCCTTTTTGAGCCCCACTGCGTGTTTCACGCAGTTTTTTGCAACCCTCTGTGGGCACAGCAAGCATTTTTTGCGCTTTTTGCCATACAAAGCGCAGTTGTTTTTTCAAGTGCACTAAAGCGCTGGCCAATTTGGAAGTACCCTGGTCGCGTCATGAAATACAGTTGAAGTTAGTATTGTGTTGTATTTAGTGAAATTCATGTTACTTCACATGTGCATAACCTTCATAACACCTGCTAATTCATGTTACTTCACAAGCAACCTTCTTATGATATGCTTGTGACTTGCCATGGACATGGTCATGATGATCTTCTGAGTGTTCTGACGATAAACATGACTGTGACCGGGCCCTCATACATACGCATCATCATACAGCACGCAAAAAACACACACACACCCTCAAACGCAAGCACAAACCCTTACACACAACCACACACTATGTAAACACTCACACCCATGCATCGACACTCATTCACCCATACCTCATCCCGGGTGGTGTGGTTTCGACTTACACTGATAAAATAACCATGACAAGTAGACCCGTGTGTTGGCCTAACAACAATAACAATATTTTGATCAACTCAACATACCCTTTAAAAGCAGCAGGCAACATACCCTTTAAAGGCGACCACAGCCGGGATTTGTGTGTTGTTCTTTTTCTTGTGTTATTAAGGTTAAGTAATGGGATGGCATGTCTATGACATTGCAATGAATTTGGTTAATGCAAGGATTGTGATATAGGTATTATATTATATTACATGGGTGGATGCATGAGCAGAATATTATGTGTGGGGATTAAATAGGATATTAGGTGCGGTGATATATTTTTGTATGAATGCATTGATGAAGTTGTATAGTAAATGCAAGTATTTCATTTGAGGATTATGATGACCCTGCCATGGCCTGGCCCATCCATGCACAACTGCCTTGAAATTTAAATTGTTACATCCGAGTAAGGAGCCACTCTCAGGACGTGAAGTTAAGGACACCACTGCGTAAACTGCCTTGCTGCTTGGCAAGATTGTTGACAAAATAGTTATCAATACCTCCTGATTGCTTGCAATGTTGATGTGCCCTTCAGGCTGGCCAGACTGCCTATGCTCATATGACAAGGCTGAGACGAGCGAGATCAAGGAGCTGTTGGAGGCCTTTACGAATTAAAGCCAACGTTGACAAATTGTCATCCCAATGATAAATCGCCTCCGTCCCGCTCCCAAAACGACACATGATGAGCACGAGCACTTCCATAAGCATGGAGTGTTTACATGCACTTGTCTTATTGACATCTGGTCGAAGTGCTTTGTGCTCACGTGGTACAAGTGTGGACCACACCTGTGTGTGTTGGGGAATGTGCTTGAAAGTTGGGTTTAACAGTATTCAGGTTTAGTTTGAAGATAACTTGCACTTGCACCACCAGTATACAATGTTGACTAAATTATTGTTTTGTCAGTGGTGGTGAGTGCTTCACATATTGGATCATGACAGCTTTAAGCCACTGGGTAGTGAATAACATGTGTGTCTATGTTCCAATTCGAGAGTGGACACCCAGCCAGGTCAGCGGAAGGGATTGTGTGTTTCAAACTCCCAAAATAAGTGTAGATCACCGGGAGGGGAGTGTTAATGTAAATTGGAACACTTAGAAGCGGGGCATCCTTCCCCCATTAGAGTGTGCAGGTATCTACCCCCCATCGAGTGTGCATGGCATTTTCACCCATAGTAGTGTTGCATGCAGCCTTCCCCCTAGTAGGTGCATGAGCTTCTTTCCGATAGTAGTGTGCAGGGAATCCCTTCCCCCTAGTAGTCGGCATGGCCTCCTTCCCCCATAGTAAGTGGCATGATCATTCCCCCATAGTTGTGTGCAAGGTATTCTTTCACCCCCCTAGTAGTGCATGGCATCCTTCCCCCATATAGTGTGCATGGCATCCTTTCCCCCCCAAGTAGGGTGCATGGCATCATGCCCCCATAGTAGTGGCATTGGGCATCCTTCCCCCATAGTAGTGTGCTGGCATCCTGCCCCCATAGTAGTGTGCAGGCATCCTTCCCACATAGTAGTGTGCATGGCATCCTTCCCCAAGTAGTGATGCATGGCATCCTTCTCCCCATAGTTAGTTAGGGGCATGGCATCCTTCCCCCATAGTGGTGCCATGCATCCGCCCCAAGGGTGTGCATGGCATCCTTCCCCCATAGTAGTGTGCATGGCATCCTCCCCTCTATATAGTAGTGTGCATGGCATTCCTTTCCCCCATAGTTAGTGTGCATGGCATCCTGCCCCCACTAGTAGTGTGCATGGCATGCCTTCCCCAATAGTGTTGCATGGCATCCTTCCCCCTAGTAGTGTGAATGGCATCATTCCCCATAGTAGTGTGCATGGCATCCTTCCCCCATTAGTGTGCATGCATCATTCCCCCATAGTAGTGTGCATGTCATCTTCCCCCATAGTAGTGTGGCAATGCATCATTCCCCATAAGTGTGTGCCATGCATCCTTTCCCCCCTAGTAGTGTGATGGCATCCTTCCACACATAGTGTGTGCATGGCATCCTTCCCCATAGTTGTGTTCATGGATCCTTTTCCCATATAGTCTGACATGGCATTCCTTTCACCATCGTAGTGTGCATGGCATCCTTCCCCAATAGTAGTGTGCATTGGCTCCTTCCCCCATAGTAGTGTCATGGCATGACTTCCCCCCATAGTAGTGTGCATGGCATCCCTCCCACTTAGTAGTGTGCATGGATCCTCCCCCATATTGTGTGCATTGGCATCCTTTCCCCATAGTAGTGTGCCATGGCATCCCTTCCCCAATAAGGTAGTGTGCATGCATCCCTTCCCCCATAGTAGTGGTGCCTGGCATCCTTCCACCATAGTAGTGTGCATGGCATCCTTCCCATTAGTAGTGTGCATGGGCCATACTTCCCCTATATAGTAAGTGTGCATGGAATCATTCCCCTAGTAGTGTGCATGGCATCCTTCCCACAAGTGTGTGCATGTCATCCTTCCCCCATAGTAGGTGCATGGCATTCTTTCCCCCATAGTAGGTGCATGGCATCCTTCCCCCATAGTAGTGTGCATGGCATCCTTCCCCCATAGTTGTGTGCATGGCATCCTTCCCCCATAGTTGTGTTCATGGCATCCTTTCCCCATAGTAGTCTGCATGGCATACTTTCCCCATTAGTAGGTGCAGGGAATCCTTCCCCCATAAGTTAGTGGCATGGCATCCTTCCCCACATAGTAGTGTGCATGGAATCCTTCCCCTCGTAGTGTGCATGATCCCTCCCCCATAGTAGTGTGAATGGCATCCTTCCCCCTAGTAGTGGCATGGCATCATTCCCCATAGTAGTGTGATGGGCATCCTTCCCCCCATAGTAGTGTTGCATTTGGCATCTTCCCACATAGTAGTTAGCATGGCATCATTCCCCCATAGTAGTGTGCATGGAATCCTTCCCCCATAGTAGGGTGAGGGCATCCTTCCCCCATAGTAGTGTGCATGGCCTTCCCCCATAGGAGTGTGCATGGAATCCTTCCCCCTATATAGAAGTGTGCATGGCATCCTTCCCCCATAAGTAGTGGTGCATGGATCCTTTCCCCCACAGTAGTGTGCATGCATCTTCCCCATTAGTAGTAGTGTGCATGGCATTCCTTCCCCCATGTAGTGGCAGGCAGCCTTCCCCCAGAGTAGTTGTTGCATGCATCCTTCCCCCCCTATATAGTAGTGTGCATGGCATCCCTCCCCCAATAGTAGTGTGCATGGCATCTTCCCCCACAGTAGTGTGCATGGCTCCTTTCCCCCCATAGTAGTGTGCTGGCATCCTCCCCCATATAGTGTGCATGGCATCCTTCCCCCATAGTAGTGTGCATGGGCCATCCTCCCATAGAGTATGTGCATGGCATCCTTCCCCACTATATAGTAGTGTGATGGCATCCTTCCCCCATTAGTAGTTGCATGCATCCCTCCCCCATAGTGTGTGCAGGCATCCTTCCCCCACAGAGTGGTATGACAATTTTTGGGCATCCTTCCCCCTATATAGTAGTTGCATGGCATCCTTCCCCCATAGTAGTGTGCTGGCATCCTTTGTTTTTTTTTTCCCCCCATTAGTAGTGTGCATGGCATTCCTTCCCCCATGTAGTGTGCATGGAATCCTTCCCACATAGTGGTGCATGGAATCCTTCCCACATAGTAGTGTGCATGGCATCCTTCCCCCTGTAGTGTGCATGGCATCCTTCCCCCATAGTAGGGCATGGCCATCCTTCCCCATAGTAGTGTGCATGGCTACTTCCACCATAGGAGTGTGCATGGCATCTTCCCCCAGAGGTGTGCATGGCATCCTTCCCCCACAGTAGTGTGCATGGCATCTTCCCCCATTTAGTAGTGTGCATGGCATCCTTCCCCCATCGTAGTGTGCATGGCATCTGCCCCCATAGTAGTGTGCATGATTTCCTTCCCCCCTATATATAGTAGTGTTGCATGGCATCCTGCCCCCCTATATAGTCGGTGCATGGCATCCCTCCCCCATAGTAGGTGCATTGCATCCTTCCCCCAAAGTAGTGGGCATGGGCCTCCTTCCCCATAGTAGTGTGCATGGGCAATCCTCCCCCATAGTAGTGGGCATGGCATCGCCCCCATAGTAGGTGCATGGCGTCCTTCCCCCTATATGTAGTTGCATGGCATCCTTCCCCCATTAGTAGTGTGCATGGGCATCCCTCCCCCATAGTAAGTGTGCATGGCATCCTTCCCCCACAGTGTGTGCATGGCATCCTTCCCACCTAGTAGTGTGCATGGCATCCTTCCCCCATAGTAGTGGGCATGGCCATCCTTCCCCAAAGTAGTGTTGCATGCTGGCATCCTTCACCCATGTAGTGTGGCATGGCATCTTCCCCCAAGTAGTGTGCAGGAATCCTTCCCCAATTAGTAGGTGCATCGGATCCTTCATCCTTCCCCCATAGTCGTGTGCATGTGGCAGCCTTCCACCCTATATAAGTAGTGGCATGGCATGCCTTTCCACCATAGTAGTGTGCAGGCATCCTTACCCCCACAGTAGGGTGCATGGCATCCTTCCCCCATAGTAGTGTGCATGCATCTTCCCCCATAGGAGTGTGCATGGCATCCTTCCCCCATAGTAGTGTGCATGCCATCCTTCCCCATAGTAGTGTGCCAGGCATCTTCCCCCCCACTATATTAGTAGTGTGCATGGCACCTCCTTCCCCCATAGTAGGGGCATGGAATCCCTCCCCCATAGTAGTGTGCATGGATCCTTCCCCCACAGTAGTGTGCATGGTAATCCTTGCCCCCACTATCTCGTAGTGTGATGGGACATCCTTCCCCCCATAGTAGTGTGCCATGGCATCCTTACCCCCATAGTAGGTGCCGGACATCCTTCCCCCATAGTTGTGTGCATGGAATCCCTTCACCATAGTAGTGTGCTGGCCATACTTCAACATAGTAGTGTGACATGCAGCCTTCCCCCATAGAGTGTGCATGGATCCTCCCCATAGTAGTGTGCATGTTAATCCTTTCCACCATAGAGTAGTGGCATGGGCATCCTCCCCCCTGTAGTGTGCACATGGCATCCTTCCCCAATAGTAGTTTGCATGGCAGCCTTCCGCCACGTAGTTGTGCACTGGAATCCTTCCACATAGTGGTGAATGTGCTGGCATCCATTCCCCCCATCGTCGTGTGAATGGCATCTTCCCCATTTAGTAGGGTGCATGGCATCCTTCCACCATAGTAGTGTGCATGGGCATCCTTCCGCCATAGTAGTGGGCATGGCATCCTTCCCAATAGTAGGTGCATGGCATCCTTCCCCTAGTAGGGTGCATGGCCATCCTTTCCCCAGAGTAGTGTGCATGGCATTCTTCCCCCATAGTAGTGTTGCATGGGCTCCTTCCCCAATAGTATGTGAATGGCATCCTTCCCCCATAGTAGTGTGCATGGACATCCTTCCCCCATAGTAGTGTGCATGGCATCCTTCCCCCATAGTGTGTGCATGGCATCCTTCCCCCATAGTAGTGTGCATGGCATCCTTCCCCCATAGTAGTGTGCATGGCATCCTTCCCCCATAGTAGTGTGCATGGCATCCTTCCCCCATAGTAGTGTGCATGGCATCCTTCCCCCATAGTAGTGTGCATGGTATCCTTCCCCCATAGTAGTGTGCATGACATCCTGCCCACAATAGTAGTGTGAATGGCATCCTTCCCCCATAGTAGTGTGCATGGCATCCTTCCCCTAGTAGTGTGAATGGACCTTCCCCATAGTAGTGTGCAGATCCTTCCCCCATAGTAGTGTGATGGCATCCTTCCCCCAAGTTGTGTCCTGGCATCCTTCCCCCATAGTAGGTGCTGGCCATCCTTCCCCCATAGTAGTGTGCAGTTGGCATCTTTCCCCATAGTAAGTGCATGGCTCCTTCCCCACAGTTGTGTGATGGCATCCTTCCCCCATAGTAGTGGCATGGCATCCTTCCCCATAGTAGTGTGTATGAATGGATTCCTTCCCCAATAGGAGTGTGCATGGCATCCTTCCCCCATAGGTAGTGTGCATGGCCTCCTCCCCAATAGTAGTGTGCATGGCATCCTTCCCCCATATAGTTGTTGCATTGATCCTCCCCCACTAGTAGTGGCATGGCATCCTTCCCCCAAGTAGTGTGAATGGCATCCTTCCCCATAGTAGTGGGCATTGGCATCCTCCCCCACAGTTGTTGTGCATGGAATCCTTCCCCCATTAGTAGTGTGCATGCATCCTTCCCCCTATATAGGTGTGCATGGGAATCCTTCCACCATAGTTAGTGTTGAATGGAATCCCCCCCCCATTCCCCATAGTCGTGGCATTGGCATCCTTCCCCCATAGTAGTGTGCATGGCAGCCTTCCCCATAGTAATGGCATGGCATCTTCCGCCATAGTAGTGTGCATGGCATCCTTCCCTATCGTATGGGCATGGCATCACTCTTTCCTTACCCCATAGTAGTGTGCAGGCATCCTACCCCCATCGTAGTGTGCATGGCATCCTTCCCCCCTTAGTAGTGGCAATGGCATCCACCCCCATAGTAATGGCATTGGCCATCCTTCCCCCATAGTAGTAATGGCATGTATCCTTCACCCCATAGTAGTTGTGCATGGACATCCTTCCCCCCATAGAAAAAAATAGGGGGCATGGCATTCATTCCCCCATAGTAGTGTGCATGGAATACTTCCCCCATAGTAGTGTGCATGGCATCCTTCCCACATAGTAGTGTGCATGGCCATCCTTCCCACATAGTAGGTGCACCTGCCCCTTCCCCCATAGTAGTGATGACATGGCCTCCTTCCACATAGTAGTGTGCATGGCATCCTTCCCCCATAGTAGTGTGCATGGCATCCTTTCCCAAGTAGTGTGCAACATGGCATCATTACCCCCATAGTTGTGTGAATGGCATCTCTTCCCCAATAGTTGTGTGCGTGGCATCCTCCCCCCCATAGTAGTGTTGCATGGCATCTTCCCCCCTATATAGTAGTGTGATGGAACATTCCCCCATAGTAGTGGTGCATGGCATCCCTCCCCCATAGTAGTGTGCATGGCATCTTCCCCCATGTAGTGTGCATGGCTCCTTTCCCAAAGGTAATGTGCAGGCATCCTTCCCCCATAGTAGTGTGCATGGCATTCCTTCCCCCATATAGTGTGCGGGCATCTCCCATAAGTAGTGTGCATGGCGCCTCCCCCCAGTAGTGTGCATGGCATCCTTCCCCCATAGTAGTGTGCATGGCATCCTTTCCCCATAGTAGTGTGCATGGCATCCTTCCCCTATAGTAGTGTGCATGCCCGTGCATGGGATGTTTGGTAGGAATTAGTGCGATGTGTATTTCATAGCAGTCACGTGGGAGTGCACTATTGAGTGCTTGCCTTGTTATTCCTTTTTACCCAGGGGGTATAACATCAAACATTTCGCACTTCATAATCATGATTAGTTCATCAAGAGTATGTGACTAGCCTTTCTTAACCGCCATGTGTCACTCCGAGTGTTGTAATTTGATGGATGTAGGGCGGAGGAAGAGGGGGAGGCTAGATAGAGTGGCTGAAACCTTGTAGTGTATAATTGTCTCTATATGCATTCGCTTTGTGGCTTTGGGGTTCCCCTGCCATGTTCCATTATGTGTTGTTCCACATTGACAGTGCATGTGGGGTTGTGCATTGTGTACAACACATCAGCCAATACTTGTCCAACACATCAGCCAGTACTTGTCCAACACATCAGCCAGTACTTGTACAACACCTCAGCCATTAGGTGTACAACACCTGAGCCAGTACTTGTCAAGTCCATGTTTGACATGTCGAAGGGGTAAAAAAAGTGATGGGGTGTTCTGTACTCCGGTAGCCGCGTTACCGAGGGGTTGGAAGCACCGTCGTCAGTACTGACGGGGACGTCTCACCGTTCCGAGGGGTTGGACTTTCGGCCGGCAGTTGTGGAGTCGAGGCGAAAGGAAAGGGGTTGACCGGAGTCTCCTTCTGAAGTCCGGCAGACGGGGGTTGTCAATGCTCGGGGAGGGTACTGGAGGCGACCGTAGGTAGACAGGTTTTCCGGGAGTCGGTAACGACAGGGGCTTGGAGACGCAGACTTTGAATCCGTGGAGGTTCTGGACAAGAATTTGATAGTAGAATGAGTTACAATTTGTTCTAGGAACAATAGAAGATAAAACTGCGGTTTCTAAGTGAACGCGCAAGTGTCTACATACCTTGCCGGAAAGGGTCAGCAAGGTGAGATTGCAATGCACGACAGGGGTCAAGCGGTGCAAGAGCCTAAGATGATTATTTATGATGCGTGACAGTCGTATTGGATTGTCGTGACGGGTTGGTGTCACGATAATGCCAACACTGCAAGGGGTAGGTGCGCAAGTAGCGCCTAGCAGTGACCTATCCCGACGACAGCATCGACGCACCAGGACAAGAGTTTGATAGTAGAATCAGAGAGAATCGGTCGTCTCAATCGACTATCAACTTTTCTGTCCTTTAGGGTACGATCGTAACTATGGCTTTGCATGTGCTGGCGAAAGGAGCTATGCTCAATGTCTTTCACGGCACTGCATTATTATGTCTCGTGTTTATGATAAGCGCCCGATAAACTACTCGTGTTAAGACAAGCGCCAGCATGTCACGCAAGCTGCGCTTGTGACGCGGTCTGGGCGCGTATGTGTAACAGAGTAATCCTAGGTAGCTGTGGGTAGCTGGCCACTAGGCGGAAATGTACGGCGGGTTGACTCAGCCAGATCTGGGCTACCTGGGCTTAGGTCTGGTCGAAGTCCGCTCTTGGTGTGTGTGTGCGTGTACAGGGTATTTCCCCTGCTTTTAGTGTTACGTAGGTAAACACGCAATCGCGTGTGACAGCTGTCACGGCTGTATGCGTGCTCCTAAGGATAGGTATGTTACCACTGCAATTCCCCCCCTTCACTACGGAATGGGAGTGAGTGTAGTGAAAAAAGAGAAGTGGTAACGGGAAGAGTTGATTGTAATTCTGTTAGAGAAAAAAAATCTGGAAATCTCTCCTTCCCCCCCCGTGCTGCTGGTATCGAGCAGATGAGGTTGATGTTGCTGGTTACACAAAAAGGTATGTACATAAGGTGTATCCATTCTGGTGTTGGAGTATGGTAATGCAGGACGCACCACCTAGTTTCCCCCCCCTCTGCACGGAGTGAAGAATAAAAGGTAGGTGGTGGTTATATCGGAACGGAAAGGAACTAAAGCCACTTCTATTACTTAAAGAGGTAAAACCTTGATAGTCAACAAAGATCAAGTATGGGACCGGCCGAATAAATCTGGAGGCATGTAATACAGTGGCCAGTAGAAAAAGTCGTGGTGTCCAAGTTGAAAGAAGTTGATGTAACTGGGCGAAAATCCTCATCTGGTCATATTGCAAGTGCTGACTGTCCCTCCTAGAGGCTTCCAGTCAGCAACCCAGTGGTGGCTGCAAACTTGGTTTGAAGTAAGTTTGGGATCGTGTTGCGTATATGTAACGCAACTCAGAACATGAAGCAAGAAAACAAAAAGAACCCAAGAACTGTTGTGATCACTGGGACGTGTATTGTCCCAGGAATGAAGACGTATGTCCTCTGCACCTCCCCCCCTCCCGCATGGATTAACAAACAAACATGACAACCTGTGGGCTAGTCGGAACTGGTCCATCACAGGCACAAGGCATGTCTGGGTTATGCAAGCTGTATGTCTGCTACACAGCCTGCATAACTAAACCAGACGGTGGGTATGGTGGGTTGTGTAAGAGTGTGTCTAGATCATTGGAACATGAGTGTTGTGTGGGATGATGTATTCCATAAATTGAGGACGCTTTGCCATGTAGTAGATGGGAGGGGGGTTGGAAGCAAAGTCCAGGAAGGCTGAGGAGGGGTGGGCGCCATAGGTTGTTAAACCTGACCCTTGGTCCATGTGTGGTGGCATGTAGACCATGTGAGTCAGGTGGGTCCAGCGTTCAACGTCAGGTAGGCGACAAGTGAAATATGGTACATGCACTGGGTATGGGTATGCTCCATTAATGCGCCTGGTTTCCTCTACCATGTTGAAAATTGTGACCAGGTCAGCTTGCTGGTGGTGCCAGGCAGCTTGGAGGAAGTGAATGCGTGTAGTGTACTGTTGGACAGATTCAGTGGGGAGTCGAAGGACATGGCCTTGGGGGTTATCGAGGTCACCATAGTAGCATGGGCCAAGACAGAGTAAATCATCTGCGAGGGGTGGTTGGCCATTGTATCGTTGTGCCCAATGGGATGTGAAATTTGGTGCGTAACGGGGCAAGCAATCCCATGTGAGTGCATGGGTGCTGTCACGATATTCCGCAGTGTTAACCATCACCTGAGGTAGGAGGGAATGTAAGGAGTTGAGGTGAGCAATAGTGTGCTCATGTGTGGTACCCTTCACAGGATGGGTTGTCCTCAGACGCCAGGATGGTATGCGTTGGATGCCTGCATGCACGGTTGAGGCAGGGGAGCACAGGTGTGAGTGGTAGGGGCTTCTGTGTGCCTGTGGGGAGTGGGTTAAGTTTCTTGAGTCCAGCCATGGTGAGCTTAATGACTTGGCCGTCATCGTAGGTTAGCTTGAAGTACCATGGCCTGGACAGTGGTCCTTGGAAGGAGGCAGTGCCCCAGACAGCTTTGTCGAGGCCGCCTTGGATTCTGACCTGTTTGATGACAAGCATCTTGTCGCAGGCGAGGGCGGCTCTGTCTCTGGAGCGAGTCTGCGGGGTGGGGAAAAGGTTAGGTTCCTTCAATAGTGCTTCTAGGATGCGTCCTGCAGGGATTGCAGTGATGCCGCTGGCTTTGCAGTTGGGGCAGAACCAGTCCTCGACAGGCACTGCAGAGAGAGGTGGGTCAAGGCAGTGAGTGTGGTAACCTGCTCCACAGCCGTCGCAGAGTAGCATGCAATTGGCGTTGTCTGGGAAGTTGCAGACGCTGCAGGCTAGGCTGGGGGGTGGGACTGCTAATTCTGGCCTGATTGTGCCATCCAAGTTAGGGAGGTGGCAAGGAGACAAATTGCGGGCATGGTTGGTGATGGTGCAACCGCAACGTCCTTGCAAGACGACGACTTCAGTTGGTTTGAGGTCGATGATGCGCAGGATCATGCCTTGGGCAGCCATCTGCAAGGAGTTGCGCACGTTGGGACGGCGGATGTACACAAAGTCTCCCACCTGGAATTTGCGTAGGCGAGGGTGATAGGCTCCCCCCCTGATCTTTGCGTAGCGCAGGGTGTCCCTGTGGTGGGCGATTGCTATGTGATTGGCAATAGTTGGGCTGACTCTCTTGATCCATTGAGCGCGCTCCAGGGGAGTGTCTGTCAGAGCTTGTACCTGTGTGCTGTCTGTCAGGTCAGGCAGCGGCGCTGTCATGGCAAGCTGTGCCTCAGGGTTGTTCATGACCAGAGCCCGGGCGTACAGCAGAGTGAAGGGGGCGCACTTAGTAGTGGTCAATGAAGTTGTGAAGCAGATGTTCCTTGAATTTGCCTTGGAACTCTGGTCCATTGTCAGAGATGCAGAGTGCGTATGCGCCAAAGTGTGCCAAGACTCCATGAGAGTGCGCGTAGACCGTATGTATGGCCTCCTTGGCTGGGATGGGGACCACTACGAGTGCGGCGCTGAAATATTCCACGGCGTGCATGAGCATAGTGTTGCCCCTGGCTGTCTTGTTGTAGGGACCAGACAAATCAATTCCCCAAGTGAAGAAGAGGCCATGAATCGGGTGGGATTGCAATGTGGCTGTTGGCTGGTTGAAGTAGGCCATGGCTTGGTCACAGATCATGCATGTCTTGACCAGAGCTTTGACTTGTTTGACCACGCCGTGCCACCAGAAAGAGCTGACCACTAAGTAAGCTGTTCTGCGTGCCCCAAAGTGTCCGCTGGTCTCGTGGGCCCTCTGAATGAGGATGGACCTCTGGCTGGGGGCTGGGACGATGTGTTCAATGCCGTTGGCCAGGATGCGTATGATCCTCTCTTCTCCCGTTAGAGATGCGCCGAGCCTGTACTTTCTTGACCTTACCAGTACCCGCCTAGTACGAGATGTCGTCCAGTTGGAGCCGAGGACGCCTTGCCTCAAGTACTCTAAGACAAACTAGATTGACTTCTCAACATTCGAACTTCCGATGTAACTTTCTCGCTGCTCATTTTCCTTCTTAGCATTCGCGTAGCATATTCGCATTCTCCTGCGTCTGCGCTATCGAATGCTTCCACCTGCTCTCTGTTCCAAGCAGTTTCGGTCAACTCTTCCCGAAACAGCAACCAAACAGGAGCTCATGCTTTCGCAGAGGCAATGCTGCTATCTAAGTCGCCGTCTACAAAATCTGACGCGACTCGCAGCAACTTCTGTGGTCGCAGGGTGGTAGACGGTTACTTTGGTAGCGAGCTGCACCTCTGGGCAGCCGAAGTATGCACTACCGGACAGAATGCGCCTCTCCCTGGACTTCCCAACAGGGGGGGGATGCGAAGCGCACATCCCTTGGCGCATTCTTGATGGTCGCTGCCAGGAGCGAAGGCTCCATGCAATCGAGAAACTCACTAACGAATCCCCTTTTCCCCCATGCAGGACTCCAGGACAGACACCTGCTCTTTCAAATCGGGACGCTGCCAGTCACCATATGAACTGGAGCACCCTGGGGCTTAACGCCTCTTATTGCCGACCCTTGACAACCACTATTCGCGGCGCCAATCAATTCATGGACCCTGCTAATTTCTGCCAGTTTTTCAAATCCACTCGACAATACCAATCCACTTTCGAAAACACCCCCCACGCGCTCTGTTACCCCACGCACCGATTTAATAGCCAGGAGAACGGAAGCACAGGTTGGTCCCCAATTTGCGACCTCAAAGCTACGCGGACCCAGATTTACGCGGATAGTAGGAGTCAATGCGCTCCTCTCCACCCCGTTTCCCTCCGGTGTGCCTCCCGCTATCCTAGCAACACGACCCTGATGCTCACTCAACACGCTGCTCTCTTCTCTTACGCTGCTCTCTTCCCTTACTCAACTTCTGCTCACAGGCACATGCCCCTTTCTGCTTTCTATCCTAACACTAACCATAACCAATACGATGCGTCTCGCCCTACGGGGCTCCAAATCTCACTCCCCAATCAACCTCATGCTCACGACAAGTCTCGAGCTACCTATCAAACTCATAGGAGCCACGATCTGTACCTGCCTGCCACACACCATCAATAATTATTACCATCATCCCTGGACCGTATAAAAATGGCTGCCGACAACACGATCATACCCTCGGAGACTGCTGATCGTGGTAGACACAGGGGGAGGACAGGGCAACTGGCACCACCTCCAGCGATCGACATTAGGGTCCCCACTAAATCATATATGCAAACCATCAACAGCTTAACTTAGGAGAATGTTGGTGCTTAGACCCCCGTCCTCTCCGACAAGCAGCAGAGCCCCTTTATCTCATCTTAATTCCCTCAACGGGTTTACCTACCCAACACTCAATCGGTTTTTGTTTCCTTTTAACTTGCTCAAGATCCTTCACTATGGAGAGCCAAGGATGGGGGTATAGGGCGGAAAGAAGAAAAAGACTGAAGGAGGAGGGGACGTGAGGAGGAAGGTAAGGGACGGGGGTAGTGTAGAAATAAACACAAAAAATATGACGAAAAAGGAGGGGGGGTGTAGAAAAAAAAAAAAACATAGACCCTCTACCGTGAGTTGAACACACACACCACACCGCAACCCCAAACCTATGCATCTACCTGAGTCTAACCACCACCCAACCCCCCCCCCCCCCCCCCCCCCCCCCCATGCCTCTTACCCTGAGTCTACCACACACCAACCTATCCTCTAACCGAGTTATAAAAACCCACAAACCTCCTATGCCTGTACAATGAAGTCTACCACCACCAACCTATGCCTCTACCCTGAGTCGACCACCCCGACCAAGGCCTCACCCTTGAGTCTACCACACCACCCATGCCTCTACCTTGAGTCTACCACCCCAGCCTATGGCCCTACCCTGAGTCTACCACAAAGAAAAAAAAGGCAACTAAACATGAGTTCTACCACACCCCACCCTATGCACTTCTACCCTGAGCTACCACCCCCACCCTATGCCTATACCCTGAGTCTACCACCCCCAACAATTCCTCTACCCTGCAGTATACCACCCCCGACCTATGCCTCTAATCGTTGGGAGCCCTATCCGTTTTCAGTGAGACATCAAAAAACAACACAGAAGCTGCAAGATTGAATAATGACAATACACGACCAGTGGATTAAAAACAAAAAAACGATGACGAGCAAAAGGAGTCTAAAACCCCCAACCGATGCCTCTACAGTGAGTATACCACCACCAACTCATGCCTCTCATCCTGAGTCTACCACCCCCAACCTAGGCCATAACATGAGCTACCAACAACAAACCTAAGCCTATACCCCGAGTCTACCAACCAAAAACCTAGCCTCTAACCGTGAGGATACCACCCCCAACCTATGCCTATACCCGAGTCTACCATCCCCCACCCTATGCCTTCTACCCCTAGTCTAACAACCCCCACCCTATGCCTCTACCCTGAGTCTACGACCCCCAGCCTAAGCCTCTACCCTGAGTCTACAACCCCGACCCAAGGCCTTACCCGATTAGGTGGAGAACAAAAAAAAAAATTAGGGCAAGAAAAAGCGTAGAGAAATATAAAAAACAAGATGAAGAGAAAAGGAGGAGAAAAATAACAACAGAGGGAGGCCGAGAAATATGAGGTTTCGACCAAAAAAAAACCAATGCTCATGAGAAATGAGGGTCTACCACCACCCGACCCTTTGCCTCTACACCGGTCTAACACCCCCAACTCATGCCCTACCCTGAGTCTACCACCCCCACCCGAGGACTCTACCCTGAGTCTACCACCCCCAACCCTATGCACTCTACCGGGAGTCTAAAACAAATAACTGCATGCCTCTACCCTAAGTCTACCACCCCCAACCTATGCCTCTACCCTGAGTCTACCATCCCCACCCTATGCCTCTACCCCTAGTCTACCACCCCCACCCTATGCCTGTACCCTGAGTCTACCACCCCCAGCCTATGCCTCTACCCTGAGTCTACCACCCCCACCCTTATGCCTCTACCCTGATAACCACCACCACCCTAGCCTCTACCCTGAGTCTACACCCCAAAAACATTTTTGCCTCTCTACCCCTGAGTCTACCACCCCCACCTATGCCTGTACCCTGAGTCTACCACCCCAAACCCATTCCTCTACCCTGTGTCACCACCCCCGCGACCTATGCCTCTCCGTGAGTCTACCACCCCCCAAATCATGCCTCTACCCTTCTGAGTCTACCACCCCCACCCTATGCCTCTACCCTGGGGTCTACCACCCCCAACTCTATGCCTCTACCGTGAGTTCTAACAAACCCCCAATCATGCTCTACCCTAAGTCTACCACCCCCAATCGATGCCCCTCTACCCTGCGTTACCACCCCTTACCTATGCCTCTACCCCGAGTCTACCAACCCAACCTTTCCCTCTACCATAAGTCTACCACCCCCAAACCTATCCTCTACCCTGAAGGGTCTACCAACCCCCACCCTATGCCTCTAACCCCTAAGTCAAACCACCCCAACCTATGCCTCTACCCTGAGCCTACCACCCCCCCACCTATGCATCTACACTGAGTCTTACCACCCCCAACCTAGCAGCTACCCCGAAAAGTCTACCACTCCCAACCTATGCCTCTACCCTGAGTCTACCACCCCAACCTATGCCTCTACCCTGAGTCTACCACCCCGACCCAATGCCTCTACCCTGAGTCTACCACACCCACCCCATGCCTCTACCCTGAGTCTACCACCCCCAGCGGTGAAGCGAAAAGGAGTAGAACAAAAATTGTAAAAAATTAGAAGACGACCACGGTGAAGTGAGAACACCCCCAAAAGAGGAAGAGAAAAGGAGTCTAAAACAAAAAGATGACTTTATCCATGAGTATACCCCACACCCCCAAACCGATTTGGGGGCTCTACCAAGTCTACACCCCCACCCTATGCCTCTACCTGCGTCTACACCCCCACCCTATGGCCTCTAGCCCTGAGTCTACCACCCCCTCCTCCTACCCCTATGCCTTACCGTGAGTCTACACCCCAATCAGCTCTACAGTTGAGTCACCACGCCCCACCACAACTCATGCCTCTTTACACCTGGTCTACCACCCCCAACCTATGCCTCTACCCTGAGTCTACCACCCCCCAACCCTATTGCCTATACCGTGAGTCTACCACCCCCAAAATAATGCCTTACCGTGAGTCTACCACCCCCCCAACTCATAGGCCTCTACCCTGAGTCTACCCCCCCCAACCTATGCCTCTTACCTGAGTCTACCACCCCCCAACCTATGCCTCTACACTGAGTATACAAACCCAACATATCCTCTACCATTAAGTCTTACACCCCAACACTATCTTGCCTCTACCTGAGTCTACAACCCCCACCCTAGCTTAAACTGAGTTACCACCCCCCCCTATGCCTCTACCATGAGTCTACCACCACCACCTATGCCTGTACCCTGAGTTCCACCCCCAATCTATTGCCTTCAACCAAACAACACCTAACCACCCCAGATGCGGGCCCAGGGCTCAGACACCCCCATGGAGTATGGAGGATAGTTGGAGGGGAGGCTCCAGGAGAGGATGAACATTACATTACATCTACATTCATGTTAAAGTTCTACTGACACCGCGGGGTTTGTATGCGACTCTGTCTTTAAACAAAAAGAAAAGCCACCACAAAGCAAAAAACCCCATGACATCAGGGGGTGTCGAGGACAAACAAAACCAAACTCCCAACCACCGTTTGTGGCGTAGGTATTAAACCCCTTAGAGCAGAGGACCCCGATCTCAACCACTTACAGTGGCGGAGGTAAGAAGCTAAACAAAATGAGAAGTCTCAAGAAGAGAAAAAAACAAGGTAATAAACTTACGGATGCCACTAAGGCGTCCATGGGCTTCTGTCTTCTCTTCTACAAAGTAGAAAGATAGTCGGCTAGGTTGCTCAAAAAGACTTAGTGCAATTTCCATCATAAAGGTTTTGGAATGTGGAATCGCCAGAATTCCACTTTCCATGACGGTTAAGTCGTATCCTCAGGACTGCCTATACATATCTGTAAACAGATGCTGGTACGGAGGCGAATATCATTATAAAAAGGCACTCAAACCATATGCATTCATCCCAGGTTTTTGGAACCACACATTTGACAGTTTTTTGTATCATTGAGCGAAGGGAGTGTGCTCTATCACCACCTCATTTTCTTTCTGTTTCAGCCAATGGGAACAATTCTAAACTGTGCTAATAGACGAATCTGTACTGCCACCGGCCAGGGCCCAGACGGCCCTTAGCGGGGCGCGCGGGCGGGGGGCCCCACGAGAGCCGGCGCAGGGCTCGGCCGCGCGCGGGCATCGCCCCGAGCGGCCGACGCGCCCGCTGTAAAGGGAAATCAAGACATCTGCATCATTGCTGGGGCTGCGAACCATTTTGGTACGGAGGAGTTAAAGCCAACCTTATCTCATCAGGGATGTCTCTAAACTGCATGGTGTCACTTGGGTACTTAAACTCCATGACCTCAAACCTTCAGACATAATACCTTCGACATCCGACAAACCCAGCCTCCACTGTTGATGTTTCTGGATCCTAGCTTGTGGAGAGACACAACGCATAGTCATGAACCGCCCAGTGTGGAGTCAAAAAGATTCCTCTCAAGAGCCATTCTAATGAGTCCTCAGTTCTTTATGATGTCTTGTTCCAAGAACGCAAAGATTGTTTAAGCCAGAAGCAAAAACACAACGGGGGTTCTACCCAGCTCTTCAATGATAATATTAGATGTAGTAGATTGGCAAACACCCAAATTGTTGAAGTATCCTCTATGCATTTCTCACAGCATGGTCATTGAGATAAGTGTGTTGTCAGAATAAAGGAGCCAACACCTCCAGCCAAACAATTAGGATAGGTGTGGATACAAGGAGAATCAAACAGGTGGTCGAGAATATCAATAGTGTAATCTCAATAGTTATGCATCCCTACGGAAGCAGTGGTGTGCCTTTGGGGCCTTAGTGAGATCCTACGAAAAAAGCAGATTGTGCACGATTGCTTGAGCACATCCACAAAGAGGGATCCCAAGTAGATAAAAGATTAACTTTTGTAGAAGTTGTGTCCAATCATAGACAAATTTGTAATCAGGATCCATGCGGGCCTCATCACAGAATGTTGTTGGCAAAAACGACCAATCTCAGTTTTCGTTAATGCACAGCCTCTAGTAGGCCCTAGCAGAAATCCTAGGCAGTCAAGCTCGTTGCATATCTGCGGGGAAATTCTGCCATTATAGCTAGGTAGCAGCCAGTAAGGAAACGTGCGAATCTTTCCCCTAAGCTCAGCCTACATTTGGGGAGCTTGGATTGGAGGAGGAGGACGATTCAATTCTATCAATGAACAGACCGAATAGGGAGTGGGGATAGGGGGGTCCTCCCTTGTTAACTCCTACAAGGGATGGAAAAAAGGGAGGATCCATGTCCCCATGTAGGCGAACTTGGGAAAAAAACAACATGATTATACATGGACTTCAGAATACTGAGATAGGGGTCCTTGGACTCCTAGCCTTCTAAGCAAATCATAGCAAGTCTCGTTGACCATCATAATCATTCTTGAAATCAAACAAAAAGCCACAAAGAGTGGTTTTTTCTTTCTCATATTTATCTACAATATGGTTAAAATGAATATAATGATGCATCTGCAGTACCCCTTACCACTTCTAAATCCATATTGGCCAGCGGCTCTGAGGTTGAATTCTTCTGACCAATCATCTAGCTACCGTAGCATGCAAAGGGAGAAGATCTTTCCTAGGAGTTGCCTCACAGCCCAAGGACCTCGATAGTGTCTTGCATACACACTGCCTTTGGAATATTTGGGTACGGGTACCAAGGCGCTGCAGCCCATTGGCTGGTGGGGTTAAGAACGGTTAAAGAAGTCTTCCAGATGAGATTTAAACATGTTAGGGCATAGCTTGTACAAATCGGGAGTAGAGGAGTGAGTTGGCCTCAGGAAGAAAATCTGCATACCATTCCGCAGGGATGATACCATCACCCGGGGGAGGAGTTGTTCCGAGGGATTGGAGAGAGAACAGAGAAAACACATTCCTGGGTGGGTAAAGTCTTGAAAACCATGTTCGGTGCGGCCTCTAGCTGAGGTTCCATCAGCTTGAGGGACCAAAGTCCCTGCATCCAGACTTGGATCAATACCTACTTGCACATCAAGAGGTCTGCAAAAATCAGTCCAATCTTTATGAATTGTGATATCTGCCCCGTAGTGGGCCTTGTTAGGCTCATCGCACGTCTTTCCAAAAACTTTTCGGGATTATTGCCGAAGATTCGGATGAAGTTCTCCACGCGTGTTTCTAACCACTCCTCTTCTTTCTTCTGAGTCTCTGTACTCCTGTGCATAGAACCAGGCCAAGTCAGAGCTAGAGCCATGTTTGATGTTTGCTTGGCTTGACTGCCTGTCTAGCACGATTGCATCATCACATACCATGCGTTCAGGGCCGTGCTTACGCCTTAGCTACAGGTTTGTGACATGGTGTGCTTGCTTAGGGCTTAGTTCAATAGCACTAGCAATCCCTTCTCTGAATCTTCCATAAGAGCTATGGAGTGCATGTCAAGTAATCGGTAACATCTAATCACGCTTAATTGTCTGTGTGCATACATCGGGACATAGTTGTCTTTCCATTTCAGTTGGGCGAAGGTTTACCACAGCAGTGTACTAATAGTACCTTGAGAAGTCCTAAGGGCCAGCAGATTCTGGTATGTGGAGTGTGATAGGCATGTGTCAAACTTTCCACCTCCCGGGCAATGTGAGGAGCAAGTCATGCTTGGAGCCACAACTAAATGACTCCTGGTTTTGAGAAGACTAGGGCGGCTAGCGCATAATCAATGACAGATTCTGTCCAGCCATCTGCAAAGAAGGTATGTGCACCTTGCATATCAACTTCGTTCTACCGTTAAGGATGATAAGACAGTACTACAAAGCTGAAGTAGGGCCCCCCCCAATCGGATTGGGGGGGAGCTGGTCATGCATACACCTCGTTTTGAATGGTTTGGATTGGGGGCTGTTATTTTGTACTACTGGTTGGGGGGGGATACTGGTTTGAATTCTCCTACCGGTATCATCATTGTCCACACCAAGACCAACCCGAAGCGTTGAATTTGATGAAGTCACAAACATCACCACACAACGTTGCCTTTTTTCCTGAAGTTCCCAAGAATTTAACATTAGAGTGAGGAAGGGTCCTCCTATAATAATTGCAGTCGTAACCTGTTTGTTAGTATATGAGCTTTAGCATGTGGGATAAGCACACACCAAGGGTTCCATGTATGCCGAATCCATTTGCCATGCTAATTCAGGTTGCCACTCATGGACTAAAGTAGCATTTTTTAGGCAAGTGGCGGACACAACGATAGCGACCCCCCCATCCTTTGTCACTTGCGGGCGGGGGCCACAAGAAAGCATTTGAAACCTGGAATGTGGGGGTGTCTAGCTGGCCACGCACCCCCTGTGTGTGAAAAACAATAAAATGTCGTGTTTTATCACCACTTTCTTGCTGCACCGCAGGCTTGCTCAAGAAACTGAGTTGTCCTATGATGTTCAATGCAGGGCACCTTAGTCCACTTCATGCATCAGTCGATGAGACACCTGAAGGGGGGGGGCCTTCTGTCCCGCACCTTCAGGAGTCCTCATATTGACGAAACACTTAGGAGGCGTCCCTCGAGGGGCAATAGAGGGGTCCAGCGAGATCACGAGAGTGGTCCAATACAGAGATCCCCTCAGAAGTCCCACATCGAGACCCCTCGAAGGGCAGGGGCCCTCGAGGGGTCCCTGAGGGGTCCCTCGAGGCCTGTCCCTCAGATGAAGCGACCTGCACCCCAAGCCACGCCCTCCCCAACCACTTGCAAGCAAAGGATGCCAACCTTAATGGAGAACAGGACTTGCCCAGCCTTGGCACTCTCCCTCATTGGAATATCCGCAACCCGCCTTCATGAGAGATTGCCTTTTTCAAAAATCTTGGATTGGAACCAAATAGTTCTTAGAAGGATCGCTACCTGCTGATATAATATTGAGACCCCTCTGGCCACCTCAATTGGTATAATAGAGGGTACTACCCCCCAGTACACACATTCAGCCCAAATGCCCACCTCTCCCATCCCCAAATAGTACCAATAAGCCATTAACTTTGACCTGTCCTGGTAGATACGTGGACACCACACCCCCCCTTCGATTCGAATCAACTCGGGTGAGGGGGGGATAATGGGGAAGTCTTCACGTGGCGCAACAACTGGATCGCCTCAAAGCGGTCTCCTTACAGAGACGGTCTGCCCGGTTGCAACGCACACAAAAAATAACGAAAGTTCTCCTGGCCCCCACCTTGTACTAGGGACAAAATATTCAAAAGAAATACGCCAAAATCGATTGCCTGTCTCCACCCCCCCCAGACCCGACATGTAAGGAGGAAGGAGGAAAGCGCACCCCACTTCAGCAAGGGGCCGCCCACAATTCCCGGCCCCTCAGCCATCCTACCTACATTGAGGATACAAAAATATAAGAAAAGGAAAATAAGTGACAAGAAACAAATCAATGCCATGTACAATCGTGGAACCTCATGTCAAACACAGGGGAAAATTATCAAATTTGGGAAGGACAACACCAAATACTCAAAGCAACCCGAGCGACCTGGGTGTGTTAGGCCGCTTCACTTCACACTCAGCGGGAAATTTTCAAATGTGCTGCAATGAAGGCATACATGGCCACAATGACTGCCCCCCAGATGGGCATTACTCCACCACCAAAGTGCACAACCCGATTATAACCATTGTGAACACACCAATCCCCCACAACCCTTTCCTCTGATGATGATCCTACAACTTTGGAAATCCTTTAACTTCGGACGGCTAGAGCAAAAAAAACAAAATCCTTTGGAAGTCTACAGGACATAAAAATGTATCTGCACTTTACCACCCCCTCCCACCGCATATGGACATGCCGGGCTGCCGCAAACAATACAATAACACCTGGTATGTGACGCACTCAGAAAACCTCTCGCCTATCCCTTGGACTCAACACCGGGCGCCCCGGGCAGGCACATATATGGGCCCAAATCCTCATCCTTAAAGATTTGAGAGCGAAAGTTTATCTTTTCCTTCGCGTACTCTTCTTGTAATGCTCCCAATGAGGGGTTTGTTGACCCCCAATTCCAGCTTGGAAATGACGTCGGCTTGTTACCAAAGATACAACCCCTCCGAACTCAATGCATCGCTAACCAACATGGACTATACCATGATGGAGGCACCCAGCTCAACCCCAACGCACCTCCCCCCAAACACACGGAATGGACCTTGCGAATGGGAGAGGCTGGGGAAGTAGACCCCACAACCCTGAGTCATCCTACCATAAAGTGAGAAGAAGAAACAAATTCGATTGCCACTGCCCAAGTGCACAGCCATCACTGGCCTATCCGGTGGACCATATGCGGACACAGAAAAAAAACATTCAAATTTGGTGGAGAGACATCACGGAGATACTCAAGGCAACCGTATGACCTGTGTGTTTGGCGCAGTACAGGAACCACACTTCATCACGTCGCAGGGGGAGCGAATTTTACTTAATGTGCTGAGGCAGGCCTACATGCCAACACGAAATGCCCCCAAGGGGGAAGCGAAACGAAGCGTACCCAAAAGTCCTGACGATAAGCACGGAACACCCAAACCCGCACGCCATTATCCATGATGAACCCTACAACCTGGGATCCACCCATGCGCAGTAGCAAGACCAAATCCTCCTACGTCTGCAAGGGACACAGTAAAATGTATCTTGCCCCCTTTACCACCCCCCTCCCAATCGCGCCTATAATTAAACATGCTGTTTGTTACAAAAATTAAAGATAAACTGGGGGGGAGGAGACTAAGAAAACATCTAGACCATCCCCTTGGACTCCACACCGGGAGCCTGGGCAGAGGGGAGGAAAGACAATAGGGAAATAGTCATCATTAAACAAAGAGGGAGCGCCAAGAGACATGAGATTTTGGACCCCCAATACCATCTTGACGTTGCGGACGATGGATACTATAGGGACACTAGACACTACCCTACTACAAATAGTAGAAATTGTCAAAAGATTTGGATGTTAAGGAACGTCAAAAACCGCACCACAAAACAAAGAGAATTGAGAAAACGGAGGAAGGAGAGAATACGTAGTTCGTACTTTAAACAAACAAAGAAATAAAGATGGAAGAGGAACACGACCAACACTTAAAACGCAAAAACAACCTGGACGGCGATTACAGGAGATGAATGTGCCCCCTTCAAATGTCACCAACCTGAAGAAACGTGGGACCAAAGAGAGCACCCCCCACCACAAACAAAATATTCAGCACCACAAACAAGCACTCTTGACAACACTTCTCTCAAAACCTGGGCCCCAAACATTAAACGAAAACCAAACAGAAATCCAAATATTTTTTCCCACCACATCTACCTCCACAATTCCAAGGGAGCCCCCCCCCCCCAACAGGCTAAGAAGCTCAAACAAACATGCTTTAAGCCAACCATTCCTTTTCCCCTAAGGATAATGGACCCTGCCCAACAACCACCCCACCACAATGCCCAGGCAACCCCAAGAAACGACAGGGATAACCATATAATACTGCTTACATCCTCAACGCACGAGGGCTGAGGAAGCCTGGGAGCTAATTCTCAATCAACATCCTAGACCACAAACCCTGATGTTGGCTATTCTACAGAAACCAAACTGCTCCATGCCTCTCCT
>JACBWV010000765.1:2158869-2186280 GCA_013435795.1 Chlamydomonas sp. ICE-L
TACACTCACGTACCCCTCGAGGTAGCTTCCCACCAAAGTGCAGCCTTTATAGGAGGACAAAGCAGGGAGAGGGGGGCATGGAGGGCGGCGTCATCAGAAGCGGTTGCATCAACCCACAATCTGTCTCCTGGGCCTGCCTCCATCGCCCTGGATGCTTACAGATTCCCTTACATGTTGGGACAGCTCAGTGGGGCATTGGCATCCAGCCTGGAGAAGTGGAGATGAGGAAATCGGTGCTCTCCTTGTCACAGCCCCACCTCTCCATGCTGCTACTTCCATCACTGCCGGGGTCTCCACCCATCCACCCACATAGAAAATTCGCTTGCCTTCAATTCCAGGTGCGTTGTACCAGTCTATTTGTTTCCCTATCAATCTACCCTCATCACCACCAGCACCACCAGCACCTTCACCAGCACCACCAGCACTGATTGCGCTCTGCTTGTCCGTTTGTTTCCCTATCAATCTACCCTCATCACCACCAACACCACCAGCACCTTCACCAGCACCACCAGCACCAAGGGTGTTATACCTGTATTTTTTTTCTCCTTCACAATCTCACCTCATCACCACCAACATAACCAGCACCGATTGCGCTCTGCTTGTCCGTTTGTTTCCCTATCAATCTACCCTCATCACCACCAACACCACAAGCACCTTCACCAGCACCAGCACCAAGGGTGTTTTACCTGTCCGTTTGTTTCTCTATCACTTTGCCCTCATCACCACCAGCACCACCAGCACCTTCACCAGCACCAGCACCAAGGGCGTTCTACGTGTCTGTTTGTTTCTCTATCAATCTACCCCCAACTCCACCAGTACCACCAGCACCACCAACACCACCAGCACCACCAGCACCTTCATTAGCACCAGCACCAAGGGCGTTCTACGTGTCTATTTGTTTCTCTATCAATCTACCCTCATCACCCCTAACACCACCAGCACCTTCACCAGCACCTTCATTAGCACCAGCACCAAGGGCGTTCTACATGTCTGTTTGTTTCTCTATCAATCTACCCTCATCACCCCTAACACCACCAGCACCTTCACCGGCACCTTCATTAGCACCAGCACCAAGGGCGTTCTACATGTCTGTTTGTTTCTCTATCAATCTACCCTCATCACCCCCAACTCCACCAGTACCACCAGCACCTTCACCGGCACCAGCACCAGCACCAAGGGCGTTCTACTTGTCTGTTTGTTCCTCTATCAATCTACCCTCATCACCACCAACACCACCAGCACCTTCACCAGCACCAGCATTAGCACCAGCACCAAGGGCGTTCTACATGTCTGTTTGTTTCTCTATCAATCTACCCTCATCACCACCAACACCACCAGCACCTTCACCAGCACCAGCATTAAGGGCGTTCTATCTACCTGTCTGTTTGTTTCCCTATCGCTTTACCCTCATCACCGCCAACACCACCAGCACCATCGACACCTTAGTTCATTAGCACCAGCACTTAGGGTGTTCTACATGTTCGTTTGTTTCTCTATCAATCTACCGTCAGCACCACCAACACCACCAACACCACCAGGAACAAAAGATGAATGAATAAATTAATGAATGAATGATGAAGTAACAAGCAAACTTTCTGACTGGCTGACTGACTAACTGGCTGCATTCCTTGCTTCCTTCCTTCCTAACTTCCCATCTAACTAGACGAGTAATAAGCAAACTGACAAGCAAGCTGGCTGGATGACTGGCTATCTCCCTACCAACCTTTGCCTCCAGGCTCTCCCTCCACATGGTGCCCCACATCAGCAGTCAACAACAACAACGACGACACCATCCAACCACCAACAATGAAAACAATAACAGCTCCACTACCACTACCACCAGCACCACCACCAACAACAACAACGACAACAACAATAACAACAACAACATGTCTGACTGTCTTCCCCGCCTCAGCCAACAACAACACAGACGCCTTCAGCCATAGTTTTCTTTTCAGCTACGAGCAGCAGCTTCTAGGCAGCTTCTTGGTCTCTCTCTTCGTCCAAACCTTGAGCAACCTAGGCACCTGGGAGCTGATATCTTCAGCTTCCATTGCTACTAGAATCTTTGGGTTTGGCCCTGTGGCAGTCTTAGGGAGCTGCCTAGAAGCTGGTGCTGGCAGACGAAAAGAAAAACTGTGCCTTCAGCCCCTTCAAAGCAAACAACACTCACTCAGATGAAACGGTTTACACTGTTTACCAGGGATCCTGCCACAATGCATAGGCTAAGGCAATATAAAACTTTCAATGTAGCTAAAATATCAGTTAAAGTGTTCACAGTAAATAAGGCGCACAACTTTGCCCGGGTGTCTAATAACAGGGCATCACGACGCTTTGACCTGAAGCGCCGCCCTGACCCAAACTCTAGAGCTGAATAAATTAAAATGTCTAGGAGCAAGTGTGCAAGCAAGATCAATGCATGTATATGGCAATGTTCCGTAACGCACTACTCTACAACTAAGCCCAGACCCTTGGGGGTGGCCAGGAAGAAGAACAAGCATGACAGGGCATGGGGGAACTAACATGACAAATAACAAAACAAAATCTTACTCACCAAGTCTCTAAATCCTCAGATCAGTATTGTCTGTTCTATCTAGTCAATCCCTACAGCCAGGTATGTTGTAATTCAGTACCTTCGAGCGACAGCTAGGTACCATCGGCCTAAGGGCAAGGGTGTCTTGCGGCCGCTTGGAAATCTAACTCAATGCTATGCATTAGCCTTCATGCTCCTGCTGCTAAGCTCTCCTAGCTCTCACAACGACCCGCACGGGGTCTGGGTTGCTCCAGCTCCACCTCTGTCCCGCTTCCATGGATGGCTGCCTTAAGGGGCCATTGGGCAGACCTTTGCTGCAGCTGCTCTGACATGACAGCATGGTCAATGCTGATGTTGATGACTGCCACCTTCCAGCTCGCTCACTCACTCACTCGCTCACCCACCCACCCTCACCCTGTTTGACCACTCACCCACTCACTCACACACCCACACCCTGATTGACCACTCACTCACCCACTCACCCACTCACCCACACCCTGATTAACCACTCACCCACACCCTGATTGACCACTCACTCACCCACTCACCCACCCGCTATATGACCGGCCGTATTGGGCCATTTGGTGCAGGAGGTTGTACAGGCTGTGCCGCCCAACCAGCCAGGCTGGCATAGCATTAAGGGGGCCTAAGGGGTCCCACTATGGCCAACTGTAGGCCGAAAGCTTCTACACGGCCTCCTGCCTGCCCAACCAACCCATGCACCAGGGGACAGCTTGGACCTACAGGCTGTTGCTGTAGACAAGAACAGCAATGGCAGAACGCCCCAGCATCAAACATCTGCAGATCTGTCGGAACTGTCAGGTTGGAGTAAAGAGGAAGATAGTGCTATTCTGGATGCTGTTTTCAAACAGGTGGGGCACCGATCTTCAGATGTGCAATGATTGAATGAAGGCTTGAATAGGTAGGGTGGAGTTATGAAGAAGATTCTGCTACCTTGGATGCTGTTCCCAAATAGGTGGGGCACCGATTTTCAGCTGTGCAATGAATGGAAGATGGATGAAGCCACCCACCACCTGTGATTTGTTTGGTTCCCTTTGACTCCATCAAGCTGCATTTGGAGTCCAGTAGGGCATCAGGATGATGTATCCATCATTTGTGGTCATCATCAATATCATCAACACCACCAGCACCGTCGACATCACCACAACCATAACTATAATCGACAACATGCCCTCCATCACCATCACCATCACCATCACCATTACCTCCACCACTATCACCTCCACCACCATCACCACAACCGTCATCATCAGGGTTTTCTGGACGCTGCTTCTTGCGTCGCAGAGGCAACGTCGAATGGTATGTTGCGTCGCAGAGGGTCTGGGTGCGTCGCATAACCATTGGGTTGGTTGCGTAACAGACACAGTAGCAGTGGTTTGGTTGCGTCACAATCACATAACCAGTGGGTTGGTTGCGTTACAGACACAGGTTTGGAGGGTATGTTGCATCTTAGAGGGTCTGGGTGTGTCACAGACACACGTTTGGGGGGGTCCGTTGCAATACAGACACATATTTGTGCCAATCACCACTTGCAGGGATGCCAAGCCACCACATTCTCAGCCCTAGCTGGCCTTATGGAAAAGCAGCACAGCTGTAGCGGTCAGCAGCTAGAGGGAAGGTACCACGAGCTGGCACAGAGGGCCTTGAAAGCAGCTATGGAGAACATGTGATCCAGGAGCATTTCGTGTGCTACAGTGCAGAGGTAGCCTGATAAAGGGGAAAATCAGGATCAATTGTAGATTACCAGCATGGGCTTATTTCTACGTGCAATCAAGAAAGTGTTCCTACAGTATCGTACTAAGTAAAGGGAGGATTGTATTGTATTGTTACATGCAATGGTTTTCAGCCTGTCTGGGCTGCTCACAAATTCCAAGTCTCCCCTTGCGATACCCACGGAAAGCAGCAGGGAGCAAACTAAGCGGATTAGACAGTTCAAAGACTTCCACAGGGAGGAGGACCTGACTTTGACTGCTATTCAGGTAGTTTATAACTTGAACTTCAACTTGGTTACATAGCTTCAGCCAATTGGCTTGGCTAGATGAAGGTAGTTCATTTGTGTGTTTCTCTTTTCTGTTCACACTCCCAGACACTTATTATAATTATAAATTTGTCAGATCAAATTTGATCAGAGCTTGTAAGTACAGACTATACAGTTTATAGACTTGCAAAGGAAGGAGGAGCTAACTTGATATTCGGGTAGATAGATAAATAGTACGCCTTATTACGAGCAGGGTAGTGCAGGACGCAGCGTCCTGCGTTGAGGACGCAACATGGGAAGGGTCTGTTGTGTCGCAGTTGCAACATGGGAGGGTTCGTTGCGTCCCAGACGCAGGTTCAGGATGTTAGTTGCGTCTCACCAAGCAGTTGATTGTCCCACCACCACTCCATTGCCGTGGGCTACGGGTTCTGTTGGTATATAGACGCAGCCTAATGTCTGAATTGCATCCCAGGACGCAACATACCGAATTGGGTGCGTCCCAGGATGCAACATACCAAATTAGGGTGCGTCCCAGGATGCAACATACCAAATTAGGGTGCGTCCCAGGACGCAACCCCTGGGTTCCGTTTTAAGTACCCTGATTACGAGGCGTGAGGTTGGGGGGGCCAGCCTGTTTCCTTGCCCTGGGCCTCTATTCAGATGATTAACTTTTGTGTATCTCTTCACCTCCCAGGCACTTTTGATTTTTTGTATCAGATATTGTAAGTATCTTCTACCATCTACATGCTAATCAGCAGACGCGACTTGGAGAGGGTCTGCTGCGTCTAAGACGCAAATCCAGTAGGCCGGTTGTGTATGTATGAATGTTCCAGTCCAGGGGTAGGCCAAATAGGCTTAAGGGACTTGCCCAAACGTGAAGGAAGGGCTTAAAAAGAAAAAGCACTGATGAATTGAAAACCAAACGCAGGGTTTGGAACTCCTGGCTTGTCATGAAGCAGTGTTTGAAACAGTCTGCGTTTTGAGAAGCAGAATTCATTCACACCATTGATATTATTTGTTGCTGCGAGCATCAGCTTTTAAGTAGCACCCCAGGCTGGCTTTTCACCCAAACAGCAAGCAACGCAGTGGACCCTGAAGATGACCTAGCTCCGAAACCTGTTGGTTTGGCCCAATGTATTTTGTCCCTTGTTTTGGCCCACTGGGTCAGTGTTGTTTGTTTGTTTGTTTGTTCAAAACGACCTCCTCCGAAATTCCGAAATAATTATTACGGGAGCGCTCGCGTTAACATAGCACCACTTCAGAGCTCGTCTGAGATGCTAACCCTCCGATCGGCAAAAGTTGACCTGATATAGCGGGTGACAGTTGGAGTTCGTTGGGGCGGTTGGGACCTGTCCTGCTCCGGCAATTGAAGCAACCTGGGTAACAAATCGAGGCCGAGGAAGCCGCTTGCGTAAAGCTTCTTCATACGTTTCTCCACCCATACATCCTTTTAACATCTCAGTTATCGCCTCGGAGTCCTGCGCCTACTCAAGTAGCTGACTCGTCATCCGTACGTGGAACGCGCACGGAAGCATCGGGGAGCATTGTCAAGGTGATCCGACGCTTTGAAGGTAATAACTTAGTGATCATACGCCGTGAAGGTGCTCATATGTGCTATTTTCCAACGCCACCAGTGCTTTAGATTCCACCTGGACTGAACATGCGATTTGATGTTCCAGATACTGCGGAATTCAACATGGTAACTATTGTAGCGTCTCCCATGCGCGCGAAGATGGTCGAATTAATAGTCGGAGGGTCTCAAGATCGCTCGTGCCCCCCCCCCCCCCCCCCCCCCCCCCCCCCCCCCTTCCCAAGCCGTTTATGATAACTCCTGGGTTTGATAACCTAGGAGCCAGACTCCAGGTCGAATGAGACCTTGCACCAAAGTAACCCCACTCCAGCCATAGCTGTGTCTCACAAGAAGGCACACAGCGATCTCCCACCCAGTCTTGCCTGTGGAGCTGACCCTCACCCCCCCACACCCACACACTGGGCTTGTTCATAAGTATTAGTCATCTTCTAAAAACTGCCACATGTCAACAACCATCTTTAACTACTTGGGTAATATTTAGGCATATAACACAAATGATGGCTCATATTATGCATGTGTCATCATGCATTATGAAGCAATGACTAGGCAGCTCTTAACTAGTTCCTCCATTATCCCCTTTGGATTCTCAAATTTACATGGGTGTTGGGGCATTTCATAAGCATCCTATATGACACTAGGCACACCCGCCCCAAGGTTCGTCTTGCATCCATAGGTGTACTTGGGGGGTCAGAATAGTAAGCATGTTGTGCTACTCTGATGCTAGTTTGGGTTGTGAGCACACACATTGACCTAAACGTGTACATACCAGACCCCAGCATGTAGCCCCTACATGAGCACTTGACCATTGCATGGATATCCATCCCTAGTAGTCAGTTCAAATTTGAATGGGTGCCACATGTGCATGCAATATGAGTCTAGTATACCCACCATGTGAGAAACACCTGTATCCCTCCACTGCCAGACACGCTGCGGAGGGCCTGAAAGAGCTATAACACGATAACAGGTTTGGAGCCTCGTAATAGATTACCCGGATGAACGTCACCACTGGACCTGGCTTGATTATTAGATAAAGGTTTTACCCAGCGCAGTAAGTTTGGACCCCAAACTCCCGGAATGGCACAGTGTGGTAGACAAAATATGCGGAAAGCCTTCATATGCTACTTTATTTTGGGAGCGACTCATACTACTGAACACACCTACACCACGCAGGATGCTGAAGTCTCATCCAGACGTGCCTGCCGAGCTAACCCACACCTACACCCCCCCCACACCTACACACGCATACCCACACCTACACCCCACCACATCTACACACCCAAACCCACTCCTACACCCCCCACACCTACACACCTACAGACACATCCACATCAACACTCACCCATGCACCCACCCTTTGGCTAGTCCACCTAACTGGGTCCAGCCACTAACTCAACTCAGCAAGCAAGGTCTTCATAAGTAGAAGAGTGAGGGGGATGTCTTGGATGCTTTGAGTTGTCCCCTACTAGAGTTACCCAATATGGAAGGGACAACTTCTAGTAGGGCATACGATTGTTAAGGGAGGGTTGTACCTATCTATTGTTCTGGGCTAAACATATAGACTATCAAATTGCTATTTGTAACAATCGAGGTTGAGTCTGGGTCTATTACTTTCTTTCCCATATTATGAAATAAGCTGAGGTCCTTTTGGGGGGAGCCCCCTCTTCAGGGCCACCCCGTTGTCCATCTGTGCGTGTGACCGTCTGACTGAGATGAAACCTGACTCGTCAGCCAACGGTCTCGTAACTAGTCTCGTAACTAACTCGCTTCCGTTGCTACTTTTCGCTACCTTGCAAACACTCTCCGCCAATTTGTAGCGTCGCTTGTGACGCTGCATATAACCTGTTATATTTGGAGGCCATTACTCGCCAAACATATGTTTGATGTGAATCTTTTTGGACCATTCCCCACCACGAATATCATCACTCAGAAACTGTAATATGCAGTCGTGAAAGCAGCCACGAATTTATAAGTAGTTTTGAAAAAGATAAAAACACTGGGTATAAACTTCAATTCCAGAAAAATGCTCCTACATTGTATTCTTATAACCTTCAAATAATTTGTATCCAATCAGACATGGTCGATTTTATTCATGAAACACACTACAGTGGTTGACGGAGCTGTCTAGCAGCTGGCAAGAAAAACCTAGAAAACCCGAAAACATTATATCATTTTCCGTTCTTCTACTACTCTTCTCCTTTACTACTACTCCTTTCTACTTTTAATTAATTTGAATTCAAATATGCACATGTTTTTTTTTAGCCGTCTCCTCCTTTCTTCTTTTCATTTAACTTTATTTTAAATCGTTACATGATTCTTCAGCCAACTCCTCCTTCCTTCTTTTCATTGAACTTGAATCGTTACATAGTTCTTCAGCCAACTTCTCCTTTCTTCTACTTCTCTACCACTCTACTACTACTCCATTCTTCTTTCCATTTAATTTGAATTGAAATTTGTACATGGTTCATTATCCAACTCCTCCTTTCTTCTTTTCATTGAACTTGATTTCAAATTGTTGTCTGGTTCTCCAGCCAACTCCTCCCATCTTCTTTTCATTGAGAAAGCCCTTCGTCCAACTGTCCAACTGTACTTCTTGCCTGTCGCAGTTTACTTCCTCGGATCTGCACCATGACAGCTTTTTCACATCTTCCATCAGATCTGGTGAAGAACATTGTTCTGCACACCCTTACACAGGAGCCGCAATCCTCCATCAGCGGCGTCGCTATTGTTTGTCGCCCCTGGCATTCTATTGTCTCGAAGAATCTCGCCCAGATCTTGATCCACAAATGCAATGGCGATATGCCCGAGGCCCTATCTCTTGCCCTTCAGCACAATCATGTTAGGGTATTGGACGTGGCCATTGAGCTGGTGTCGAGAAGCATGTCTTTGGATGACTCTAACCGAGCCCTGGTGCTTGTGTGTGAACATGGGCGACCAGACCTGGCTATGCTTCTGCCCACTGCCTCTCACCATGCAGCGTATGCAGACTGCCAAGATGGCCAGGCACTATTGGAGGCAGCATATAATGGCCACCTTGAGGTAGTTCGCATATTGCTACATGCCCCTCAGCATGCTGCACACGCAGACTGTCAAGGTGGACAGGCACTAGTGGATGCAGCAGAGGGTGGCCACCGTGAGGTAGTTCAGATGCTGCTGGATGCACCACAGCTTGCTGCACATGCAGACAGTCATTATGGGACGGCACTAGTGTGGGCAGCACAGGGTGGCCACAGTGAGGTTGTGCGCATGTTGTCGGATGCACCACAGCATGCTGCACATGCAGACAGTCATTATGGGACGGCACTAGTGTGGGCAGCACAGGGTGGCCACAGTGAGGTTGTGCGCATGTTGTTGGATGCACCAGAGCATGCTGCACACGCAGACTGTCAAGGTGGTCAGGCACTAGTGGATGCAGCATGGACTGGCCACAGTGAGGTAGAATGGGCGTTCCTGCTTCCGAACGGATTTTCAATCTTACAATCACTTTTGGGGGGTCTTTTGATGCTTTTCAAATGCAATCTTACGATAAAAAACGTAAGATTGTAGTCAATTTTGACAAAATATGCTTGAAATGAGCTTGAAAGACGGAGAAACGTACAGATTGCGAATGTTACAACGTTGAAATGCCATATTTTGTAACAAAAGGTGTTAACATCAATTCGTGTCTTACAATTATAATTGTAAGAAATAAAGGGAAAGCGGACGGTTATAAGGCGGCAGGCAGAATTCAGCTTTTACATCTTACAATAAAAATCGTGAGTATAATTCATTTAATTTTTCTAATTTAGTAAAAAACGGCTATGTGTCAAACATCTTACTCCTCCTCCTCCCCCCCCTCCTCGTCCTCCTCTTCCTCCTCCTTCTCCTCCTCCATGTCCCCATCCCCATCTTCCTCCTCCTCCATCTCCTCCTCCTCAGCAATGTCTGCATTGTCTCCATCCGATTGCACAGCCTCTGCCCTGGTGTCCTTCTCAATGGATTGACAAGCTAGGAGCATGCTTGTGTGGTACTTTCTCTGGATCTTCATACCCTTGGTGGGTTCGCAGCTAAATTGAAATGCGTCAATGGGAATATCGCCCGTCCATGTTGCTTTTCTCCTAACCCCCACGGTAATAGGCACAAGCTTGTGGTCCATCCAATCTTCTGGCCAAGTTGGGTATTGTGTTTCAGTGTACACCAACTTCTGAGCCCCAGAGTACAAGGGCTTTAAATACACACATTCCACTTCTCCATTCACTGGTAGTGATTTGACCTCCACCACGTCCCATCCTCTCAATCCGCTAGAGTCATCCATTTGTACCTTGACCACAGCGACATGACCAACAACCAAATCAGTAGTGGGCTCGTAGGCTATTCTTCTATCCGGCTTCGTCCCTTGTGAAGAATATAAGTACAACACATCCTCCTCCTCTGGCCTTTCCATATTAGTCTCCAAAGTGTGTGCAACCTTCATAGTCTTGGCAATCTCGTTACTTGCAGGTAAAAGGTCTGACACATCCATGGACAAGTCATCCAATGCTGCTATCAAGCGCTTGGCCATTAATTTCTCAGACTGTGTCAGAAAACGACTGGTTGCTGACAACTCCGATGGGAAGTCGACAAAATGTTGGTCTTTCGGGTACTCCCCAGTCACAGCATCATCTGGTTGAGTGCTCCAATAACTCTTCTCAACTTTGAAGAAATCAGTCCACCACTTATTGCTGGCTTCCCAAGTTTCACGAAGCATCTCGGCAATATGTTTGAAGGACTGGGCATGGGATGGGCCATCGGCTGCTGGTTTATCCATCGGCTGCTGGTCATCGGCTGCTGGTTCTAGAACCAGAAGGTCCTCCGCTGCGTGTCGTACACGGACATCAGCTACGGGTCCTGCACGGTCGTCACCGGCGGTTTGTACAGGACCATCGGCCATGTGGCCTGCAAGGACGTCACCTCCGGGCTTCTCGTTATGAATAGTCTTCCAGACAGCCGCCCAGTTTGCCTTGATATTCTCGAGCTCTTCAATCTTGATCTTGGGGGCTTCCTTAAATACTGTTATGGTGTCCACCAGTGGGAAGCCTTGGAGGACGTAAATAGGTTCAGCGTCATTGTCCCACTGTCCTCTCCAAGATCCTGACTCGTCATACTCCTTGTAATAGACCCCTGCAATTGTTGGTGTGCAAACATGTATTTTATATGAGTGAATCATTTAGGACACCCATATTCCTCCCGACTATACTCGGGAGCATCCCTTGGATAATACATCCTAGGTCCTAGGTACAACTTCCTTTGTATCATTTAGTTTCTATTGAAGACTGTACATGTAAATCAATGAGGACATGGCACACCCATATTCCTCCCGAGCATAATCGGGAGCATTGTGCAGACAGTACATACACGCACGGTAGCATTTAATTTGTAAATATCAGTATATCAAGTATTCATACCGACTCTCCCGTTGGGACCTTTCGTTATCTTGAATGCGTGTAAACGGCGATTAACTCCTTTGACGGTGCTAGTGCCATGTCCGAACAACTTGTAAACGTTGTCTAGGAGGACAGCGGAGAAGTCCCCTATAGAGGTCACGACGTCTTGCCTTGTGTAAGGGCCCATTCTCTTGAATAAGTTACCAACAATGCCCATCAGATGGTCCAGGGTGTACACTTCCATGTTCTTTAACCCTTGCGAGATCACAGAGTACTTTTGGTCAAGATTGCTATGTGTGTGTCCGGGAGGGAGGAAATGGACGTACACCTCCTCAAACCAGTTCATCTCAACCAGCAAGGACAAGTATGCGAACATGAAAGCGTTCTTGTTGTCCTTTGCCGCGTTGTCCATTTGCAAGAAGCAATACGGTGGAAGCTGCCCCTCTTCTTCAAGGACCCGGTTGAAGAAATGTTGGAAGCATGATATAGTCAGATTGATGGACTGCGAGTAGAATGGCAAAGCCCAATAACCAATGAAGCCTCTTCCCTGGGAGAATAATCCTGCGTTAACATAGAAGGAAACATGAAGTCAGAATATTAGCATTATTTTGTTAAGTAATCATTTCAAGTTTTAAATACTGTGTATGCTCCCGATTATGATCGGGAGGACATGTCGTACGTGTGCTGTATTTGTACTCACACATGATGCGTGTCTTTAGAAGATCACCTCCTGCAGTCTTCTTTGTTTGTGAGAAGTGGCGTGACTGAGGAAGATTAGTCTTCTTGTTGTCCATTGCATCAGCAGATACGTGCAAGAAGAGCTTCGGATACTGTTCAGATAGTTTTTCACAGATGTCATACCTACGCCTTGACTGGTTTTAGGATTGCTTTCCCCCTACTTTTCTTCTCCACGGGAATATTTGTCTGGCTTACTCCTTATGACTTGTGTTGTGGAATCCCAGGAATTCTGGGTACCAGAATACCAGGGATTGGGGGGAATGTTATGATACAGCCTATAGCTGTATCAGTAACGGTGCGGGGCTTAGGTCCGACACCGACTCTAGCAGCTGGTGACCAGGCATCTGCCTGGCAGCTAGCAGTGTAGTAGGTGACTTCAAGCGAATAGGGTCGTTGGATTTGTCAATGCTCCCGATTATGATCGGGAGAATTGTGTGTCTTCCGAGTTTGGTTTTCTCAATCATTCGCTCGTTGGGTTTGACAATGCTCCCGATTATGATCGGAGGACTGTGGGTATTCTGAGTTTGGTTTTTCTCAATCATTCGCTCGTTGGGTTTGACAATGCTCCCGATTATGATGAAGAGGACTGTGGGTATTCTGAGTTTGGTTTTTCTCAATCATTCGTTCGTTGGGTTTGACAATGCTCCCGATTATGATAGGGAGGACTATGGGTATGCCGAGTACAAAAAAAAAAAAAAAAAATGCTGAGTACATGTTTTCTGAATCATTTGCTCGTTAGGTTTGTCAGTGCTCTCGATTATGATCGGGAGGACTGTGTGTATTCCGAATTTGGTTTTCTCAATCATTCGCTCGTTGGGTTTGACAATGCTCCCGATTATGATCGGGAGGACTCTGTGTATTCCGAATTTGGTTTTCTCAATCATTCGCTCGTTGGGTTTGTCAATGCTCCCGATTATGATCGGGAGGAATGTGTGTATTCCGAATTTGGTTTTCTCAATCATTCGCTCGTTGGGTTTGACAATGCTCCCGATTATGATCGGGAGGACTCTGTGTATTCCGAATTTGGTTTTCTCAATCATTCGCTCGTTGGGTTTGTCAATGCTCCCGATTATGATCGGGAGGACCGTGGGTATTCTGAGTATGGTTTTTCTCAATCATTCGCTCGTTGGGTTTGACAATGCTCCCGATTATGATCGGGAGGACTATGGGTATGCCGAGTACAAAAAAAAAAAAAAAAAAAAATGCCGAGTACATGTTTCCTGAATCATTCGCTCGTTGGGTTTGTCAGTGCTCCCGATTATGATTGGGAGGACTGTGTGTATTCCGAGTTTTGTTTTCTCAATCATTCGCTCGTTGGGTTTGTCACTGCTCCCGATTATGATCGGGAGGAATGTGTGTATTCCGAATTTGGTTTTCTCAATCATTCGCTCGTTGAGTTTGACAATGCTCCCGATTATGATCGGGAGGACTCTGTGTATTCCGAATTTGGTTTTCTCAATATCTGAATCTGATTTTGAATCTGAATCTGAATCTCAATCATTTGCTTTACCAACCTATTTGTCTTTCGCAGGGTCTACAATGACAGTACAGTGGAAGTAAAACTCCAATCGGACGGGAAGGATTTGGGATGCAGCGTCATGGACGAATGGACCAAGGAGCGCCAAGTGCCAATGAACATCGAAGTCGTTGTTGGTGGACCAGACTTCTATGTTACGGCTACGCACGCTCACTGGTTGAGGTTTCGCGGCGAATGCAGGCATATGTGCGGAGCAGATGCATTCTGGTCGACACTCACCCTTGCGGAAGTCAAGACAGCCCAGTTGCTTGAAGTCACTAGCATTCGGAGGCCCATGTTAGGAGCCCTATCATGGATACCAGTTCACATTCAGGCTCTTGGGTTGGTAGTTGACAATGCGCAGCAAGCCTGTCAGGGTCGGCGAGGGCGAATTTATCGCCGACAAAGAGCTTGAGGAAACTAGGGCGTGGGTTGAGACATGCGAAGGAAAGCTCATGAGCGATTTCGAGGAGTTTGGTCCTAGCGACAGGAGGACGTCACCTCGATGTACACCAAAAGGGCCTTCACCTGACGCCGGTAAGAGAGCAATCGAACGGACTGTACTGCTGCACCGTGGCTCAGGTTAAATGTTCAAATCTGACAGGTACATTTCGAATGTTACGTACGCGGTGGGATGTACACCGTTCGAAACAACCATTGTGTGCTGACCGCACTTGCCGCTTTCAATTTCGATAGGATATTGCGTAACTTCTGCACTCTTTACATTTCCTACAGCCTCCGCGAAGAAGTCAGGAAAGGCGCGGCGAGGTCAGCTTCCTACAATCAACGAAGAGGACAGATCGCCGACAACTTTGTAAGGTCATCGTATTCAAATTGGTATCTCCTTATAGCCCAGCTCCTGACATGGGCCTCCGAATGCTAGTGACTTCAAGCAACTAGGCTGTCTTGACTTCAGCAAGGGTGAGTGTCGACCGGAATGCTCCGCACATATGCCTGCATTCGCCGTGAAACCTCAACCAGTGAGCGTGCGTAGCCGTAACATAGAAGTCTGGTCCACCAACAACGACTTCGATGTTCATTGGAACTTGGCGCTCCTTGGTCCATTCGTCCATGACGCCGCATCCCAAATCCTTCCCGTCCGATTGGAGTTTAACTTCCACTGTACTGTCATTGTAGACCCTGCGGAAGACAAATAGGTTGGTAAAGCAAATGATTGAGATTCAGATTCAGATTCAAAATCAGATTCAGATATAGAGAAAAACCAAACTCAGAATACCCATAGTCCTCCCGATCATAATCGGGAGCATTGTCAAACCCAACGAGCAAATGATTGAGAAAACCAAATTCAGAATACACACAGTCCTCCCGATCATAATCGGGAGCATTGACAAACCCAACAAGCGAATGATTGAGAAAACAAAACTCGGAATACACACAGTCCTCCCGATCATAATCGGGAGCACTGACAAACCCATCGAGTGAATGATTCAGAAAACATATGCTCGGCATACCCATAGTCCTCCCGATCATAATCGGGAGCATTGTCAAACCCAACGAGCAAATGATTGAGAAAACCAAATTCGGAATATACGCAGTCCTCCGGATCATAATCGGGAGCACTGACAAACCCAACGAGCGAATGATTCAGAAAACATGTACTCGGCATTTTTTTTTTTTTTTTGTACTCGGCATACCCATAGTCCTCCCTATCATAATCGGGAGCATTGTCAATCCTAACGAGCGAATGATTGAGAAAAACCAAACTCAGAATACCCACAGTCCTCCCGATCATAATCGGGAACATTGACAAACCCAACGAGCGAATGATTGAGAAAACCAAATTCGGAATACACAGAGTCCTCCCGATCATAATCGGGAGCATTGTCAAACCAAACGAGCGAATGATTGAGAAAACCAAATTCGGAATACACACAGTCCTCCCGATCATAATCGGGAGCACTTACAAACCTAACGAGCGAATGATTCAGAAAACATGTACTCGGCATTTTTTTTTTTTTTTTTTTTGACTCGGCATACCCATAGTCCTCCCTATCATAATCGGGAGCATTGTCAAACCCAACGAACGAATGATTGAGAAAAACCAAACTCAGAATACCCACAGTCCTCCCGATCATAATCGGGAGCATTGACAAACCCAACGAGCGAATGATTGAGAAAACCCAATTCGGAATACACAGAGTCCTCCCGATCATAATCGGGAACATTGACAAACCCAACGAGCGAATGATTGAGAAAACCAAATTCGGAATACACAGAGTCCTCCCGATCATAATCGGGAGCATTGTCAAACCCAACGAGCGAATGATTGAGAAAACCAAATTCGGAATACACACATTCCTCCCGATCATAATCGGGAGCACTTACAAACCTAACGAGCGAATGATTCAGAAAACATGTACTCAGCATTTTTTTTTTTTTTTTTTTTTTGACTCGGCATACCCATAGTCCTCCCTATCATAATCGGGAGCATTGTCAAACCCAACGAACGAATGATTGAGAAAAACCAAACTCAGAATACCCACAGTCCTCCCGATCATAATCGGGAGCATTGACAAACCCAACGAGCGAATGATTGAGAAAACCAAATTCGGAATACACAGAGTCCTCCCGATCATAATTGGAAGCATTGTCAAACCCAACGAGCGAATGATTGAGAAAACTAAATTCGGAATACACACATTCCTCCCGATCATAATCGGGAGCACTGACAAACCTAACGAGCGAATGATTCAGAAAACATGTACTCGGCATTTTTTTTTTTTTTTTTTTTTGTACTCGGCATACCCATAGTCCTCCCTATCATAATCGGGATCATTGTCAAACCCAACGAACGAATGATTGACAAAAATCAAACTCAGAATACCCACAGTCCTCATGATCATAATCGGGAGCATTGTCAAACCCAACGAGCGAATGATTGAGAAAAAACAAACTCAGAATACCCACAGTCCTCCCGATCATAATCGGGAGCATTGTCAAACCCAACGCGCGAATGATTGAGAAAACCAAACTCGGAATACACACAGTCCTCCCGATCATAAAAAAATCAATCCTAAAACCTGTCAAAGAAACTTGATCCACCGAATGCCTAGACGGAACAGGCAAAAGGGCTAAATTCTTCTGGGCTGTGACATTTCATCAGTCATGCTATGCAAGTCAAGCAGGCCTCAACTACACATCTTTGCTTTACCTATTGCAGTACTGGGCCACTAAAACAAACCTAGTAAATAGGTAGGTGGCCGAGGTGGGCAAGAACACAGTAAAATAGAAGAACTGCAGGTGTACATGATCCATATGTCAGTGTCATGTAAAGTACCAATCACAACATAAACACCCAACCACACTCCCGGCAAAGATTAACCAATAAACAAGGCAACCTGTTGGCAAGCAGTAACTTGGTCAACACAGGCACAAGGCAGCTAAGTCTGGGCTACAATTGCAGTCTACCACTACAATGCAATTCATAACCAAACCAGACGCTATGGAAATCTTGGAACGGTAGCTAAGGATGCATGCCATATGGGTCTGCAGTACTGTCCGCCATTACTCTGACGCAGGTGCAAGCGGGTAACCATCATGCAGGTAGGCAGGCCTCAGGAAGGTGCAGGCGGGTGCAGAGCTGTTCGCCAGTACTCCGGCGCAGGTGCTGGCCCGGCGCGTGTCCTGGTCTGGTCTGGCAGGTGCAGGCGGGTAACCGCCATGCAGGTAGGCAGACCTATCCAGTGCTCCGAGCGCCAGTGCTCCTGGCTATCTGCCCAGCATCCACCAGAGAAGGTGCTAGGCAGGACAGTGACAGTGAAAAGCATTGCGCAAAGGGTGCGAGAATTAGAAGCAACTCGGGGGTTATTCACAACCACCCGGTGCTAATGCAGATGCGCAGCAAGGCGATGCAGAAAGCGAAAGGCAAAGCAGCAGATCATGAGAACAGAGCTGAAGTGAATTCCCATAGCAGTGAAATGCATTGCGCAAAAGGTGCGAGAATTAGGTGCAACTCGGGACCATGCAGGGCCACCCGGTGCTAATGCGGATGCGCAGCAAAGCAATGCAGGATGCGAAAGGCAATTTGCGCAAGGCATGAAAGGAGGTGAAAGCGCAAGGCATGAAAAGAGGTGAAAGCGCAAGGCATGAAGCAAAGCCTTACCGACTTATCAAAACAGTCTTTCATGCACGCGCAGCAAGGGGGGGCCCGGCAAGGGGGGTCAATCAATGCACATCAAGGGGTCATGCAAAGGGGTCAAGCTGCCAGGTCATGCAAAGGGGTCAAGCTGCCAGAGAAGGTGCTGGGCATGGCAATCAATGCACAGCAAGGAGTCATGCAAAGGGGTCAAGCTGCCAATCCATTGAGAAGGACACCAAGGCAGAGGCTGTGCAATCGGATGGAGACAATGTAGACATTGCTAAGGAGGAGGAGATGGAGGAGGAGGAAGATGGGGATGGGGGCATGGAGGAGGAGATTCTAGTGCAGCGATTGTACAGGCGCTGTTGTTACCCAACAAGTTAGCATTGGCCCTCTTTCTACAACGTGATAGCCTGTCATAAGTACTAAGTTGTACTTTCGAACTGTTGAGTTGTGAGTTGTGAGATAAATAATTATGAGCAATGCGTTCAAGACTTTGTAAACAGCTTTCACCTTCCTCTTGACTGTCCTCTACAATTGATTTTGTATTGGAATACTTCGAAGGAACTTTCTCTCTCTCCAAACGAGCAAATCAATGTTACAATTGAAATTGAAGGGAATAGTCTCTTTCTCCGGAATGCAACAAAACAATCTTACATAATAAATTGTAAGATATTTTCGTAAAATACACCAAAAAAGCAAAATCAATCAATTTGCGAAAACGATCTTACAAAATAAATTGTAAGATATTTTCGTAAAATACACCAAAAAAGCAAAACCAATTAATTTGCGAAAACGATCTTACAATATTTATCGTAAGATTTCAGTAAGATAAAAAATCCGTTCGGAAGCAGGAACGCCCATTGTAGTTCAGATGCTGCTAGATGCACCACAGCATGCTGCACATGCAGACTGTCAATTTGGACAGGCGCTAGTGGAAGCAGCAAGGGGCGGCCACTATGAGGTAGTTTTGATGCTGCTGGATGCACCACAGAATGCTGCACATGCAAACTGTTATGACGGACTGGCACTGATAGATGCAGCATCGGGTGGCCACTGTGAGGTAGTCCAGATGCTGCTGGATGCACCACAGCATGCTGCACATGCAAATTGCCATGACGGACTGGCACTAATAGATGCAGCATCGGGTGGCCACCATGAGGTAGTTCAGATACTGCTTGATGCTCCACAGCATTCTGTACACGCAGACTATCAAATAGGGTGGGCACTAGTTGGGGCAGCAAAGGGTGGGCACTGTGAGGTAGTTCAGATGATGTTGGATGCACGACAGCATGCTGCACACGCAGACTGTCAAGGTGGACAGGCACTAGTGGATGCAGCATCACGTGGCCACAGTGAGGTAGTCCACATGTTGCTACATGCCCGTCAGCATGCCGTACAAGCAGATTGCCAAGATGGGAAGGCACTAGTGAATGCAGCATGGAATGGCCACAGTGAGGTAGTTCAGATGCTGCTACATGCCCCTCTGCATGCTGCACACGCAGACTGCCAAGATGGACAGGCACTACTGAGAGCAGCACAGGGTGGCCACAGTGAGGTAGTTAGCATGTTGTTGGATGCACCACAGCATGCTGCACGCGCAGACAGTCAAAATGGGCAGGCGCTAGTGACAGCAGCAAAGGGTGGCCACAGTTCAGTAGTTCACATGCTGTTGGATGCACCACAGCATGCTGCACACGCAGACTGTCAAAATGGGCTGGCACTCTAGTGTGCATCATCCGATGAAGGAGTTCGCATGTTTATGGATGCTGACAATCAACTGAAGGGACTTTCTTTGTGATAACGTACTGACGCACCTAGATTGTTTTGTTTTATCGTTTGCTTGGTTTTTACTCGAGGGAACACCATTCCATCACCCACCACATTTGCAGTCTGTACTTGAAAGTCAAAGGTCAGGTCCCTAATTCCCTATCTAGAGCTTAATTAGTGTGCTTTCTTTTTTTTAGTCGACTTCAGCTTGCTGACCAGTTGTTACTGCTGATCCAAGTTGTTAATTTGTCCTGTGCGGTTGCACCACATTCGCAGGCTGTGCTTGATGATGAAAGGGCAGGTCTCGATAGAGCTTGGTGTGCTTTCCTTTTTTTTGAGTTGACTTTTCTCTAGCTAACCAGTTGTTACTACTGAGTCAAGGCGTTTACTCGTTGTGTGTGGTTGCACCACATTTGCAGGCTGTACTTGATAATGCATGGGCAAGCTTTATTTATCTAGAGCTTGGTGTGCTTTCCTTTTCTTTGAAGTTGCCTTTTGTCTAGCTGACCAGTTGCTACTGCTGAATCAAGGTGTTTACTTGGTCAGAGCAGCTGTACCTCAGCTTTGTTTTGTAACACTGTTCACCAGACTAGGTAGAGAGGGCAATGATTTGATTTCATGGTCTATCAGCCTTCAGGCTGCTCACCGTCTGCAGGCCTATTCAATATGTAGAAATGGACAGGCACTAGTTTATGCAGCAGGCTATGGCCACATTGATGTGGTGCTAATGTTGTTGGATGCCCCACAACATGCCACACGTGCAGATTCTCAAGATGGACAAGCACTTGTGTATGCAGCAGGCTGGAACCACAGTGAAGTAATGATTATGTTGAGCAATGCACCACCAGGTGATGGTCAAGGTGGTGGTGGTGGTGGTGAAATTATGGAGCTGTTGGCAGTGGCGTTCACAGTGGTGGCGGAGGCGGAGGCAACCCAGGGGAAGTTAGCATTGTGCGTGAGGAGTTGACAGGAAATGAGAGTGACGATAAGGACAAAGAGGGGGCGGGGCATGGAGGAGGCTGCAACAAAAACGGTGCCCCACCCACATGCCACAACCCACAACCTGTGTTCCGAGCCTGCTTACCATCGCCCTGGATGCTTTCAGATCCCCTTCACCGGCAGGGGGAGGGGGGGCGCAGACCCCAACAGCAGCCTGTTGGGCCTGTTCAGTGTGGCATTGGCAGCCAGCCTGGGGATGAGGAAATCGGTGCACCCCTCGTTGCAGCCCCACCTCTCCATTCTGCTTCCATCCCTATCTACCGGGGTCTTTGTCAGTTCGCTTGCCTTCAATTCCAGGTGCGTTAAACCTGTATTTTTGTTTCCCTATCACTTTACCCTCATCACCAACAACGCCACCTGCACCTTCACCAGCACGAATAGCGTTCTTCCTGTATTTTTATTTCCCTGTCATTCTACGCTCATCACTAGCACCAATACCAGCACCGGCACGAGCACCAAGGGCATTCTACCTGTCCTCCTGCTCCTGCTTCATTGTCAATCAACCACCACTATTTCCATCAACATTAACATTAACACCAACAATTCTAGGTGCGGTATCCCTGCCCTCCCGTTCCCCTGTCCATCTATCATCAAAACCATCATCATCACTATCACCATCGCCATCACCGATTCCAATGACGTCTTGCCTGCTGTCCTATCTCCCTGTCAATCTACCATATTCCACCATCTGCATTATACATGTATAGCTCGATTCTGTTTCTATCTGTGTATCTATCTGTCACTCAGATTATGTTTATATCTATCTATGCGGATCTATGCACATATTTATCTGTTCAAGTATCTGCCTGCCTGCCTGCCTGCCTGCCTGCCTGCCTGCCTGCCTGCCTGCCTGCCTGCCTGCCTGCCTGCCTGCCTGCCTGCCTGCCTGCCTGCCTGCCTGCCTGCCTGCCTGCCTGCCTGCCTGCCTGCCTGCCTGCCTGCCTGCCTGCCTGCCTGCAATCTATCTACGTCTCTATCTCACTGAATGCATGAATGAAAGGATTTATGAATGAATGAATGATCAAATAATAAGCTTACCGTCTGACTGACTGACTGCCAGGCTATCTACCTACCAACCTGTCCTTCCAGGCTCTCCCGCCAAATGGTACCCCACCTCAGCCAACAACAACAACAACAACAACAACAACAAAAATCACGACCACATGTCTGACTACCTCTCTCCTTAACTCCCTACACATGCTCCCCTACCACATGGCGCCCTGCCTCAGCCAACAACAACACAGGCGCCTTCAGACCCATCAAAGCAAACAACACTACTCACTCACCCACTCACTCACTCACTGAGAGTGTTGGCAACGGAACGATGGAGCTGACCGAAGCCAATTGGTAATGAGACTGTTGGCTGACGTGTCAGGCTTCGTCTAGGTTGGTCGGATGTTCAGACGGTCAGTCAGACGGACAAATAGGTGAATTGCCAGGAGGGAAGATCCGCTAACTACAACAAGCCTCTAAATCCTCAGATCAGTATCGTCTGTACTTTCTAGTCAATCCCTACAGCCATGTCTGTTGTTTTTAGCACCTGGAAGCGCCAGCTAGGGACCATTGGCCTGAGGGCAAGGGTGCCTAAAGGTCGCTTGGAAATCTAACGGAATGCTATGCATAGGCCTTCATGCTCCTGCTGCTAAGCTCTCCTAGCTATCAACATCCCACACGGGGTCTGAGTCGCTCCAGCTCCACCTCTGTCCCGCTCCCTTGGCTGTCTTAAGGGCCATTGGGCAGACCTTGGCTGCAGCTGCTCTGATGTGAGAGCATGATCAATGCTGATGTTGCTGACTGCCAGCTTCCAGCTCACTCACACGTTCGACCTCGCACTCACCCCCCCACACACACACTCACACCCTGATTGACCACTCAATGACTGACTGCCTCCCTTCCACACAGGCTCCCCTGCCACATGGAGCCCGGCCTCAAAGCAAGCAAGCAACAACAACGACAAACACTCACCCACTCACTCACCCACACCCCAATTGACCTCTCAATGACTTACTGCCTCCCTTATTAACCGCACAGGCTCCCCTGCCACATGGCGCCCGGCCTCAAAGCAAACAACAACAACAACAACACTCACTCACCCACTCACCACACTCTCCCACACCCTGATTGAATCGCGCACTGACTGCCTCCCTAATTACCACACAGGCTCCTCAGCCAACAACATCACAGGCGCCTTCAGTCCCTTCAAAGCATACAACAACCACTCACTCACTTGACGCAGTCACTCACTCTCTCACTCACTCATCTGCTTACCAACCTCTACTTGCGGCTCCCCTGCCACATGGCGCCCCACCTCAGCCAACAACAAAACAGGCGCCTTCAGCCATTTCAAAGAAAGCACCACCACCAGCACCACCAACACCACCAACACGTCTAGCAGTCAGGTGTTCAGCCCCTCCCTCTATGACCGGCTGAATTGGGCCATTTGGAGCAGGAGGTTGTACAGACTGTTCGCCCACCGGCCGGACTGGCATAACATGAGGGGGGCTGAAAGGAGCCCAGTACAGGGGGTCAACTGACAGCAGTTCATTCCAGGTTGCACCAACCTCCTCAACCAACTTTATACCTTCTGTCCAGCTTCCGCCAGCCCCCTGCCTGCCCAACCAACCCACTCACCAGGGGGCAGCTTGGACCAACAGGCTGCAGCTGAAGACAAGAACAGCAATGGAAGTACACAGCAGCATCAAACATCAGCAGACCTGACGGAAATGTCGAGGTGGAGTAAAGAGGAAGATCGTGCTATTCTGGATGCTGTTCTCAAAAAGGTGGGGTACCGATTTTCAGATGTGCAATGATTGAATGGAGGCGTGAATAGGCAGGGTGGAGTAAAGAGCAAGATTGTGCTATCCTGGAAGCTTTTTTTCAAACAGGTGGGGCACCATTTTCCAGTTGTGAAATGACTGGAGCTGAAGACATTATGAGATGAAGACATTATTAATAAATGGATATAAAATGGATGAACACGAGTAAATGGATAGGTAAAGAAACCATTTTTTGTGGTTGGCCCCAGTGTTAGCTAACAGGCTGGCCCCCGGGTGCAATCCTCACGCTCCCGTATAAAGCGTACCCTTTGATTATTATCAATAGTAAATAAACTAACGGTGCATGGAAAAGGTTGCAGTGACACTCACAATGAGTGACCGGTTCCATTATTCCACACTCCCACCAGCAGGAAGTGGCCAAGCCACCCACCAACTGTATATTTTTCTATCAGCTTAGACACTTCAAGAGTGGAGAGTTACTCGCACGGTCAAACGCGCCAATTTTTAACGCAAGATGAGAATAATTAAGTGATCTGGGGACACACATAAGACCCCAGTGGAGGGAAAGAAGCAAGCCCAACCTAACTAGGTACGGCCTATACACGCCTGGTTAGGGGATCAGGGGGACGCAGCCCACCAGGAGCGTCACCGTGTCAGAAGGTGACACAGTCTACGGGAAGCTTGTTACAATCTACAGCATAGGTTTCTAAGGAAGTACAGTAGAAGTCACCAAGATACATAAAACGATCAAGTGAACCGCAATTGATGCTGATACCACCTATGACGCAGGTGACATACAATACGCTTCTCCACCTATGACACCAGGTCAGAGAACGATAAACGTTAGCACCAACAAAAAATTAAGGAGCGCTGAAAACAAGAAACCAGAAACCTTGACTAAAATACAAGGATGAGAAAGGATGACCAAAAACCACTGCAGTACTCCGAAATTGTAGCGCAAAAAACTTGGATCTACCGATTGGGCTGAAAAATAAATGGAAATTCCATCCATGGTAAGCGCAAAATACTATTCATCCAGAATAGGCACCAAACGAAAGCACAGGGAGTTTAAACAGAAATCAAACCTTATACAAAGAGGGGGAACAAGGTGACTGAAAGAACCGAGAACTTAACCTAACGAGAAGACTGACATATCGTTGAGATCACACCACGATAAACAAAGCCTAAAGGACGCAGACAAAGGACCGACAAGGGGACACTAAAGTCTACTATGGAAAAATAAAGTCGATGGAAAAATCCATACCTTAAAAACTACTCTTAGCATGCCATAGAATTCATGACTAGGTTGTATGAAAAATATGAATTACTGGTTTTCTTACTCAAGATGGAAGTAAAAATTTATGAAAGTTAATTATCATAAATCCCCAGCTACGGCACACTATAAAACATTCTAGGAGGTGGGGATCGCACCGCAAAGAACTTGTACACTCAAGACAAACCAAGCGCCTAACCCAAGCAAACCAAAGCTCAGCAACTGAAAAATGCCAAAGGATGCGAAGTTAAATTTTCAAGAAACTCGTGACCCACAAGGCAACTCAGTTCAATGACAATCGAAGGGTAGATGTACAAACACAGTACATGAAAACCGATTGTCCTTGAAACCAATAGTAAACGCCAGAAAAAACTGGATCTTAAAACAATTTACTGCAAGATGGACTGAAGGGCGCTTGAAATACACTCGGAAACCAAAAAGAGGTGAGAGCTGGCGGTACATCTGCAAGTACAAGTGCAATGATTACCTAGCCCCACCATTACAGGAAATCCGAGAACAACTTACTACACTCCACAAAAAGGTCTAATCGCGTGAGGGGCTGGTGATTTAAAACATGTGGAGTAAAAAAGACAGCTAATCTATGATGAGCTCCACCGAATGACACCATTGCCACGGAACTAAGAGCCAGAACACCTCAAGACGCTATAAGCGGTGGTCTGAATTAATTACCACCTGCCACCAAACCAAGAAGACACTGAAAGGAAGCTGCCTAAACCAAAGGTCGTAACGCTCCCACCAATCTAGACTACGCCATAGGACAGTCCAGGAGGGTGCTGAGGAATAGGCACACCACACATAGGGCCATGTTAACCTACGTCTGAGACATCAGACACATAATTGGACAGCCCCAATGGGGGATCAGGTAGTACAACCCCAGGACAGGCTGGAGCCTGCCTGCCGGGTCGTCTCTTTGCCTCTAATCGCAAGATCCCCGGTTTGACGTAACCAACACCCCATCATACCAGTTCAGCAGACAGACTGTGTTCAAGTCATCACTCCTCCACGACGGCGAAATCATCGCAATGCCTTGTCCCGTTGTTAAACCCCAGGACGGACAGGGGCAACGGGATCAAACTGCCTGAAAGCCATCCGAACGGTGAACGGGAAGTGGGCGACTAATTAGACAGTGGACCTATAATCGGCACCACAGACCTAGGCGTCACTATCCTAGAGCTTCGTGACGGAATGTGGCGCAGAGAGAGGGCCTTGCGACCCCCTGAGATTCGGCTCAAATTAAAAATCGGAAATAACAACTCCCACCGCACCTGACAAACTTCACACACATATACAGCTGATAAGTCCCTGACCTGGGAGCCTCAAATCTGAATACACCACCCCACTGAAGCCATCACACATTGGGGTGCTAAGGCGTAGGGGAATTACCCGGCGCCACGTAACATATCACCGTTTATGACCGGAGGGATGCAGGGAGCGGGACGGGGACCCAGATACTACTGGAGAGCCCAGGGAAGAACCAGTCTAGACTTACTGGATATAGAGAGTATCACTACTCTTACTACCTGGCCACATCGGAACCCAACTATAATAAACCTTACTCACAGGGATCCCAACAAGTCTAAACAATAACGCCCTTTTCGACTAGCTTGTTACGCAATTATCCAGTTTACTCAAACGACAATGGCAAACTATACCATGAACAACGACACATCACAGGTAGAACCCGAAAGAACAAACTGTAGAGTCTTGTCACCCCTGATTGGCGGCCAGGTTACGTGGGTAACAAGCACGGAGGAAGGCAGGGCCAGAAGACTTAGCTAGCCAAGACTCCAAGTGGACTTAACTCCTAGGCTATGTTCGCAAGCACCCCATTGACTACCATCTCCCGTTGCGTTCTGCTGAGCAGTGTATACCAGTTCGATAAGAATGCGCAGCACAAACGATTTCAACCATTACTGATACCCTTAACTAAAAAATACAACCCTATCAGAACTCAAACACTTGAACACAACCCATGTAGCTACAGGCATACACTAAGGAGGGCACACCAGGGGAGGACAGGGGCACGGTAATATAAACAAGAACGCGACCCTCTGTCCGAACCACGGAACGCACCCAGGGGTCCCAGAGATCCGAGGAGTAGAACAAAAATATCCACCAAGATATCCATGCCAAAGACCTCCACGCGCCGTGGACTAGTGCAGGAGGCGGTCCACTTCGGCCTTTAGCATGGGCGAAGTCCGGCGCTTGACGAAAACTGGGATCACAGAAGGTAGGGAAGCGTTAGGGCTAAGTCGAGCTTTGAGGTATGGGGGAAAATGGAGAGAGGATGGAAAGGGCAGAAGAAGTCGCCATCCCCGACAAGGGCAGAAAAATCGCAATCGCGAAGGCAGAATTCGAAATGGATCAGCTAGGATGCGAAGAGCAAGCCGAGGCAGTTAAAGGTCCTAAGCCTACCCGTCCGTGATGATCAGCAATCCCAAGTACCCCCCTCTATCGCTAGCCACTTAACCCATTGGGGGGTAGAGGGAGCAGACACCGCTACGTTGGTGGTGTCCATACCCCCCTAGTTCCTATAGGAAGCTACTACCCTCCAGAATCCCAGAGGTCCAGACCGTAGGTCGTTCTCCTCTGGCGAACCCTACGGCCACTTCCGGAGTGATTTCAAGATGATAGGTTATGGGCTCATCATGCACCTACAACTGCTTTGATAATGCAACTTCCCTAGGGCCTCTCTT
>JACBWV010000790.1:0-87017 GCA_013435795.1 Chlamydomonas sp. ICE-L
TCTCAACGAAAGGACATGTTCCCATGCTAACGCACTTGCCGTAGGATGGTGCTTATCTGTAAAAGTGGCCTCCTAACGGGAAGGCCACGGTTGCCTTCTTACCCGGCCGTAGTTATTTCCCACACTCCACTTGTCACTAGACGGCGGGTTCTTCGTTCGACCCCGACTAGCTTTCTTTCCTATCGCATAGGTCGTGTTCCCACCACACGGTGTGGCTTCGGAACCACTATCTAAGTTTGGTTGACGTTACATGGGGCTACTTCGATGGTGGATGGAGGCCCGTCATGCGGAACAAGGGCACGGTTTTTGGTATCGCCCCTGTGTGCACGTTGGCCTCTCTCAGAGTTCGTCCGTTTGGCAGTCCACGCGAACGCACTCGCAGAGTACGTCGGTTCACACGAACGACCTGGACAAGGACGTGCTTTGTCCTCGCTCCGTAACTTTCGTGGGCTTGGCTGCAATTGCACAAGACGTTGCGATACTGTTCCGGGACGCGCGCTGATCAGTGTAGGCAACCACCCATGTCGTTGTCCCTCTGGTGGTGGAGTCACCTGCAAAAGAGTGACGTCGCGCCGCCTCCAAGTGAGAGGAGGTCTGACTGAATCTTCTGTGCTTGCTGACTCTGGCAAGGAAGTGGTTCAGATTCTGACAATAAGGGTACGACTTGTGACGTTGGATGTCATTTCAGCGCGCAGTCATATCGATAAGCTGAGGAGGACGTAGTTCAGACGTCTTCGTGTACATCGAAGGAAATTGGCAATCTTCGCCCGGTGTGACGCAGTCGAGTAATGCGTTTAGTGCGAGTGGTTGCGTATACGCCAGGCCGCCACACAAGGGAACCCCTCGAATCACTTGCGGATCGGTCTGTCTTCGCAAGGTTTTGGTACATTTTCTAATCGAGTCGGCCCGCAAAGTATTGATGGCGGAAAGTTGCGGGGGAGAGTGTAGGGGCGCCTCCTCGAACGTCAAGGAAGATTGTCAGCATCAGATCCTATAACGCTGTGGAGTACTGCAGCGGGGTGGTGGTTTTTTTGCAACCGGATCAGTGGAGATGGCCTTGCTTGAGGCTTCATAGGGCTCGATTAGGGAGGATGAAGGTATGCGTGAAGACCGGGCCTGGACGGAGCGTGGGGCGGCTCCGCGTGATAGAGCGGGAGTTCTGACATTGTAACCAACCGGCTGCAGGAACGGATATCGTGAGAACTACCCGCGTGCACACATGCTGCGTATGTCAGATAGAAATGCCGCGAATTGTGGGCTTGAACAGTGCAGCAGTGCCTTCAACAACGTGATCTAGATGCGGCGTTCCGCATGGAAGCCCTGTGACCGAATACACACCAGGCGCGATGTCGACGGGTTCTCTCCCTTCGGTGGACAAGATCGAGTACATGGTTTCGCGTGTTGTCGGTTGGAATCGATCTGACAGGCCTCAGTTGATGTGAGCATGTTCTCAGCTCGTGCAAGGCGAAGAAGACTCTAATAATTCGAAGATGCAATCCAGACGATGATGGGTCGCTAACAAAAAACACTTGGCGTCGCTCGTCAAATTGGTCCAGATGCGTGTGACCGATCGGTTCACTTCTTCCTGTGACAGGGGTCCCGTTCAATGATTTCCGTTCAAGGGCGGAATCCTTCGATATGCGTACATCAAAAGCTGTCAAAAACTTTGGGAAGACTTGGTGATACGGCGATGGGGGGGGGGTCACAGCCTCTCAAAGAACATCCACCAAAATGCGCATCGAAAGCCCCACCATTGACAAAAAGCAAAGATCTGCATCGTACAGTTGTTTTTTGTTTGTTATCGGCTCAATTTCCTTGGCACGAGTGTATTTGTGTATTCGACGACGATCGCATGCGCCTGCTTCATGGACCTTGAGCTTCGTACCGTTCATGTTATCGCTCCTCCTGTGGACGGTGGCGCGTCTGTGTTCTATACGCACCATCTCGATGACTCCCGCATTCTTGCTGAGACTTTCCCATCGAATTCTGGTCCGGTGTCGGATGACAACATTCCTATGGTTGATAGTTGCAGATTCTATCCATACCTTTCCCCTCTCTCTTTGGATTCTGGCAAGCGTAGATTTGCGAGCAAAGACTGCGAGCGTATCTCTTGTTGTGGGGATTGTTTTACGGGGTTATGTAAATGTTGACATGGCCGACGCCGGCAATGGTCCAATCGGGACGTACAATGGCCGCTTCTATCACAGAACCGGCGTCCAACTAAGTACCTTATAATAGAGGAGTGAGGTGTGATGTGATCGCAGCGGGTAACCCATGTATACAAGCGACTAGAACTCAGGATGCTTTTATTGGACGTGCACTGCGGCGCGGCCTTCGATATTTAAGAATGACTACGGCGTTTTCCGAACCTGCAAAACGGTGATTTGGGTGCACGTGGTCCAGCCATCCGTTTTGTGTTTTCTGCAACATTGGGAAAAACAGAGACGCTGTATGCGACCACTCCCGTTCGCAAGATCATTGACGAGCAGTCCTGTTGTTGTTGGTTGTTGTTAATCTCCCCGTGGATCTTCTGAAGCGTCAAACACGAGTATTGGGGGTATTGTGAGATGAATGAGTGAACGTCTCTTTGTGAAGAGAGTAAAACGCATTGTGATTTTCGCGTTTGTAAAAGGACATTGTTGGTTTGTCAACGGTTGGAGGTCGTTTTTTTGACTAGTGACGTTTTCGATTAGCCCTCATAATACTTTTCCCGTTGATGGCAACCATCGATACTGTTTAACAAGGATGCAAGAGAATATCTTGGTCATTTCGGATACCAGTGCGGGAATCAGATTACCGTTATTTTAAAAACCACTTTACAGTTTTGTTGCTCCCGAAATAAAGCGATACATTTCTCACTCAAATAAAGTGGGACCACCTTATACGTCACAAGACCAGTAATCAAGCCTTGCTGTTTTACGATGAGGGGGGGGAGTGAAAACCATGGTGCAAATGCGGGTCCTCAAGGCTATCCTCAGTCGGTTGGATGTCTGAAACTCACGACGTCCCCATGTCGTACATTATTTCAATCTATATGTTTTCAGTTTTACTGTTCCGCCGACTGTAGAACCTCTTGAGTATCGCTAGCTCGTCGCTTTTGGTTAGTGTTACATCAACAAGTCAGAGGTGGCGAAGCCCCCCCGATACCCGACATGCGTAAATGCGATACAGTTTTCTGGTTCATGCTGTTTCATGAGGTACTGCGGTTCATGAATGTCATGCGGTTCCCTTAGGTACATGCGGTACAATTGCGTACACGTTTGCGTCTATTAGATCCACTCGCTTGTATACACACATTCACTGTAGATCAGCACTCTTGTGTACACATCCACTTTCTCGAAACACCGAAGAACAAAGAATGACCACTGACGTCACTGTGCACTATTGCGTGTACTGCACGTCGATATCGAACCCGAACTTCTAATTCACGTGTCATCTGAGCTCGTCGGGTGCACATATGACATGGGGATATTGGCGAATGACATACCACAGGTAAATTCGACTGGACGCATGATTACATTTGCATCCGGGCCTACCTTAATCACTGGCTATAGAATACCCCCATTAGGGACACCGTACAGTGTCGGCTGTTGCACACGACTCTTGTTTCCATTTTGTGGTTGATGTGTGAGGGCCCCCAGTCAGTGGATGCCTGCACTTGGTGTCCGTAAAGAACAATTTATAGCTTCCTAACAACATGTAACCACATGTCTGATCGCAATTCACTACATCCAGAAAACGAATTGCATTCCAAATGTTGACTACTGAGAAAAGACATCCTTGTGGTCATAGAAAAACTTTCTTAACACTAAACTATACTGTGCAGGCAAACTAATGCCTGATGGATGAAACTGGCAGAACAAAAGGGTTCCAAAGCCCATACATAGGGGAGATATTTTGCGGCAAAGAACCTGGTTACATTAACAAGCGAAGAACTAGGCAACACACGAGGGTGGATAAATTAGCACAGTCATTCCTCAGTGTTCATTACGATAACGAAACTCATTCATTCTCCTTTTCTGGCCTGCAAAAACAATACTAATGGTGGTTATTTTTCACACATATTAACCCGTTTTTTTTTCCGTTTCTCAAAGTATGAGCCGGGAGAATGAATTTTCCATCCACACCGACTGACACTGTTTATAAAATGCGCTGATGAATGTGAGACTGGGGATTGCACCATCTGTTGTACCTGAAGATAATATGCAAGGGGGTGAGACAGTCATACTTCCGAATTGGGAATGGAACAAAAAGATCACCATCACTCCAGAACCGGGTCTTACACTTGTATTTTACCACATGCTACCACATGCCAGACTAGAAGTTATTTCGGGGTGCAAATATATAATACGTAGCGAGGTCATGTACCGTCGCGTCTGCATATTTCCCTCGTTGCAAGCATCGAACGTTTTTGAATAGGACGCGCCCCCCTTTGCAATAAAAATTGTCCAACAAAGAAACCTCCTTACATGACGCATTGCACATCGCAACACTAGTAACTGTATGTTCTTACATGTTTTGTTTCTTTGATGCTGGGTCAGGCGAGCTGCGTCAACACCCATCTGCGCGGATCCAGCAACCACACCGGGCATTTTCAGGGTTCCAAGCCCAGAGGCGAACCGGGACGGGGGTATCACCCATGAATGCGCCAATTGGTAGGACGCATCAAAACACTCACCAGTGTACCTACCTCGCACCAAAGAAGAAGATGATTGAAGAAATGATAGATGCCCCCACCTGTCCCTTATGCCCAGCCCACCCCATCAGCGTTTTCCAAGAATGTCTAGAGAGGCCTTCGCCACCAAGTTCACCGAGTCTCCATCATGGACTTCATCTCCATCAAGCCGCAAAGGACGATGAGCAAGCGTGGATTCTCAAAGCAACTCTATGTGTATCCTGTAGTAGAACAACAGAAGCCTGTGCACGAAGAGTTCCCGCCCTTGACAACGTATCATACTAGCAGGTCCCTGAAGCCCCGAGCCCCCTGGGAATAGAGATCGTTGTGCAACCGAAAAGATTGAAGAGATGTTGCAAACCAAAAGATTGAAAAGAGATGTGTGCAGTAGGATTTTTGCACGGAAATGATTGTTGTGTTGGTGCCCCCCCCCCCCCCCCCAGATCTGATGATGTGGGCTGTAAAGTCATTTATTAAAAAACATTGAGAACATTGAAGAAACATTGAGAACATTGAGAAACATTGAGAACATGAAACATCGTTGTGTCATTTGATCGTGTCGAGGTGGGGGACATTTCAGGGCAGGCATTGGAATGTTCCTGCCGGGTGTTCCTGTTCCGGCCGATTGCCCAGAAGTTTTGACTGGTTTATGAAAAACATCTGGGGCGGGAAGCGAAATTGTGATTCAATGGGACGTTCCTTCCCTTCCCGGGGTGATTTTTTTTTGTTATTTTTTTGATATGTCTTTAGATATCGAGTTGTTTACAGTCAACGGAATACTAAAATGAAACCGCTTTGTGTACGGCACAACATTACGGTATGTATGTAAACCTAATGGTGTGCAAACCACCATGCAGTGGGAAATTCCAAATTTACGATTCTGATATATCAACAAATTGCCAGGATGCAAGGGATTGCAGAATTGCTTTGTAAAAAAAAACATTACTCGGAATATTTTGTCCTGTTTGGAAAACCAGCCCAGTGCCTGGTTCAGAATACGACGCTGCTCACACTCAGTCTGCGCCAGTAGCGTTCTTAAAGGCGCATCAGCACGGCACGCGTTTCGGACAGAGCCACCGCCACATCGACAGTGGGCTTTTCGTGTACAATTAGACAGTAAATGAGGAAATCAAAACTGTAAAGGAGGGAAATCCAAACATGGATCTACCGGGGCTGTAATTACTCACTGAGCAGCTCGGGGAAAGGCGTGGTAACAATGGGATCGTTTTAGTAACCAGTTTTGTATAGGGTTTGCCGTTATATAAAGGAAATTTAACAATGAGATGAATGAAGATGTAAAAGATGGCAGATCAAAAAATGCAACTCAACCTCGTCACCGCACGATTATTTACACCAAGGCCGGCGTACATGCAATTTACAAATGCAAACGCATCGTGGTCCATCCACAAAATCCCTCGAGTGTAGAAAGATGTAAATGTCAGACGTCGGACATTGCTGATGAAAAACATTCATTTCGCCTGGCTAAAAAGGACGGAAAATGTTGGTGGCATGAATCTGAGAATGCGGGGATTGCATACAAAAAACGTGGAATGGCTACAGTCCATCACGGTTTAAACCATGATGCTGGCGTGTCTTCAAAAAAAAAACGAGTGTGAACACACAACACTCGACTTGGAGTTTACTCAACAGACCGCTACGGTAAAAACAATCAAAACTGTTTCTGGTGTCCCCCAAATTCAGTAATATTTAGGTGTGGTGCTGCTTTGAGGTCGAATTGGAGCGCCTTCTCGGGATTTTGTCGACGCGTTTTCGGGGGCGAAAACTCGAGGGGTGTATTTGGAGGAACTACTTGTACAGCCCAAAAATGTATCATTTTTCTTTCAGACGCCACGATGCGCGGGAAAAAGTGACTATGTTCACAAAAGCGAATTGTGAAAATATGTCTCGAGACGCTTGGAATTTGCAAACCAAAGTTAAGGGCCATGTCGATAAGGCATCTCTGCATTCATGGTCTCCCGAGTGAAAGGTGGTCGTCAGACTCGGGCCTTCTCGTCGTATCGTCTCCGTTCCTTCACCACCGAATTTTTAATTTAGGGTGGTGTGCAGTGGGAAGAATTGCGGTGGTACCCGTTTCGATTCGACAAATGTGTGACCATTATCCGTTTTGACTCCTGTGCACCCATTTCGCGGGGGGGGGGATTTTGCCGTTCAAAGGCGTTTACCCAAAGGAAAAACAAGAAAGGAAAATTTGGGCAGGGTGCCGTTGTGTGTTGGTGTCGTGGCATAAGCCAGGGAATGTAGATGTGTGATCAAAAAAAAAAAACCTTGGAAGGCCACCAGCCTAATCGTAACATGCCATCGGACGTCATATAATCTGGGCAACAATCGAAGAAAACAAGAGGTAGAGGTGGATTAATAGAGGAGTGCAGTGGTGAGTCTCCAAACGGTTCATACGACTTCAATCTGTGACGAGCATCTTTTACGAGAGACGTTGGTTTTTGGGCGATTTTATGAACGGCGTGGAACTGGTCCAATGTGTTACATCACGCTCTCTTCGCGTTTGGGCAGAACGCCTTTTGATGAAATTTGTTGTTGTGCAGAGTAAGTAAGTAACCTGATTTAAATTAATAAACCACCGATTTCCAGGCGCGCTTCATGCGCATTCCGCCGAAAAAACCAGTGGCGGTTATAGAAATAGGGGTTCGGTGTTCTTGCCAACCGGCCCACACACCTCTCCGAGGTCGGTTTTGGAATGACGGTGTTCAAGTCGTAAATAAACCATTAAAGAAAATACAGTTGTTATCAAATTATAAAGTGGGGACACACCTTATACTCATCCCAGAAGACTGCAGATCGGGTTGGCTTTGGGCAACGTTTGGCGTTTTTTTTTTAAAGAGATTTCATTTTTGGTTGTTACTACAACCAATTGCATGTCCTGTGTTGTGGGGACCGAAGCGCAATTGAATTGCTTGCTATTTACTTCCGCTGCGCATTGAATTTTCAAACGGGCACGTTTCTGAGATATTGAGAGGAATATTAAAACTTGCAGCGGGACACCTCAATGAAGGAGTCAATAAACGCACTCCGTTGCAACTTGTCAACAGGCGACGAGTCCAGTTTTTTACAACACCAAAAAATGCAATTCGAGTGTAAGGAAAAAACAAATTGCATTCTGAAAGAGGCGCGGCCGCACCTGCCGTGGGTGATGCTGACGGCAGGGGCGGCGAAAGGGGTTGTGGGCGGGTTTTCACTAGGCTAAAATTCAACGGTTAAGCAGGATGTTGTACAACTTTGGAGATCCCTAAACTTTATTGGTGGTGACTCTTGGAGACTAGAACAAAAGGTTGCCGCCGTGATGAGGAGGAAGTCGGCTTCGGTGACTCGACAACAGGTTGCCGACTTCCGTTCCTTCGGAAAACACGAGTGTAAAAAAACTTCGGGCCTAAAGGGCCCCCCTACCAAGTCGGTGTATGCTGGCGGGGTACACTCTGGTGTCCAATCTCAAAACTATCAACTAACGTTTTTTGATTCTCAGGAGAATGTCTTGTTGAGAAGTGTCCCGTGTGTTACGATGATGATTTGCTTCTGCGGCGTGTTCTGTGATTTTGAGTGAGACGTAGGGTCTTTAGAAACAAGTTGTCCCGCAGTATTTTCGCTGAAGGGTGCCCAAACATTTGTGAGGAACAAACTGTAATTACAAACAATGGGGCTTCCGCAGACTCCACAAACTGTAACATTATTGACCCCTTCCATTGGTCAACAGACGGCTGAGAAAGAGCACAGCTTGCAGCAGCGTATGGCGCCCTCTGCTCCACTTGTTGTAACCAGAACCCCGGTACCCGGAGGATTGAACACCATAGAGTCCGGATGGTTCGTAGTTTAGTGAAACACCGCGTTGTGCGTTGCTATTCTCAGAAAAACGGTATGGCAGTCGGAATGTAAAACCATAATTCTGCGGTAAAAAAGATTGTTAAGGATTCGTGCTTCGCGCTGCGTGGTTTGGTTGAATGATAAAACCTCTGCGAAATCCCAAAGGTACTTCTCAATGAAAGCCTAACGAGGCACCGCACAACTCACGACGTCGACCCCCCATCTCCAAAAACCGGGCCAAAAGAAATTGCCTCGAAAACACGTCCTCCAGGGACCTTTCTTTCAGTAGGTAGTCTTCCTTGTCCAGCAATGTGTTCAGAGAGGGTGGTTTGAAACCCTGGCCACGAAATCCTCCGGGGAAACACGAATTCACCGAACCGAAAATGGAGGGAATGGAGGTGTGATCGCAGGCGAGTCGCGAAGCCCCCCCCCCCATCGCGCGCTAACCAACGTGGAGCGGACGCTTCGTTCAAGGAAAAAACCCCTCGTCCTCCGATGCGGTGTTTAGCGAATGTACAAGTAAGGGGACGTGATAAACCACCTAGAGCACGAATCTCAAGAAAACTCTAGACGCTCATAGCAAGTGTGGCGGTTCACCCAACGGGGTGTGAATGCGGCAACGAACACAGACATATCTTGTACGTTCTTGCGCACAACACCAGGAGGAACGTGCATGCTCACGATAGTCTCGATCTCCGACGAAGATATCACGGATTGTTGTTCCGGCTTCTTCATTATATTTCCAGATTTGTTAGACAAATTTGCGAACCAATGGGTTTTGTCCCTCGTTTTCTTCTTACACTGTATTCTCAAACAAACATGGCACCATTGGTGTGTTTTCCACTGTATTCTCACAACATACACAGGTGTGTTGTCACACCAAAGGATGATTTGAGGTAAATATAACAAACACTACACATGGATATTTCATTTTTGTTAATGTTACGGTATTGTACACAACACCAACCACAACACAATGAACGAAAGAGCTTTACTGTTTGGATGAACTACAAGGAACGACAGCAGTCCCTTGCAAGGCTGCAGAGAAGGAACGATGCGGCACAAAGCATGTCGGGAGTCCTCAGCGTCAAACACAAGTTTCAAGGGCGACGTCCGGATCGGTTTTGCAAAGCCGCGGGACTAACTGCATCTGCCATACTGGACCGCGCTAGTCGACCCCTTGCAATAGACTCTTACGAAGAAGGCTCTTGACACCCGTCTGGATCCATTTACTCCGTCACGGGCAAACCAACCGATCGCCGGGTTCTTCAAGACACCGAGGCTCGGAGCGGATTCGACGAGTCGGTCTCGATCCCCAAAGCGATTTCCGCCTGAGTCCAGACGACTACAATCGCAAAAAAAGTCCTATTTCTACTTCAAAATTCCAGTACAAGTATCGTTTTTTTTTCGTGGCCGACTGCTTGTCATCAGGAAACCATCTCCGACCTCCCGTTTTCACCCGTGGACAGACTTTGAATCAACGGAGGAATGTGCGCCTGCGCTTGTTTGGAAGAAACAGAATGGAAAAACCATGGGGAAAGAGGGGGGCGGAAGGATTCCTCGCCCAATAAGCGGATGTGCCAGACACGACCAGACATCCGCAGATGCCTCTTGCAGGACCCCCATGGATATATGTAAGCACGAGCAAGGGAGTACTCAGGAGCTATTGACACGACCCATAAATTGTACAAGCGGTTGAAAAAAAAAAAAAAGGATCCAACGCTGTACAACAACGTGTTTAAACGTCAGTTGTACGCTGGAGCACCTATGGGCGATCATTCTAGAGAGGGGAAGGATTCTCCCAGCCACCCCGGCGAACTCGCATCATGTTCACGACACATCCACATAAGCGCACATTCGCCCACATGTTCTGATTAAAGAAAGTCACCTGTCGGGACGTGAACCATAGCGGGAGATTGGGAAAACAACGGGCCTTCCACACAATGTTTTCTGCTATTGTCTACGCAATTCCAATGCTCAAGCGGCGTCGTTCTGTGGGAAACACCACCCGTACAAATGTTGTTGCGCGCCCAGAAGGCGGGAAGGTTGCCCCAGCGTTTAACGAAGGGCGGATAGGGCAAACCCCAATGGAGAACGCTTGTCCATTGAACTTGCTTCACGACCCATTGCGTTCATGGTTTGACAGCCGTCCTCACGAGCGAGAGGAGATTGCTCGTTTCCGTGCATGCAAAAATAGCGGGATTGAGTGAAGGAAAAATTATCCGAATTCAAAGTCCGCTCCGACAGTACCGGTAGTACTGAAGTTGTAACAAGCGGTGCGCAAAGTACCATGAACCTTACCGATGATGGACAGTCGATGCAATCGACTACGTTGGTTAGCGGAGGAATAAGACCGACAAATAATAAAATAAAATTATAAGCGTGCTTGACTTAAAATAATTTCTTAAGAGACCACCTACAAAACAAAAAAAGGAACAAACGGCAAGACAATACAAGGGTCAATGAACAAAGCGATACAATCCTGATTGCAAATAGGGCTTACACTTCTATTCTTCTGCAATGATTTTTTTGAATTTTTTGAATCTTTAGTATCGAGTTATTTACCATGAACCTGTTGTGAAAAACAAACCTAATTGTTGCTGATCGTGGCCGCCACCAGGACAGAAATGTTCCTCCCGGTGGATTTTGACACTGGCTTGCGAAACTGGTCTGGAGCGGATTTGTTGCATCCTCTGTGCTGATATCTCAGGCTAGCGTGTTGGGTGTGTTCCGGAGGGCGCTTAAATTTTGATAGGAAAATGTCAAAAAAAATCCTCCGGAGGGGCAGGGGAACACGCCATTATAATATATTTGGTTTTTTTTACACAATCTATGCACGATCCTCCATCATCCACTATTGGAGACTGTTGGACTGGTTTACGTTGTTCTTCTTGTTTTTTTTTTTTGTTTTTGTTGGTGTTTCATGATGGAGGTCATGTTGCATTTTCTTGTCGTATTATAATCTATCTTCGGCCGGTTGTCATCTTATTTGACATTTTAAAGGATTTTTTCGTCAACCTTATTTTCCTCATTTTGATGTTTGTTTTCTAATTTTCTTTGAAAAGGGTATGTTTTTCTTTGGCCTCCACCCCCTTGGCTTTGACGAATTCTGTCTTGTGGGTCATTCGGATATCGTCGTGACCATACCGAAAATATAGGACTTAGTCAAAAAAATATTTCAAGCAGGACAAAGCAAAGCAAGTTAAGTTTTATTATAGTGAGCATCCACATGATCAAACGTCCCAATGATTTACCGATATGATCGAGATTTGAATTCTTCACACCCGAGGGCTTTTTCTCACGAAGGAGATATTGTTATGAAATCGAACGAATGGGATGATAAATGGTGTTGAGCAGTTTCTTTTATTGCGTCGTTAGTAGCCCACGGCGATTGATTATAGGAAAATCCGTCGGGCTCCCAGCCGCGACGGAGGGATCTTGTTCTGGAAAATGAAAACTTCTGGGAGGGGTCCGAAAGTAAACCTTTAATTGAAAAAAATTCCCTATGAGCTTCGATCCATCATTCACTCATAACAAAGCTAGGGGGGAAATTTTGATATTGGACCACACCTTATAAATTTGGGGGATTTCTGAAAAGTTGAACAATTCAAGATTTTTTTGTAAACCCGAATTTTCCTTGTTTCAATACAGATAATCCTTCTTCGGTGATGATCAAAATGTCACCACAAAAAAACATGTCCAAGTCTTAAGTATAAAAAGTTGTCCTTGAACAACGTATTTAGTACACAATAGAACACGTTTTTGATTTCCATGTTAAACAAAAACATGAACTGCTCCCGTGAAGGCCCCTCTACTATTCATCGCGTCTCAATTAATCCAAAAGAGCGATGGCTAAGAAAGGTACCTCGGCTTTGGCGATGTCTCAAAAGGGACGCCGCGAGCCCCTCATGTGGTTGCAAAACATAGCGTTCGGCCAAGCTTAGTTTTGCTTGCAAGAGAAGTTTGAGGCCCGATGGGACTCCCGTGAACGATGCAGCGTTTGAGAGGATGCTATTACCGATTGAGGGCTTACAAAGACAAGCAAGGTGGAATGTTCTCAACGAAAGGCGGAATTTTTGTCGTGTAGCGATCGTGGGCACTGGAGGGTTCCGGTTGTCAAAGCCGGCATTGTGGAGGGAGAGTTGTGAAAAGAGATGCTGAAAGATAGATGTCTCTCGACCCCCCCCTAGCGCGGGTGCGCATTTCTTGTCTGCCAAAATCCCTGTTCCGAAAATGAGGGCTATGCGGACTACGGGGCTCGCATATGTGTGTCGAAGGGCCAAGGTCTGAAGTATCGCGGTAACCGGAGAGGGACCTCTCTACGCTGCATTGCGAAACCTCGTGTACTGTACAAAATTTCAGCGAACACCAAAGCTTCCTTTACAGTGTCCGCGACGTGGCTCGTGTTGCGGATACGAAAGAAAGCGGAGACATCCCCCACTATCTTTTTCCAAATGATCGAAAGAGAGAGGAGCGAGGAATTGGCGAGGTAAGTATGTTGTCGAGTACTCATTGGGCGGGAGTTGTTCCATTGTGGTAACTCGGCGCGGGTTTTTTCAGAATTTATTTGCGAGCGGAGCATGGGTCCGTTGACGTTACGTGATGAATTCCCGGGAGAATTGGTGGTGGGGGCGGGGGTCGCTCGAGGGGCTACCCGCGACCAATTCATTGGCGCGAGGCAAAAACCACATTGCTCACTCTCCGAGAGCGCGGGCCTTGAAAGAGCGTGGGTTGCAATCTTGTACGGGATTGGAAATCGCGTTTGTGCTGACGACTCATTGACTGGCCGTGGGAAACCTGGTGGACATCGCCAATTCGATGCACGAGATGCGGGTTTTTATTCGACCATACCGAGTTCAAGCTTATTCTGGACAACAAGTGGAGAGACGCCCTCCTAGAGATAGACTCTGATGATGAAGACGATAAAGACGACTACATCGATCATAATAATATGTGTGAGGCTGCTAAATCGGCCGCCATCAAGCGGTGGGCCGAGATACACGACCCTGACGAGGTCCCTGACATGCCTGAAAGCCTTCGCGAAACTGTCTTTTGTCTGAAGGCGGAGTGTATCGTTGCCGCCGCAAGGAAAGCGTGGCGTGCTTCGACAGCCTCAAATTCCTTTCTGTGGCCCTCAATTATCTGGGGAAGGAGTTCGAAAAGATCCAACAACGCACTCGAGACGCAGAGTCCCTCGCAGCCCTGCAATCCACCCTTGAGGATTGGTGGTTTCGCCAATAATGAGGATTGGTGGTTTCGCCAATTATGAGGATTGGTGGTTTTGCCAATTATGAGGATTGGTGGTTTTGCCAATTATCTATGGCCCACTTTCCTGCCAAGTATTAGGCAGCTAAAATAAGACATGCCTAATACTTTGGCATACTTTGGCATACTTTGGCCATAGTGGTCACTTTGGCATCTCTGGTTGGAATTGGGATTGGATCGTAAATCGTTGCAAAAGAATACATCAGCCAATTAACGATTTATAGGATTATTACCGTGTTCTTGGTTGTACCGCCTCCCGGAGGAAAATCGGAGCTGTTCAGGATCCTCGGCTCATCCTCCACATGAGTTCCGGACTGATTGTTGTAATTTATGTTTCAAACACCTTGTAAGGATCGAATCTGTGTCCTTCTTCCGGATTGCTCAAATAGCCTCGTTGGTTGGAGACAAGGTTGCATTGACTTATTTTCTGGTCGTTTGAGTAGTGCGTGTGTCCGTGCACCCACAGCTTCACCGGGGTCCTCTTGAGGAGATGGTGCAGGTCCGTTGCGAAGGCGCTGTTCAGCAAGCTCCCTCTTGTCTTGGGGTGACTGGTTCCTTGAAAGCTCGGCGCGTGGTGAGTGACGACAACAAGATCGACGCCATCGGTTTCTGCGCGAGAGATTTTGCCCTCGAGCCAGCAAACGTCCTCAATGTGGACGGCGTTGTTCTTCGGCACGGTGAAGCCGGAAATCATGCGGTAGTCGGTCAAGCAGCACTGCACGCGTATTGCGTCCATATCGGGGACGTGAGACCACAGCGTGGTTCCCAAAATCCTTACTTTGGTATTATTGGTATTTTGGATCTGCAAATCGTGCGCTGAACGATTAAGAAAGTGGACGTTGGCGGGAAGGTCGCGGTCGATCAGCAGTGTCACGGCGGCAATACCGTCTTCGAGAGTGCCCATTCCGTACGCCTCGTGGTTACCCATCACGACGAACACCTCCCTCGAATAGCTGAGAGCAGTGCTCTAGGAATGCGGACGTACTCGCTGTCAGACGGACTGCCCACACAACTCCGGCCAGAACCAGGAGCGGCGCCTCGATTTTCGCAGGTCGAGGCGAAAACCCGGGAAAAGTGCTCGAGGTGAAGATCGGACAATACGTGAAAAGATGGCATATTTATAAATTTTGATACAGTAGTTCTCAATAAAGTGGGACACACCTTATAATCATCCAGACTTCCTACCATCTGATCGTCAACTGATACTAAATTTTTCCTTGTATATACTACAAAATTCAGTGACAAGTGGCACTAAGTCCCCTTTACACTGTCCACGGAGTTTGCTCTTTTTTCTTGTAAAACCAATGAGTTTTATGAAACGATACACTGTTTTAGTTGATAATAATGGGCGTTCCTGCTTCCCAACGGATTTCCAATCTTACGATCACTTTTTGGCGGTCTTTTGATGCTTTCCAAATGCAATCTTACGATAAAAATCGTAAGATTGTAGTCAATTTTGACAAACTATGCTTGAAATGAGCTTGAAAGACGGAGAAACGTACAGATTGCGAATGTTACAACGTTGAAATGCCATATTTTGTAACAAAAGGTGTTAACATCAATTCGTGTCTTACAATTATAATTGTAAGAAATAAAGGGAAAACGGACGGTTATAAGTCGGCAGGCAGAATTCAGCTTTTACATCTTACAATAAAAATCGTAAGTATATTCATTAGTAAAAAACGGCTATGTGTCAAATATCTTACTCCTCCTCCTCCCCCCCCTCCTCGTCCTCCTCTTCCTCCTCCTTCTCCTCCTCCATGTCCCCATCCCCATCTTACCTCCTCCTCCATCTCCTCCTCCTCAGCAATGTCTGCATTGTCTCCATCCGATTGCACAGCCTCTGCCCTGGTGGTCCTTCTCAATGGATGGACAAGCTAGGAAGGCATGCTTGTGTGGTACTTTCTCTGGATCTTCATACCCTTGGTGGATTCGCAGCTAAATTGAAATGCGTCAATGGGAATATCGCCCCGTCCATGTTTGCTTTTCTCCTAACCCCCACGGTAATAGGCACAAGGCTTGTGGTCCATCCAATCTTCTGGCCAAGTTGGGTATTGTGTTTCAGTGTACACCAACTTCTGAGCCCCAGAAGTACAAGGGCTTTAAATACACACATTCCACTTCTCCATTCACTGGTAGTGATTTGACCTCCACCACGTCCCATCCTCTCAATCCGCTAGAGTCATCCATTTGTACCTTGACCACAGCGACATGACCAACAACCAAATCAGTAGTGGGCTCGTAGGCTATTCTTCTATCCGGCTTTGTCCCTTGTGAAGAATATAAGTACAACACATCCTCCTCCTCTGGCCTTTCCATATTAGTCTCCAAAGTGTGTGCGACCTTCAGTCTTGGCAATCTCGTTACTTGCAGGTAAAATGTCTGACACATCCATGGACAAGTCATCCAATGCTGCTATCAAGCGCTTGGCCATTGATTTCTCAGACTGTGTCAGAACACGACTGGTTTGCTGACAACTCCGATGGGAAGTCGACAAAATGTTGGTCTTCGGGTACTCCCCAGTCACAGCATCATCTGGTTGAGTGCTCCAATAACTCTTCTCAACGTTGAAGAAATCAGTCCACCACTTATTGCTGGCTTCCCAAGTTTCACGAAGCTTCTCGGCAATATGTTTGAAGGACTGGGCATGGGATGGGCCATCGGCTGCTGGTTCATCCATCGGCTGCTGGTCATCCGGCTGCTGGTTCTAGAAGGTCCCTCCGCTGCGTGTCGTACACGGACATCAGCTACGGGTCCTGCACGGTCGTCACCGGCGGTTTGTACAGGACCATCGGCCATGTGGCCTGCAAGGACGTCACCTCCGGGCTTCTCGTTATGAATAGTCCTTCCAGACAAGCCGCCCAGTTTGCCTCGATATTCTCGAGCTCTTCAATCTTGATCTTGGGGGCTTCCTTAAATACTGTTCTGGTGTCCACCAGTGGGAAGCCTTGGAGGACGTAAATAGGTTCAGCGTGATTGTCCCACTGTCCTCTCCAAGATCCTGACTCGTCATACTCCTTGTAATAGACCCCTGCAATTGTTGGTGTGCAAACATGTATTGTATATTAGTGAATCATTTAGGCACACCCATATTTCTCCCGACTATACTCGGGAGCATCCCTGGATAATACCATCCTAGGTCCTAGGTACAACTTCCTTTGTATCATTTAATTTATATTGAAGACTGTACATGTAAATCAATGAGGACATGGCACACCCATATTCCTCCCGAGCATAATCGGGAGCATTGTGCAGACAGTACATACACGCACGGTAGCATTTAAATGTAAATATCAGTATATCAAGTATTCTTACAGACTCTCCCGTTGGGACCTTTCGTTATCTTGAATGCGTGTAAACGGCGATTAACTCCTTTGACGGTGCTAGTGCCATGACCGAACAACTTGTAAACGTTGTCTAGGAGGACAGCGGAGAAGTCCCCTATAGAGGTCACGACGTCTTGCCTTGTGTAAGGGCCCATTTTCTTGAATAAGTTACCAACAATGCCCATCAGATGGTCCCAGGGTGTACACTTCCATGTTCTTTAACCCTTGCAAGATCACAGAGTACTTTTGGTCAAGATTGCTATGTGTGTGTCCGGGGAGGGGAGGAAATGGACGTAACACTTCCTCAACACCAGTTCATCTCAACCAACAAGGACAAGTATGCGAACATGAAAGCGTTCTTGTTGTCCTTTGCCGCGTTGTCCATTTGCAAGAAGCAATACGGTGGGAGCTGCCCCTCTTCTTCAAGGACCCGGTTGAAGAAATGTTGGAAGCATGATATAGTCAGATTGATGGACTGCGAGTAGAATGGCAAAGCCCAATAACCAATGAAGCCTCTTCCCTGGGAGAATAATCCTGAGTTAACATAGAAGGAAACATGAAGTCAGAATATTAGCATTATTTTGTTAAGTAATCATTTCAAGTTTTAAACACTGTGTATGCTTCCGATTATCCTCGGGAGGACATGTCCTACATGCGCTGTATTTGTACTCACCCATGATGCGTGTCTTTAGAAGTTCACCTCCTGCGGTCTTCTTTGTATGTGAGAAGTGGCGGACTGAGGAAGATTAGTCCTTCTTGTTGTCCATTGCATCAGCGGATGCGTGCAAGAAGAGCTTCGGAATTACTGGTTCAACAGGTTTTTTTCACGGGATTGTTGTTCATACCTACGCCGACCCAATGGAATCTGGGAATTCGGTTGCACAGCCTGGGACTCTGAACGAAGTTCATCAAAATGGCTAGGTGAAAACGGTAAGGTGAAGTGGTCAGAGAGTTCTGCTCGGGGTTACTTGACGCAGTCTCGCACTTGGCAAAGGCTGCCAAGTCTATCGCACGTTCCAACCAATGTGGGCATGGCCATCGTTTAACGCAAAACTTGCTGTATAATGTTTATGGGAGGAAAACCATGCCGTTTCTCTTTCATGTCCCGGTAAAGGGACCAAGCTTGCTTTGCTTGGAAAAAAATATGCCGCAATGTAAAAAAACAAAATCAAAAGGGCGCATGAACCTTAGATTTTTCCGTTTCCTTAGATTCTGGAGCATATGAAGTTCTGGGTGCGGCATATTTGAACTCCCAAAATCATCTACGAGAGATGTCATCGCCAGCGTTGAATGAAATGAAATTGTCCCTCAACACTGCGGGTGCACTCCTCTTCCTCCTCAACATTCACAGCAGGTTCAACCTAGACAGGGTCCAATGGAACGAGGTTTAGGTCGCTTATTGTTATGGATGCTACCCGATTATAATCGGGAGGGTAGAATGGATCATTATACAGTTGCCTGATGTTTGGGTTTGTCCCGAGCATAACTCGGGAGGAAGCAAAGTGCACTGTAACCACATGAGAATTCGGGATAAACTTACTCTCTGTTGTTTTTGATCTGACCACTTATCGCAAGCCATGCATTTGAACCGATTACGGATGGCAGCCTGATAAAATGACTTGCAAACGCTCAACAGGCCCAATATCCTGAACGAGCAAAATAATCGTTAAGTTCGAGTCATAATACATTTCACAAATACTTTAGGCGCATCAGGCGCATTCCAGGCGCTTTTCCAGGCGCAAGATCAAATTATTGACAACCCTACCCTTTGTGAGTAACCGGTTCTACACGGATGTAAAAATTTCAAATTCAAATTACAACCTACCTTGTACGACACACTCCTTGTCCCTGTCTGCGATCCCGCTTGCTTGCCAGTGCATTCAATTCGATGTAGCATCGACGTTGCCTTTCGGCAGGTTCGAGCTCGGCGAATTCATTTCATCGTTCTGCGAATTACATCCTGTGGGGGAGTACCCAAGTGACATGTGTTCTTGCACTTACAGGTAATAAGCTTGTCGAAATTGATTCACGGTATCAGAGTTGGTAACTATGTCGCTCTCTTCGGCTGGCACGGTTTGATCGCATCGTCGCCACTGGAATTCTCGAAATCTAGTTGTCGACGTCGAGGTACCGGGCAACATAGGCTCAACCCAGTGGTGTATGCCCAATCAATTCCTGGGGAAGGGGGTAGCGTCCATTTTGCCCTTCCCCTCAAAGAAACTAAGCCTGCCAAGATGATAGAAGGAATCGACAGTGGGCCTGCCGTCGGGTGAGTAAATCGCAGGAACCCGGGACCAGCCAAATGTACCGGGGTCGATCTGTACCGCTACCAGCAGACTAGACCGGGGAACCAGCCAAACTTCCGACTATACTCGGGAGCTTGACATAGACCCGGGCCCTAGCAAACTGCAAGGGCTAATACTGTAAGAATCAATTCGGGAAACACAAGACTGTATTTTGCAGTACGTCGAATAACTAGAGGCATAGTTCGACGCTGTCCAAGGTCCTATCAGTTTGCTTGCTATGTCGGTATTATGCCGCCGAAGGACCCTGGACGAGGTGAATTCTTTTAAGAGACCCCTTCTTCCTAACTTCCAACCTACGCAAACCGATTCACATCGTAAACAAACGCGGAGAGACATTTTCTCCAACTTCGTACAAACCATTCAAGGGTTGTTCCCGGGAAAAATACCTAAGCAGCAACCTGTGCAACCTAAACCTTACGCTCTGGTGCTGTAGCTACCCAGCCTGCGCAACCTTGACGACCAGCTGCAGTGCCTGCCGCAAACCTCGACATACCAGCGCAGTGCCTGCGAAACCTCGACTGTTGGCAACCTAGGACTCTGTCCTTCAATACAGTTGAGAGCTTTGCGAACAGGAGCATGTCCCCTCCAAAAGGTGGTGGTGTCACAAGCAAGTCTAAACAAGTCCGTGCAGCAAGAAAACTTACTGAGGACACGACACCAGGAGCTGATGCGGTAACACGTGAAGGGGTAAGAGAGGGGCCACCACAACAACCACCTATTGGTTGGGTTGAAGGACCTCACAACCCTGATGGGAACCCCTATGGAATTTACCGAGATCGCCAGAGATTGAAAGTGATGCAGACTCCAAATTGTATTGGGCACCATATGTCACCTTCACCTACGTGGGTAATTGAAAGAGGATCGATTAGGCGTGTGCACAGATAGGAATCGTCGCATGGGACATTGGAACAGATGCGGGCTTCTTCGGGACGGGTAGGAAGTCCCCCTATCAGCTCTGCATTAGACGGACTCTTGATGGAAACTATGAGGGGAAGGACAGAAAAAGATTGGAAAGCAAAATTCTTTTATTCCGTGGGCCCGGCTTATAGTCAAGTAAAGTTCAGATTGGGTGCTGTGGTTTGCTTTATGACTTTGGGACTGCAATGTATTATGGGAGTAATCGTTTTTCTGTATCATTCTCTTGTTGGGTTGTTTGTCACAATGCTTTCCCGATTATCGGATCGGGAGGACTGTGCGTATCCGAGTACATGTTTTTTGAATTTCATTCGCTCGTTTTGTTTTTGTAATGCTCCAGGAATTATGATTTTCGGGAGGGACTGTGTGATTACTGAGTTCATTGTTTTTGTATTCATTTCGCGGGCGTTGGGTTTGTCAATGCTTTTCCCGATTACGGATCGGGAGACTGTGTTGTATTGCCGAGTACATGTGTTCTGTATCATTCTCTCGTTGGTGGGTTTGTCAATGCTCCCGATTATTGATCGGGAGGAACTGTGTCGTTAATGTTATGACGAGTACCCTGTTTTCTAATTCATCATCGCGCGTTTGGGTTTGTTGGTTTTTTTGCACTTGTCAATGCTTCCCGATTATTGATCGGAGGGACTGGTGTGTAGTCGAGTACATGTTTTCTTTAATTTCATTCGCTCGGTTGGGTTTGTCAATGCTTTCCCCCCCCCCCCCGTATATGATCGGAGATGTTGTTGTATGGCCGAGTGAGTACATGTTTTCTGTATCATTCGCGCTGTGGGTTTGTCAATGCTTCCCGATTTATGATCGGGAGGACTGTTCGTGTATTGCCGAGTAAGTACATGGTTTTTTTTGATTCATTCGGGCTCGTTGGGGGTTTTGTCAATGCTCCCGATTGTATGATCGGGAGGAAACTGTGGTCTGCTGAAAGTAACATGTTTCTGTATTCATTCGCGCGTTGGGTTTTTGTGTCAATGCTCCGATTTATGGACGGGGAGGATGTGTGTATTCGAGTAACATGTTGTCTGTATCATTCTCTCGTTGGGTTGGTCAATGCTTCCGAACTACGATCGGAGGACTGTGTGTATGCACGAGTACTGTTTTTCTTAAAATCATTTCGCGCGTTGGGTTTGTCAATGCTCCAGACTAGATCGGGGAGAGGGACTTGTGAATGCCGAAAGTACATGTTTTTCCTTGTATCATTCGGCTCGTTGGGTTTGTCATCAATGCTCCCGATTATGATCGGGAGAACTGTGTGTATCGAGTACATTGTTTTCAGTATCAGTTCGGCCGCAGTTTGGGTTGGTCAATTGCTCCCGATTATGATCGGGGAAGGACTGTGTGTATGCCGAAGTTACATGTTTCTGTATCATTCGCGCAGTTGGGGTTTTTTCCGTTTGTCAATGACTCCCGATTATGAATCGGGGGAGGACTGTGTTGGAGGGACTGTGTGTATTCCCGAGTACAGTTTTGTACATTATCATTCTTCTCGTTGGGTTATGGTCAAATGGCTTTCCCGATACGATTCGCGAGACTGTGGTGCGTTGCCGAGTACTTGTTTTCTTAATCATTCGCTCGTTGGGTTTGTCAATGGCTTCCCGGACTACCGATCGGGAGGACTGTGAGTATGCGGAGTAACATGTTTTACTGTAATTCATTCGCTCGTTGGGTTTGTCAATGCTCAGATTATGATCGGGGGACTGTGTGTTTATCCGAGTACATGTTTCAGTAATCCATTCGGCCTGTTGGTTGTCAAATGCTTCCCGATTATGATCGGGAGAGGGAACTTCGTGGTGTTATTTGCCGAAGTACATGTTTTCTGTATCATTCGGCGCGTTTGGGTTTTGTCAATTGCTCCCCGATTTATGATCGGGGGAGGACTGAGGGACTGGTGTGTATGCCGAGTTACATGTTTGCTGGTATCATTCGCGCTTGTTGGGTTTTGTCAATGCTTCTCGAAATTATGATCGGGGGAGGACTGTGTGTATTGGCCGAGTAAGGACATGTTTTTTTTTGTATCATTCTCTCGTTGGGTTTGGTCAAGGGCTCCCGACTAGATTCGGCGGGAGGAATGTGGGGTTTTTCTCTACATAATCTGAAATCAATTTGGCTCCCAACCTATTTCTTATGCAGCGTCCACGATGACGGTAACGTGGAAAAAAGTAACAGTCAAACGCGGGCGGAGCAGGTTTTTGGGATGCAGGTGGTTTTTTGTCATGGAATTGGTAGGGGTGTGAGTTTTTGTTCATGGACGACATGGACCAAGGCGGCGGCCAGAGCCAATGAACATTGAAGGTCGTTTTTGCTGGTGGACCAGCCTTCAATGGTTAACGGCCTACGCACACTCACTGGTTGGGAGGGTTCGCGGCGAATGCAGGGCCAATCTGGTTGTTGGAGCGATTGCTTTCATGGTCGACACTCCCACCTTGGCGGATCCCAAGCCAGCCCAGATCAGATGAAGTTTACTAGCGTTCGGGAGGGCCCCATGTTCTGGAGCCGTCAAGGCATCCAGTTCACATTCTGCTCTACTCATGGTGGTTATAAAAAAATGGCGCGGGCCTTCTGTTAGCGTCGGGGCAAAGGGCGCGATTTATCGCCGACAAAAAGACAACCTGGTGGGAACGTAAAGGCGTGGGGTTGTTTTGAGACCATGGCGAAGGGGGAAAGCTGGGAACCGATTTCAAGGACTTTGGTTCTCCTGGCGGAAACAGGAGGTCACCTCGAAATCTGCCTCGATTCTTTACAAAAGAGGCCTTCACCTGATGCCTGGTAAAGAGAGCATTCAAAACGGGACCTGTAACTGGGTGCACCACGGCTCCATTGTCGAATTTTCAAAATTCTGACAGGTTACTTTTGAATATTACGTACGGCTGTGGAGGATGTACACCGTTTCGACAAACCATGTGTCCAAACACCGCAACTGCCGCTTTTCAAATTCGATAAGGGGATAAGTTGCGTAACTTCTGCACTCTTTCCATTTCCTTCAGAGCTCCGCGAAGAACAAAGGGAAAAGAGGAAGGCAGGAAGGGAAAAAGCGACGAGATCAGGCCCACTACAATCAACGAAAGAGGGCAGATCGCCGGGACCAACTTTGTAAGTTCAATCGTATTCAATTGTTATCTCCTTTCGCAAATGAATTTCACTCGTCAGCGGAATGAACATTGCAGTCAAGGGTCTATTCCCTGCATCGTAGTTCATGTCAATCGCATACAACTCTTAAAAAAACACGCGCGTCATGATTTGAATACGGTCCTCCTTCGGGGCGTTCCGATATTAGCCGGAGGAGGACAATGGATGTTCAATGTTCAATCTTCGGCAATCTTATCTAATCAAACTAAGTCAATGCTTCCGATATATTCGGGGAGGACACCTGGATGTTTCAAAATGCTCAAAACTTTTCCGGCAAATCATTCAACTAATCAAGAATGTCTGTCAATGCTTCCCGAGAAAATCGGCCAGGGATCTGGATGTTCAATGCTCAATCTGCAGCAATAATTTACCAATCAACTATGTCAATGCTCCCGAGTATATCGGGCAGGGACATCGGATGTTCAATGTTCAATCTTCCTCAATATTTATCCTAATCAACTATGTCAAAGCTCCCGAGTATAGTCGGGAGGACATTGGATTTCAATGTTCAATCTTCCGCAATCTTATCTAATCAACTAAGTCAATGCTCCCGATTATAAGTCGGGAGGACACTGGATGTTCAATGCTCAAACTTCCGCAATCATTCACTTATCAAGTATGTCAATGTCCCGAGTATATCGGCAGGACTCTGGATGTTCAATGCTCAATCTGCAGCAATCAATTTACCAATCTACTATGTCAAATGCTCCCGAGTATATAATCGGCCAGGGGACAAACTGGATGTTCAATCTCAACCTCCGCAATAATTTACCCGATCAAATATGTCAAAGCTTCGCGAGTATAAGTCGGGAGGACATCGAATGTCCATGTTCAATCTTCCGCAAATCTTTTCTAATCAAAACTAGTTCAATGGCTCCCGGAGTTAAGTTCGGAGGGACACTGGGATGTTCAATGGCTCCAACTTCGCAATCATTCACTAATAAGTATGTTCAATCCGGTAAGAAACCACGGATGTTTCAATGTTCATCTCCTAAACTTTTCTAATCAACTAAGATCAACTAAGGTCAATGCCCTCCCGATATACCCGAGGGACACTAGACTGTTCAATGCTCAAACTACAGCAATAATTCACTAATCAAGTATGTCACTTGCTCCGAGTATAATCGGCAGGACACTTGAGTCCAATCTTCAATCTGCCGCATAATTTACCAATCATACTATGTCTAAGCTCCGAGTATAATCGGCAGGACACTGGATATTCAATGTTTAATATTCCGCAATCTTTCTGTAATCAACTATGTCAATGCTCCCGACCATAGTCGGGAGACACTGGATGTTCAATGTTCTGACCCCTCACTAAGTCAAATATGTTTTATCAATCCCTTCAGGTTTGCTGATCCCAAGAAGAACCCTGCTGGACACGAGGGCAAAGGCAAGCGTGCTGCGTCGCAGGCTGCAGACAATGCACCAGCCGCAAAGAAACAAACTCCTGTACCCGAACACAAGATTCATTCCTTGGAGGAGGATTCAGACTTGAACTCAAGAAGTTCTGTCGACACTGTGCCCGGGCCATCTGACGACGATGATGCACCCAAAACCGCTCCTAAGAAAAGAGGTCGCGGTCAGCCTGGTTCTCAGAAGAAGACTATGACGAAGGCGAAGAGATCACCGGCAGGAGAGAAGAAAGGGGACAGCATTGGAAACATCAAAGGTGATTTGGCTAAGGCTAAGGCTTTCCTGACCGACAAGCATTTTGGTGGAGAGCATTCATTGGACTGCACGAAGTTCCTCCCTCCAAAGCTACCTGTCAGAATCCGTGTGTTGGACCCTGTTCGAGTCGATCAACTCCTCGCCAATTTTTTGAAAACCACAATGGCCACTGGGAAGGTATTGTTCATGGACATCAGCAAGGACCTGAAGAATGTATCTCCAGGTTGGGCTAATATTGATCCAAGCAGGCTGGAACAGACGTTCAACAACATCTCCAATGTGAAAGGGGAGTTTGGCGAGCCATGGATCATCGGAGGGTACCACAGCTCCCAAGCCTTCATCAAGTGGGCAGCAGACCGCCCTGGTGAAATTCCTCTGCGCAATTGCTTCGTGTACCGGTTGTCAGAGGTGGAGGGTGCCACGTACGACGAGAAGCTTCAGAACGCTCGCCTCCTTTCCCTTTTGGACAACACAAGCGGCCAGTCGACTGAGGGGTACGACTCTCAGCCATTTTTGGTTTCTACCTTCCTGTGGCGTGAATTGTACCTTCAGGCAGGCTGTCCCGCTCGGACTGAGAAGGGGCATCAGTCAGACCAGTACAACAACTTCAAAACTCTGTGTGTCACCGGGGACGAGAAGTTGACGAAGGCTGTTGCTAGCCAGGGGGGTGCCACCGTGCCACGCTTCAAAGTCGTGAGCTTGGACGAAGAGTCCTACAAGAAGGCTTTCCTGATCATGTCCTCCATGGACGACCGGGAGAAGATCGGCGCCGACCACCTTGTTGAGCGCCTACAGAACGTGGAGCCTCCGCCTCCGCCAAACGATGAGGAGGAAGAGGAGGGGGACGACGAGGAAGCTGCACCTGGATCCCATGGGAAAAGGGCTAAGGGAAAGGCTAAGGACAAGATGAGGTCGGTCCTCGTTGAGGACATGAAGGAAACTATGAAGCTGCCACCTGGAGAGCTGAAGTTCTTCCTGAAGTCCGTGACCGACGACTTGTATGTCCACGAGTATGAAGCTTTCAAGATCAAGGACGAAGTGGACAATGTCGCGTTCACTACCGCGGTAGGTTCATGTTGTATATTAAGTTATTTTCAGACATGATCGGGATGATTGTGATGAAGTACGGTGGTGTGCCATTTTTCGTTATTGACAGCGATTCACTTCTCGCATTGGACGATGCTTCCGAGTATGATCGGGAGGACTGTGGGTGTGCCATGTCTCGTTATTGACATAAATTCACTTCTCGCTTTGGACGATGCTGCCGAGTATGATCGGGAAGACTGTGCGTGTGCCATATCTAGTTATTGACGGCGAATCCCTTCTTGCATTGGATGATGCTGCCGATTATGATCGGGAGATGCTTCCTAGTATGATCGTTATCATGACAAGAAAACTCTTTTATTCGCAGACGTTTGCATCGGCATACAAGGCTTCGTTGGTTCATTACAAGACAGAAGTGTCAGCGGGCTTCGTCATCTACATCATCGACAGGCTTCTCAAGCAACACAATGTCTCGCCTGTGTCCTTTCGTGACGACTTGAAGTTACGCTTCAATTCTGGTTCGCCGCTTGACCTTGAGGCAAAGGGCTTCACGCACATGCACGCCTTCTTGGGCAATAACGCGGAACCCGCCGTTACCAACAAACCCCTTCCGCTGGGTGGCATCGCCTTCAGCAGCAAGGCAGCTTCTGAAATCTTGATCGGGGGCATTCGATCCGATGCTTCGATTCCCGCACATCAGGTCTTCTCCGGGTGGCTGAGGGACTATACCGCCCAGAGAAGGGATTGGTATGGTATACCACCTAGGGATGAAGTTTTGATGCCCAAGCTAACCATCACCGAGGTCACGCAAGTGGGAGGTCTGCTGAGTTTCGCGACAGACAAGGAAGCGCTAAACCAGCTTCTCGACAGGTGGTTTTCTGTGATCAGGACAAGGGTCCAGCAAAAAAACCAGGCACAGATTATCAGTACCCTGGCCGCTAGCATTGACGACATGAAGTTGCTAGTTCAGCCTGACCAGGAGTACCCAATGGCGACAGACGGCCTCCAACAACCAATCTGTGATGATATGTCCAAGTTCCTCGAGGCCTGCCGTGAACTGCTTTTCGCACACCCCATTCCGCCTCGCAGTATCCATCTCGATGCGTTGAACACCATCAGGGGAGTCGTGGGTTTCCTCGTCATGGACTTAACAAGGCGGAGGAAAGATGGAGCAGCAGGGATTCCGATGTTGAACCTGACAGAGGAGGTCTTGTTGTCATTGGCAGTAAAGTACGGTGATTTGCCAGTGTGGAAAAGGGGAGAGCCTTCCGAACGCTTTTTCCGTCTCTACGATGGTGGACAGATGTATCCACACCTGATGTCGGCAGCTACAGCAGTGTTCATGGACGCTGACCACCAGATTGGAGCCGGTCGGGTCCAGCTAGAGACGGCAACAGTCAGCGCGCACCTTTACAACATGAAGGCGAAAACATTCCAGTGTGATGAAATCCGTAAGGTGCGTAGATGTTTAAAATGATAGACTACAAGTTGAAAAGTTGACGCTCCCGATCATAATCGGGAGGATGATGTGTTAAGCATGTCTTTTCACCACTTCAAAATCCATTACACATAATCCTTCCGATCACAGTCGGGAGCATCACGTTGTTCAACTTGTCTTCCAACCCATAATCTAACTGACTTGTACATATTTCGTTTACTCTTGCAGGTGCCTGGCAAACTGATCGACTTGGTGATCATCGACCCCTGTCTCACTGGCGATGAAAAGGGACCGTTGTGGCTCGTCGATGAAGACTCTTGGAGTTCGACTGATGTGATCGACATGCTGCGGAACTTAGCAGGCCAGAATCGGAAGTTTGCCTCAGTGTGCCATGTGGTCGTGTACACCAACCAAGAGGAAGGCAGCAGGTTCCTTGTGGCTTTCAGAGAAGCTGGCGTGGCTGACATTCGCCTTACCCACATTACACGCATGGGGCCAGACTTCAAGACACATTCCACCAGCATCGCCATCTCTGGGATCTTGCATCAAGGTGCGGGACAAGCGGGCCCGTCCTCGAAAGCTTCCATTTCTTCTTCTGGTCTTGCCGCTGCCATCACGGTCTTCCTACCGCCTATTGACGCACAGAAAAGTGCCATTGGACGCCCCGACATTAGCGGCTGCTCGATGAGTCCCAAACAAGTTGGATACCGCAGGAGAAGTGTCGCCGAATTCCGTCACTTTGTGCGGGAGCTTAGCTCCGTTGGCAACTATGTGATGTGCATGCAAGCTGGCGATGCCTCGGGCATGCTAGCGGCTTTGCTAGAGAGGAGGAACGCCATTGGCTTGGACTGTATCACTCAGAAGCTTGGGGCTGCTGCATGGCGTTTGAACATGTTTGCAAAAACGGAGCAGGCTATTCTATCACGTCTCGAAGCCTGTACTGATGCAGATGATGAAACAAGGGTGAGGACGGCGGTACTGGTTCAGGAAGACATTGACGCAGAGTTTCGCGACAACCCTGCTGAGCCCAGTGAGGAAATGATGCAAAAGCTAGAGACGTGTCTCCAGACATATCGCGAGAAGAAAGCCGCAGATTGGCCTGAGGACGAGTTCGAGGCCTGCAAGGAGAAGGTTCTGGAAAGCTGCATCAGTGCAGGAACAGTAAAAGGGCTGATGAGGACCAAGAAGTTAGATTTAGCCCTCGTTGGGTTGCGTGCCAACTTGTTCCCAGAGCAAGACGAGTCAGTTAGCACATGATCTGTCAGCACTAAGTGCAGAAGTTAGCACCAATGGACTTGTTGGCAGCAGTGCAACATTAGCATTGTGCACAAGTTTCACGAGTGTACTTGTTTGCACCATCCAACACACATTTTGAGTGATTTCAGGATTCTAGGATGGCAGGTTGCAGATTTCAGGATTTAAATTTGTGTTATGTACATAATGAGCTTATGAGGTATGAAATTATGAATAATAAGTCCTGAGTTAGGAGTTATTAGTTCTGACTTGTATAAGGTACATATAAGTTCTGAGTTGTGAGTTATAAATTATGAGGTACACATAAGTACAGATTTCGGAGTCGTAAGTACTAAGTTGTAATTTTGAACTGTTGAGTTGTGAGTTGTGAGATAAATAATTATGAGCAATGCGTTCAAGACTTTGTAAACAGCTTTCACCTTCCTCTTGACTGTCCTCTACAATTGATTTTGTATTCCAATACTTTCTCTCTCTCCAAACGAGCAAATCAATGTTACAATTGAAATTGAAGGGAATAGTCTCTTTCTCAGGAATACAACAAAACAATCTTACAAAATAAATTGTAAGATATTTTCGTAAAAGCCACCAAAAAAGCAAAATCAATTAATTTGCGAAAACGATCTTACAATATTTATCGTAAGATTTCAGTAAAATAAAAAATCCGTTCGGAAGCAGGAACGCCCATTAGCTTGCAGACATCTGCGTGACCTTCCTTGGCAGCCTCCCACAATGCCCAGCTGGCGTTAGAGTTTGCCAGGGCTCTGATCTCAAGTCCAGCCACCTCTGGATCCAAGAGAAGCTTGCAGACATCTGCGTGACCGGCCTTCGCAGCCGCCCACAAGGCCCTGCTGTCGCTAGAGTTCGCCCGGGCCCTGAACTCAAGTCCAGCCACCTCTGGATCCATCAGCAGCTTGCAGACATCTGCGTGACCTTCCTGTGCAGCCACCCGCAAGGCCCAGCTGTCTCTAGAGTTCGCCCTGGCCCTGAACTCAATTCCAGCCACCTCTGTATCCATGAGCAGCTTGCAGACATCTGCGTGACCTGCCTTGGCAGCCACATAGAGAAGCTTGTTTTCATTTGGGTCGCCCTCAATTGCAGGGCCCCCTTAACCTGTACAAGAGGATTGGACACCAAGCATTCTTCTAGAAGGTCGGCGCGCCCCCCTTTCGCCATCATCTCTCCAACTCGCTGTGGTGGTCGGATCAGTACGGTAATGGGCCATCCAGAAAATCTGTCGTGCAGAGTTTTACACACTAATACAATCTTGGGGTTGGAAGAGAATAGGGCAATACGATCAAGAATGTCATGGGGAAACGTTAGGAATGATTGCGTGGGCGAATGCATGTTCGATGAACATGTTTGTACATGCATGCAAGCGCACAGGATGGTATAAATAAATAATGAGTTGGGATAAACCCTATAAACCCTATAAACCCTATAAACCCTTGGTTGCACTTGCCTGGCATGCAAGCGGCAAGCGGCACTTGCCTGGCGGTATCTGCAAGCTTTACAGAATGGTTCCTGCCTCCCGGCGATTCTTTTGAATTTTCAAAGCAGAAGTTAGAGACGTACGAACGACTAACTCACTCGCCAACTAGATATTTAGATCTCCGCGGAATTGCGATTCCGACCAGACAAGGCTCCGAAACCAGTCAAAATCCATTCGGGAGGCAGGAACAAATGTACTGGTGCAAATTGTCTTACTTTCTTACATTAAGGAATTCAAGTTTCATCAAGTTTTGTAACCGATCTTGTCAATACAACAAATATTGTCTTCTGGAGATTGACACAAAACATTCAAGGACTGTAAAGACATAGAAGTTACATCTTCAAAGTAGCCTGAAAAGTCAAAGTACTGTCTCTCATCGTGCGCATCAATAATCATTTCATAAGCATCATTACATAAGAAGGATCAGATTCGTTCTATAGCACAGTTTAGAATGGGTTCCCATTGGCTGAACACAGAAAGAATGAGGGTGGTGGATAGAGCACACATCCCTCGCTCAATGAGACACTGTCAAATGTGTGGGTTCCAAAAACCTGAGGATGAAATGCATATGTTTGAGTGCCCTTTTTATAATGATATTCGCCTCCGCTACCAGAAGCTGTTTACAGATATTTATAGGCATGTCCATGAGGATACCGACTTAACCGTATGGAATGTGGAATTCTGCGATTCCACATTCAGAACCTTTATGAATGGAAATGGCACTAAGTCTTTTTGGAGCAACCTAGCCGACTATCTTTCTACTTGTAGAAGAGCAAGACAGGAAGCCCTGGACTGCTTAGTGGCACCGTAATTTATCATCCCTTTTTTCTTCTTCTTGTGACTTCTCATTTGTTAGCTTCTTACCTCCGCCACTGTAAGTGGTTGAGATCTGGGTCCGGCTCTAAGGGGTTTAATACCTACGCCACCAAAACGGTGGTTGGGAGTTTGGTTTGTTTGTCCTCGACACACCCCTGATGTAATGGGGTTTTTTGCTTTGTGGGTGCTTTTTCTTTTTGTTTAAAGCACAGAGTCTCATACACCCTCGCGGTGCCAAGTAGACTTTAACATGTAATGTAATGTAATGTAATTTCATGCCTCATAATCAAATATTTCTGCTACATCTGGAATTATTGGGCACACGCAGCGATATTTTCGCTTGAGCAAACTGAAAACATTGCTGAAAAGTTTGAGGAGAGTGGATAAATACTTGCTCTACGGTGGCAAAAAAGAAACGTGTCCTGCCTAACACAAGATACAGCTGCTGTCAAGTTTCACAATGGCCCTGAACTCAAGTCAAGCCACCTCTGGATCCATGAGCAGCTTGCAGACATCTGCGTGACCTGCCTTAGCAGCCGCCCGCAAGGCCCTGCTGTTGACAGAGTTCGCCCGGGCCCTGAACTCAATTCCAGCCACCGCTGGATCCATCAGCAGCTTGCAGACATCGGCGTGACCTTCATTGGCAGCCTCCCACAATGCCCAGCTGTCGCTAGTGTTCGCCTTGGCCCTGAACTCAAGTCCAGCCACCTCTGGATCCATGAGCAGCTTGCAGACATCTGCGTGACCTGCCTTGGCAGCCACCCTCAAGGCCTTGCTGTCGACAGAGTTCGCCCGGGCCCTGAACTCAATTCCAGCGACCTCTGGATCCATGAGCAGCTTGCAGACATCTCCGTGACCTTCCTGTGCAGCCACCCGCAAGGCCCAGCTGTTTCTAGAGTTCGCCCTGGCCCTGAACTCAATTCCAGCCACCTCTGTATCCATGAGCAGCTTGCAGACATCTGCGTGACCTTCCTTTGCAGCCTCCCACAATGCCCAGCTTTGCGTAGAGTTCGCACGGGCCCTATACTCAATTCCAGCCACCTCTGGATCCATCAGCAGCTTGCAGACATCTGCGTGACCTTCCCTTGCAGCCAGCCACAATGCCCAGCTGTCGATAGAGTTCGCCAGGGCCCTGTACTCAAGTCCAGCCACCGCTGGATCCATGAGCAGCTTGCAGGCATCTGCGTGACCTGCCTTGGCAGCCACATAGAGAAGCTTGTTTTCATTTTGGTTCGCCCTCAATTGTAGGGCCCCCTGTACAAGATGATTGGACACCAAGCATACTTCTAGAAGATCGGCGCGCTCCCCTTTCGCCATCATCTCTCCAACTCGCTGTGGTGGTTGGATCAGTCCGGTAAGGGGCCATCCAGAAAATCTTTTGTGCAGAGTTTTACACACTAATACAATCTTGGGGTTGGAAGAGAATAGGGCAATACGATCAAGAATGTCATGGGGACACGTTAGGAACGGAAACGATGATCGCGTTTGCGAATGCATGTTCGATGAACATGTGTGTACAAGCGCAGAGGATGGTATAAATAAATACTGAGTTGGGATAAACCTATAAACCCTTGGTTGCACTTGCCTGGCATGCAAGCGGCACTTGCCTGGCGGTATCTGCAAGCGGTACAGAATGGGTGTTCCTGCCTCCCGGCGATTTTTTTGAATTTTCCAATCAGAAGTTAGAGCCGTACGAACGACTCACTCACTCGCCAACCAGAGATTTAGCTCTCCGCGGAATTGCGATTCCGGCCAAACCAGTCTCCGAAACCAGTCAAAATCCATCCGGGAGGCAGGAACAAATGTACTGGTGCAAATGTCTTTCTTTCTTACATTAAGGTATTCAAGTTTCATCAAGTTTTGTAACCGATCTTGTCAATACAACAGATATTGTCTTCAGGAGATTGACACAAAACATTCAAGGACTGTAAAGACATAGAAGTTAGTAACATCTTCAAAGTAGCCTGAAAAGTCAAAGTGCTGGCTCACATCGTGCGCATCAATAATCATTTTTAAAGAGTTCCTGCTTCATAATCAAATATTTATGCTACATCTGGAATAATTGGGCACACGCAGCGATATTTTCGCTTGAGCAAACTGAACACATTGCTGGAAAGTTTGAGGAGAGTGGATAAATACTTGCTCTATGGTGGCAATAAAGAAACGTGTCTACTCGGGGCTAGCCGCATCTGGATCCATCAGCAGCTTGCAGACATCGGCGTGACCTTCATTGGCAGCCTCAAGCAAGGCCCAGCTGTCGAAAGTGTTCGCCCTGGCCATGAACTCAAGTCCAGCCACCTCTGGATCCATGAGCAGCTTGCAGACATCGGCGTGACCTGCCTTGGCAGCCGCCCCCAAGGCTCTGCTGTTGATATGGTTCGCCCTGGCCCTGTACTTGAGTCTAGCCACTGCTGGATCCATCAGCAGCTTGCCGACATCTGCGTGGCCTTCTTTGGCAGCCGACCACAAGGCCCAGCTGTCGCTAGCGTTCGCCCGGGCCTGTACTTGAGTCCAGCCATTGCTGGATCCATCAGCAGCTTGCAGACATCTGCGTGGCCTTCTTTGGCAGCCGCCCACAAGGCCCAGCTGTCGCTAGCGGTCGCCTGGGCCCTGTACTTGAGTCTAGCCACTGCTGGATCCATCAGCAGCTTGCAGACATCTGCGTGGCCTACATTGGCCGCAGCCCCCAAGGCCCTGCTACTGGCATTGTTAGCCCGGGTCAAGTACTTGAGTCCAGCGACCTCTGGATCCATCAAAAGCGAGCAGACATCTGCGTGACCTTCCTTTGCAGCCGCCCACAAGGCACTGCTGTCGTTAGAGTTCGCCCGGGCCCTGAACTCAAGTCCAGCCACCTCTGGATCCATCAGCAGCTTGCAGACATCTGCGTGACCTGCCTGTGCAGCCGCCCACAATGCCCTGCTGTCGAAAGTGTTCGCCCTGGCCCTGAACTCAAGTCCAGCCACCTCTGGATCCATCAGCAGCTTGCAGACATCTGCATGACCTGCCTTGGTAGCCGCCCACAATGCCCAGCTGTCTCTAGAGGTCGCCCGGGCCCTGAACTCAAGTCCAGCGACAGCTGGATCCATGAGAAGCTTGCAGACATCTGCGTGACCTTCCTTTGCAGCCGCCCACAAGACCCAGCTGTCGCTAGTGTTCGCCTGGGCCCTATACTCAAGTCCAGCCACCTCTGGATCCATCAGCAGCTTGCAGACATCTGCGTGACCTGCCTTGGCAGCCGCCCACAATGCCCTGCTGTCGAAAGTGTTCGCCCTGGCCCTGAACTCAAGTCCAGCCACCTCTGGATCCATCAGCAGCTTGCAGACATCTGCATGACCTGCCTTGGAAGCCGCCCACAATGCCCAGCTGTCTCTAGAGGTCGCCCGGGCCCTGAACTCAAGTCCAGCGACCGCTGGATCCATCAGCAGCTTGCAGACATCTGCGTGACCTTCCTTGGCAGCCGCCCACAAGACCCAGCTGTCTCTAGTGTTCGCATGGGCCCTGAACTCAAGTCCAGCCACCTCTGGATCCATGAGCAGCTTGCAGACATCTGCGTGACCTTCGTTTGCAGCCAGCCACAATGCCCAGCTGTCGCCATAGTTCGCCTGGGCCCTGAACTCAAGTCCAGCCACCGTTGGATCCATGAGCAGCTTGCATACATCTGCGTGACCTTCCTTGGCAGCCACATAGAGAAGCTTGTTTTCATTTTCGTTCGCCCTCAATTGTAGGGCCCCCTTAACCTGTACAAGAGGATTGGACACCAAGCATACTTTTAGAAGGTCGGCGCGCCCCCCTTTCGCCATCATCTCTCCAACTCGCTGCGGTGGTTGGATCAATCCGGTAAGGGGCCATCCCGAAAATCTTTTGTGCAGAGTTTTACACACTAATACAATCTTTGGGTTGGAAGAGAATAGGGCAATACGATCAAGAATGTCATAGGGACACGTTAGGAGTGGAAACGATGATCACGTGTGCGATTGCATGTTCTATGAACATGTGTGTACATGCATGCAAGCGCACAGGATTGTATAAATAAACACTAAGTTGGGATAAACCCTATAAACCCTTGGTTGCACTTTCCTGGCGGTATCTGCAAGCGGTACAGAATGTGTGTACCTGCCTCACTGCGGATTTTTTGAATTTTCTACTCAACTGAATTTAGATCCTCAGGCGGTTTCAAGATGGCTTTCGAAGCCCAACACTCATCCTCGATCGCTTCAACACGAAGATAGTTCTCAGCGGCCCGCACCAAATCAACGTTGCTTTCCAATTGGGCAATAGTGTTCCGATCGGTTGCGAATTTGATTTGCTTTTCCCTCTCCTGCTCCAACTGTTGTATTCTGCGTTCAAGTACTTCTTTCTTGTGCATGAAATGGTAATTGATGTATCCAATCTCCTTTTTAAGCTTTTCATCGTAGTCGACAGCGCCATCATCTTTTAATGGTATTCCTTTGATGCTACGATGCAAGTAATGAGGAGGAGGAGCAGCTGTAGCTGAGTGATCGTTCATGTTTGAAACAATGCTTATTCCAATCATGATGCATTTTGTTTTTATACACCCAAAACCGCTCGATCTCCCAAGCATTGATCTCGTCAGCAAGCAATTTATGATGAAGGGACGTCCACCAAGACAATGGCTTTTCTTGAGAACGTCGGTATTTAGTACTTCTTTGAGGGTCGTTAGAAACAAAGAAAATCCTGTTTGAATTGTTCGTTTGATTCATTCTTAGATTCAATCGGAGATAACCTTGATTCAATCGATCTTTGTTTCCTGTTTGAATCAGTCGGCCATCAAACCTACCGATTGAGATCCGTTTGAAACAAGGTTGGTTGTTTCAAACATGACTCAAACCATGTTCAAATAGATCTTAATCAAGCCGTCATCAACGTGCCCCTTGAAAAAGGTTTGAAACAAGGTTGGTTGTTTCAAACATGACTCAAACCATGTTCAAATATATCTGTTTTTTCGTAAAGCAATGCAAGCACTGAAGACTGAGGGCGCATATTTGGACAGCAGGACTCTTCGATCTTTGTTACAGAAATTGAAAGCACCATAATGAATGAATCCTTAGATAGTTAAGCATGATAGTAATTAGTGATTGAAGAGCTAGATATATATGCTACTAAGGAAGTGCAGTTGGCCACGAAGTAGTTCCTCTGGTACGAATTGACGAAACTCCAGCATGCTGTGCTTCTTGTTCATCAACGACATCGTCTTCAGCCTCAAGGTCATAAGCATCCAGGCGTTCTGACGCGAGACCAGTCGCAAGAGTGAGACCTGCAGACAAATGTTCGTTGGTGAGCGTTAGTTGAGATACATTGGCAGCAATGCGCATTCTTCCGACTTTCAAATAGCAGCCATGGTTCAAACCAAATTCGCTATCTGAATGCGCACCTGTTTTGCACCTCGAGCATTGGAACTCTTGCGGCTCCATGATGAGCTGGACGATAGGTCGACTTGCTGCAGCTGCCTTAATGCCTGCGGAACAACTCGAAAAAGCGAGTCAGTCAAAGTTGAGACAAATTCTGGTCAAGTAAGGCACCACTTGACGAGACGCAAAACGCAGTACCTTAACCGCACGCGCGGGGGCGGAGAAGCAGGTCGCTACAGTCTTGGGTTGAAGCACAACAATTCCCAAAGCAAAGTACCGCGGAAGCAAAGTGCTCGCGCGTGTAGGTATTGACGGATCTCAGAAGTAATTCGGGAATGGCTGAAGCTATGAAAGCAAGCTCAGTCCAAGTTAATTCAAGGAAAGCAAGCAGCATGTCGCTATCTGACTGCGCACCTGTTTCACACCTCGAGCATTGGAACTCTTGCGGCTCCATGATAGGTCATTTTGCTGCAGCTGCCTTAATGCCTGCGACACAACTCTGGTCAAGTAAGGCACCACTTGACGAAACGAAAAATGCAGTACCTTAACCGCACGCGCCGGCGTGGGCGGAGAAGAAGGTCGCTACAGTCTTGAGTTGAAGCACAACCATTCCCAAAGCAAAGTGCCGCGGAAGCAAAGTGCTCGCGCATGTAGGTATTGACGGATCTAGGAAGCAATTCGGGAATGGCTGAGGCTATGAATAGATCAGTCCATGTTAATTCAAGGAAAGCAGGCAGCATGGTGCGCTATTCTGCAGGAATATCGCTGAGTCGAGAACCAATTGACGCGCAGTGAACAGTGAAAGCTTGCACAGCCGCTAAGTTGAAGCGCTAACCCATTGCGCTGACCAGTTTGAACTGTACAGCATGCAGTACCGCCGTAACCGCACGCGCATGGGCGGAGAAGCAGGTCGCCATATTTGAATCGGATTCTCGGGGCCTGCGCCTGCGGTGCATGCGGGATCTGCGTCGCAGGACCTAGACAACCCTGATGGGGGTCATGCTAATCAAACCTGATGAACAATGGGGGATAATGATCCCGAAACTTCTCATGTACCCAAATATGATTATTCCGATTCTGGAAAACAAAAGATCATAACCAGATTCAAAGGGACGAGGAAGTTTTGAGCTTAGAGAACTGGTTACACATCCGCGCCTTTCGAACAGCGACCAGTTGGGACCCTGCACACCAGTAGGCTATCCTCCACTATGATAATGGTTTCTAAACTTCTCATGTACCTATATATGATTATTTAGATTCAGGAAAACAAAAGATCATAACCAGATTCGAAGGGACGAGGAAGTTCTGAGCTTAGAGAACTGGTTACAGATCCGTGCCTTTCGAACGGCGACCAGTTGGGACCCTGCACGCCAGTAGGCTATCCTACACCTAGATAATGGTTTCTAAACTTCTTAGGTACCTATATATGATTATATCGATTCAGGAAAACAAAATATCATAACCAGAATCGAAGGGACGGGGAAGTTCTGAGCTTAGAGAACTAGTTACAGATCCGCGCCTTTCAAACAGCTACCAGTTGGGACCCTGCACGCCAGTAGGCTATCCTACACTACGATAATGGTTTCTAAACTTCTTAGGTACCTATATCTGAAAAATTAGATTCAGGTAAACAAAATGTCATAACCAGATTCGAAGGGACGGGGAAGTTCTGAGCTTAGAGAACTGGTTACAGATCCGCGCCTTTCGAACAGCGCAGATCGGTAACTACTGATTTAAACTCAGAACTTCCTCGTTCCTTCGAATCTGCTTCTGATCTTTGGTTTTCCTGAATCGGACTGATCACATATAGGCACCTGACAAGTTTAGGTACCATTTTCCTACTGTAGAATAGTTTATGGGGTTCAGGATCTCAACTGGTTACGGTTTAAAGAGCGCAGATCGGTAACTACTGAGGTAAACTCAGAACTTCCTCGTTCCTTCGAATCTGCTTCTGATCTTTGGTTTTCCTGAATCGGACTGATCACATATAGGCACCTGACAAGTTCAGGGACCATTTTCCTACTGTAGGATAGTCTATGGGGGTCAGGATCTCAACTGGTTACGGTTTAAACAGCGCAGATCGGTAACTACTGATTTAAACTCAGAACTTCCTCGTTCCTTCGAATCTGCTTCTGATCTTTGGTTTTCCTGAATCGGACTGATCACATATAGGTACCTGACAAGTTCAGGGACCATTTTCCTACTGTAGGATAGTTTATGGGGTTCAGGATCTCAACTGGTTACGGTTTAAACAGCGCAGATCGGTAACTACTGATTTAAACTCAGAACTTCCTCGTTCCTTCGAATCTGCTTCTGATCTTTGGTTTTCCTGAATCGGACTGATCACATATAGGCACCTGACAAGTTCAGGGACCATTTTCCTACTGTAGGATAGTTTATGGGGTTCAGGATCTCAACTGGTTACGGTTTAAACAGCGCAGATCGGTAACTACTGATTTAAACTCAGAACTTCCTCGTTCCTTCGAATCTGCTTCTGATCTTTGGTTTTCCTGAATCGGACTGATCCCATATGGGTACCTGACAAGTTCAGGGACCATTTTCCTACTGTAGGATAGTCTATGGGGGTATGTTATAAACATGTTTTATTACATTGATGACCTCTTTGACATATATTCCAAAGCATCCCTTAGTCATATCTAAGTCTATGTAACTTAAAGGAAGTACGGTATGCAAAGATTTGAATAGTTATTCATTAAATAATGCAGTTGTATTCACTGCTGAAATTGGGCCGAAATACCTACGGTTAATAAGCAATATAGACCCTTGTGCTAACCGTATATTCCCTTTCCTACCCTTGCTGGCCCTTCACCGTTGGTTCCTCTCTTCCCTGTTCCAATAAATCCGGGACGCGAACTGTTGTAGTGCTAGCTGGACTGTTGTTCCAAGCAACCGTGTACCGTACTCCTGTCCGGCTCTCAGCTGTCCCCGCGCCCAGTAGAAGATCCCTGGCAACGGAGCCCACGCACGCCAAACCCCTGAACCCACAAACTGAACCGGCCAAGTGCAATTCGAGCCACCAGATTGTAAACTCGCATTCTGAACGCTACGCTACGATCCTCCTCTTCCTCTTTTTTTCTTCACTTCGACTGGAGACAACTACTAACGAGGCAACGATCACAAGGCATACATGCATCGGTGAGCAGCCCTGGTCGCCAACTGCATCTTGGCCTTGTGATCGTTGCCTCGTTAGTGCAAGCTGCTCCTCGTAGTTACACGAGGCTAGTTCGACAAATTGTACAAGATTTCGGAAATTACAGAATCCAAGCAGGGGCAAATTTGGCCCTTCAGGAAGCGACAGAGGCCTACTTGGTGGGCCTCTTCGAGAACACTAATCTGGCGGCTATACATGCCAAGCGGGTAACCATTATGCCCAAGGATATGCAGGTGCGCTATCTACAGGGGTTGGGGGTGGGGTGGGGGGTGGGTGGGCGGGGTGGGGGGTAAGAGTTGGATCCACACAAAATATGCTGAAGCTTCTGGGCAGATCCCTAGGTGGGCAGTTAGCCTTTGGTAAAAATATGCTGCAGCTGCTGGGACCCGTACACGACAAAACACAACAGTACACTACACTACACTACACAACAGTACACAACACTATACAACACTACACAACATTACACAACACTACACAACACTATAGAACAAGGGGGTTGGGAGGGGGATGGGGGGGGGGGGGGGGGGGGGGGGGGGGGGGACTGAGCTACTTGAAACACTCACTCATTCACTAACTTTGATGTCTGTTTCCACTTGCAGCTCGCTCGGAGGATTCGAGGGGAGCGAAACTAGGACTTGGCAAGAAGTTGTGGTGAGTTATGCTTTCATGCCTTAACCACCCTCATGTAATGCATGTTACTTATCAATAATATCATAATATGGCTTAGCTGAACCTACCCATACTGTAGCCCGATAAGCGCCCTTGAGGCTGCTTGCTACAGAATGGGCGGGAGATGCGATTTGCCTTGTATGGTATGCCTGAACCACCCTCATGTAACAACTTAATTAATGCATGTTACTTATCAATAATATCAGAATATGGCTTAGCTGAACCTACCCATACTGTAGCCCGATAAGCGCCCTGAGGCTGCTTGCTACAGAATGGGCGGGAGATGCGATTTGCCTTGTATGGTATGCCTGAACCACCCTCATGTAACAACTTAATTAATGCATGTTACTTATCAATAATATCAGAATATGGCTTAGCTGAACCTACCCATACTGTAGCCCGATAAGCGCCCTTGAGGCTGCTTGCTACAGAATGGGCGGGAGATGCGATTTGCCTTGTATGGTATGCCTGAACCACCCTCATGTAACAACTTAATTAATGCATGTCAGTAATAAAAAATATGGCTTAGCTGCACCTGCCCATTATGTAGCCGCATAAGCGCCCTTGAGGCTGCTTGCTACAAAATGGGTGGTCAATGCGTTTAGCCATGTATGCATCCACCACCCTCTGCACACACTTAAGTCACCAACATGATAAGTGCAGCACATTCTAAGCAGCATTATCTTACTCATTCTAATGTTTTTCCCTTGCAGGTCATTCATGAATGCTGGCTGTTGGGAGCAAGTAAAGGACGAATATGCAGTAGTGGAGCTGCCTGGAAGCTGCCATCATGTGGTGCCAAGCTTAGCCAATGGGATATTAAGGCATGTTAGTGCCCTGAATATATAGTAGCATGGAGCAGTAATCATAGGGTGACTTTAGTTTGGGTTTTGTTTATGAGGGTTTAAAGGTACTGCCTGAAATTTCAAGCACAGCAGTAGATAGGCCTATTATCCCTTCCACCACCTTGGACAATAGCCGGGCCTGGTAGTTGACAATATACAGCCTTCTTGTGCGATACCCACGAGAGCACTGTATTGTATTCATCAATTGTGCGATACCCACAACGATGAATACTTTCCCTACAACTGAATTAGACCTAACTTCCAGCCAGCTCCATTAGGTTGTACAGCTTCCAGCCATGGGTTGTACAGCTTCCAGCTAGCTCCTTAGGTTGTAGAACTTCCAGCCAGCTTCAATAGACTTTCACTTTGTGTGACAGGTTGTACAGCTTCCAGCCAGATCCATTAGGTTGTACAGCTTCCAGCCAGCTGCATTAGGTTGTACAGCTTCTAGCCAGCTCCATTAGGTTGTAGAGCTTCCAGCCAGCTCCATTAGACTTTCACTTGTGTGGCAGGTTGTAAAGCTTCCACCCAGCTCCATTAGGTTGTACAGCTTCCAGCCAGCTCCATAAGACTTTCACTTTGTGTGCCAGGTTGTATAGCTTCCAGCCAGCTCCATTAGGCTGTCTCTCTGTATATTAGGTTGTTGTGTAGCTTCGAGCCAGCTAAGCCGTCCTCAGCAGGAAAATTAAATATATGATACCAATTTGTTTTCTGGCATTATATTTGTTTCCTTTCTTGTAAAAGTTTCTTTCCTACCATTGTCCAAAGTGCGAGTACTTAAACACGCACACACACCCTACTTGGGCTGTTTCCAAACTCCTACATTCAACTTCAACTTGGTTACATAGCCAGACTTCAACTTGGTTACATAGCCAGACTTCAACTTGGTTACGTAGCCAGACTTCAACTTGGTTACATAGCCAGACTTCAACTTGGTTACATAGCCAGTTGTGACACTTGAGATTACAGCCATCATCTTGCTAGCACCTACACCCCACCCTAGATTTTTGTCTAGCCAATGAAAGCACAACTAATGTACGACAAGGTACGGATTTGTGCCGGTTATCGCTAGGCGCTCGCCCGCCTCGGGTTCAAAACTTCCTACCTCTCGGCAGCCTACATATGGGAGCTTAGCTACATTTCGAAGTGCAATATCTTCGACCACCTTGAATTCCGTTTGATATTGTCTTGATTGACTTCCGTCTGATTCAATGAATAAGCTGCTTGAATTGAATCACTGATTCAAACTGTTTTCAAGGTACCCTGATTCAAGGGGAAAACCGCTTGATAGGGGTTCATTGATTCAAACCAGTTGATTCAAACGATTTCAAAGGTCTGCCTAAATACCGACGAAAGGCGCATGGCGTCCACAAGGTACTGCGCCCCCGCAGCGAACACATAACTGTCCACCTTACATTCGCATCCGAAGGCCTCAACCCAAACCCGCTCAAGGTCCAGACGTTGAGGGTGCGAGAGCCCTCTCTGCATGACACGCGACTCGCTCATCAGGTTGCAAAACAATGGCTCAGGGTTCGATGCCATCGGATGAGCGGTAGGCGCAAGCAATGCCACAAGCTTTGATGAAAGCACATCTAGATTCCTCTCCCTTCCGCCATGCGGCGTCCCAAAATGGTCCCAAGGATCACCCTGCAAGAAGGCCACACGGTTCACAGGCATGTCGCTAGCACGCAAACGCGCCACCGTGTAATGCAACCACGTATCTGCCTCACGACCCACATTATCCAGATGCTCGAAAAAGACATCGACATCACTACACTTTGTACCCAATACATCGAACAAACGTTGCTTTGCATCTTCGGCAGTACTACCCTTGTGGAACACGAATATCCGGTACCGCTCGCCGGCAGGACGCTCCGAAAACGCAAAAGCCAGCGCGGATACCCATCGTTCCACCCCCGGTTCGTTGTACCAAGCAACCACAACGTCTGAGACCGAGCGAGAAGATGACGATGATAGCATGTCTTTCATTTCCATGGGAAATGTGTTCGTAATATTATGTCTCATTACTTTTCACATGTTGCACTCCGAACGCCCCACAAAAACAAACGAAAAAGTGGTCGAGTTCCCTGTTCTTCCATGCGGTGTGTCCCACTTTATTTGAGAACAGTGTAAGGGAGAATGATGAAATAAATAAAACAGAACATGCTGACTCTTGCATATTTTTTGGAGGGGGGGGGAGACTTGTTTGAAACGGTGGCTGGGATAAATGACCCAGGTGTCATGATTTCATTTCACAATGCGCTCATCCATATCCGGGCTCACTTGATGGCTGCATCTGCTGCTGCTCTGCCTGGATGCAGTCACGACGATCTGTGCTACAACTTTCAGACCGGCACAGCGTTGCTTGTATCCTTGTTGGATGGAATTGCAGTGTACGTTGAGAAGAAGATGCAGGTACTTCCTGATGCCGCCGATGTGTATTGGGCTCAGGACAGGACATTCTTGGATCCCAGATTTGCCAAGCTGCGGGTAATAAAGGAGCGCACAACTGAGTACATTATCAAAGGGGGCGTGACGGCAAACACTCTACGCAATTTTGCCAAGCACTACATTCCATGGCTGATACTGTCTATCAAAACATCTGGACACTGGGACATCAGCTTCCCTATGGATGCTACCACGAGAACTACAGGCCCCGTCCTGAGGGTCTTGCTTTTCCCGTTGTTCAATGACGCATGTGACGCATGTGATGAACTGGGTCGTCTGCTCAACCAGATACCAGAGGCTATTGAGAGGTTATAGTTTTTTCCGAATGTGGCTCACGTGTCCGTATTCGCATTCAATTTGCCTGTTACATTCACATTTCCGTTGGCGTTGATGTCTCTCGTGGACGTGGGCCCGTTGAGGTACGTAGCCCCTCCAGACCACAATCGCCCGGCAGCCAGCCCCCCGTAGTACCCAGTCCCATCTTTATTGAATAGTCGCAACCAGTCGTCATTGCCATGCTTGTCACCCATGCCGCTTTAAGTCCACTTATCCCCAAGCTTGATCGTATTCGCATTCAAGTTGCCAGTTAGATTCTTTTTTTCTACAGTCGACGGAATACTAAAATGAAACCGCCTCGTGTACGGCACACCTTACGGTGTAACCAAATGGTGTAGCAACCCACGGGGCAGTGGAACACCAATACGATTTTGAATCAACAAATTGCAGGATGTTAACGAGAATATCGTGGTTCTTTTTTAGATCACGGCTCTCCATCCTGCAGACTCCGTATCGTTCTTTTGTCGTTACTTTCGAGAGTGTACATTGAAGGACCAGCCGCACTTAAGCGATCGCCTACCATGTCAGAGCTTATCTCGAAGCGCTCCCGATCCTCCTACAACACAGAGCCAACAAAGGCTACCGATCTATGCAATTCTTTCGATACGTTGGTAAACAGAAGACGATTGAAAAGGTATGCGATGTGATTGCACCAAGGGCACAGACGACCGTTGTTGGCTTCGGCAACTGGTCCAACCAAGGGTATGGTATCAGTCGTTCATGTTCTGGGCCCATCAAAGAGATCAGGAGGTGCCTCTCACGTCGTAATAATGTTTTGTTCAAAAACGTTGACGAACGCAACACTTCTTGTAAATGTCACGGCTGCTTCCAGAGGCTTGTCAACATGAAGGCAGACAGCGTAGTCTGGCGCGGAGTTTGCAAAGAGTCCCCAATCGACGGGTCTATAACTGTTGAGAAGCAGAAGATGGTGGTGAAGAACGTCAAGGTCCACAAAGTACTGCACTGTAGAGACAGTGTCAAAAGCGCATCATCCAATGTGCGCTGTGGTGCAACCTGGAACCGAGACGTGAACGCTGCCAAGAACCTTCTTCTGCTTCTGACAACGTGGATGGACGGGACAGAGCGACCTGAGGCATTTCGTGTTCCCTCGCCTCCCCCCAAAACCGCAGTTTCCATCGAGGCGAGTGTGAGCGCTAAACCGACCGACCCACCTGGGTTTGTCAGCAGCTTGCCTTGTTATCCTTTGGGCCAGCTTAAATGCTGAAATACAGAGATGAAGGGCAAAAATATGTACTCGCCTTTAGCTGATCTACCCATTGGGTTCAAGGGTCACCGGTAGGGTGTCCCACAAATTGTGTCTCCGACTGTAAAATGTCACTGTAGCTGTATGATTGACAAATCTGACGATGGGCACTGTAGTCGCGGTTGTTTCGGAATCGCCTGAGCCCCCTGTGTCCCAAAAATGGTGGCACTCGCTTTTGTTTTCGGCTGCTCTCTTCCTGTTTTGGGGGGGGATGATCGCATTCGGCACGGTCATGCATTTGAATGACGAAACCGACACCCATGATGCTTTCAAGATCGTCGCGACAACGGGCGCCATGGTCGGGTCGGTGCACGTCGCGTGGATTGCAGGCAGGGTTGCGCGCAGAACTCTCGTAAGACGATGGGACTTTCTCGTCCTTTACTCCAATGGCATACGGCGGTGCGTGAGTTTTGCTGTGTTCAGCGCGCTGGCTTTCGCGTGCATCCAAGTGTCTGAGCGCATGTCCAGTAACCACTCTCCATTCGAGACGGTCGCGCGCGTATTTTACAGCGGCCTCGTGCTCACGGCGTGTTTTCTCGCGCTTCAGACGACTGGTATCGTGATTTTTACGTACGTCTTCTTCTCGCACCGCAAGAAGGTGTGGGGTACCATCTCCGCCAATGAGGCTAGTATTATGGATCGCCCCGATATATCGCGGGCCTTCTCGTGCGCGGACGTGTGCGTGGGCATCCCGGAGAGCGCGCCCCTCGGCGAGTTCCTCCACAGATGGGTGGGCGTATCGGACGCAGACATTATTAGATCTATACCAACACAAGCTATCGGGCTCTTCCAAACTTTGTGCGCGCTCATGCTCGCCCCCGCAGAAACGCCGACATCGCGCTCCTCTCCTACCCTTTTTGCGCGGTGGTCATCGCATCGATGTGGGGCTACCCGGCCTTCGGACAGGGATTCGACATGTTCAAAACCTACATGCTCGCGGCCTCTTTCCTGGTGTCGCAACTACAGGAGCGCATCCGCTTCATGGTGACCATGGCTACGCAGCGCCCGTTTGACATAGGTGACATCCTTCTGTTGGACGGAGGCCCGTTCAGGGTGCGTGACTTCACGACGAACCACGCGTACCTCGACGGTACCACGGCATTGACCGTGCGGAACAGCGTCCTCCTGGGCGACACGGTTCGGAACATGACCAGGGGGGCTGTCAAAGATAAAGTGGTCATGTCCTTACCCGTGACGACCTCCAACGACACCGTCGTGAAGGTGAGGGAAGCCCTTCAGGGGTACGCGAGGGAGAACCCAGACGAAGTCGAGGAGGGGTTGGTGAGGACGGGGTGGACATGCGTGGAGGGAGGAATCGCCAAGGTCATGTCCGTGCACTGGTCCTACACATTCGTGGTGCACGACGTGAACCGGTTTAATAAGGCGCGCACGACTGTCTAGGATTTCGTGGTCGCGTCGCTCGGAATGGACGCTTGCTTGTCGAGTATGGGGTACGCGTCGGCGGGGGGAGGAGCATTCAACGATTCCGTGGCCGTCAAAAAGTACATGGCGCATTCGATGCTCGAAGTGAATTCGTGATCAAGTCTCTCTGACACACGGACAAGCATTACGGAGTTACAAAGAGCGGGCGTATTCCTACAGAATCTCTGCTCTCACAATCGCAAGGCTGCACTGCATGGAACTGTTGGGTCTAGGGAGACCGCTTCCATTTTCCCGGTGCAAGGCTGCGTGTTGTTGACGGGCTACAACAAACATGATGGTATTCCACTGCCCCGTGGCTTTCTACACCATAATGCACACACTCTGGTGTGGCCGTACACTCCAGAAAGCGGTTTCATTTATATCAAGGGAAGCGAAGAGGGAACGCTGCTGCGAGCTCGGTGTAGACATCGATGACCCAGGCCTCCCAGTTGTGCTTGATGCGCAGGACTGGAAGCGCTGACAATAGCTCCTTGCAGCTCTCGACCTCCTCCTCCAGCAGCGTGCCGGTCTCCTGGTGAGCAACGCTGTTGTTGCGTCGATCCAGGAGCTTGTCAAATCGCTCAGCAAACTCAGGAGGCGACAGGCTTGCCTTGGTGGCCAGCCATGTGACCTCGGGAGTTGAAACCTTGTTGGAAATACGTGAGCTGCTGGTGGTTTCAAAGACAGCGCCAGTTGCAGCCTTTATGATAGTTGCTGCACAGGCGCATTTGCTGCACAGGCGCATTTGCACATTTGCTGCACAGGCGCATTTCCCATTGGCTGAACACAGAAAGAATGAGGGTGGTGGATAGAGCACACATCCCTCGCTCAATGAGACACTGTCAAATGTGTGGGTTCCAAAAACCTGAGGATGAAATGCATATGTTTGAGTGCCCTTTTTATAATGATATTCGCCTCCGCTACCAGAAGCTGTTTACAGATATTTATAGGCATGTCCATGAGGATACCAACTTAACCGTATGGAATGTGGAATTCTGCGATTCCACATTCAGAACCTTTATGAATGGAAATGGCACTAAGTCTTTTTGGAGCAACCTAGCCGACTATCTTTCTACTTGTAGAAGAGCAAGACAGGAAGCCCTGGACTGCTTAGTGGCACCGTAATTTATCATCCCTTTTTTCTTCTTCTTGTGACTTCTCATTTGTTAGCTTCTTACCTCCGCCACTGTAAGTGGTTGAGATCTGGGTCCGGCTCTAAGGGGTTTAATACCTACGCCACCAAAACGGTGGTTGGGAGTTTGGTTTGTTTGTCCTCGACACACCCCTGATGTAATGGGGTTTTTTGCTTTGTGGGTGCTTTTTCTTTTTGTTTAAAGCACAGAGTCTCATACACCCTCGCGGTGTCAAGTAGACTTTAACATGTAATGTAATGTAATGTAATGTAAAGGCGCAGAGCTGAATTCTGCCCGATGCCGTGGCTGCTTTTAGAAACAGCTCCATCTCGTCCGCTTGCTTCTCAACCTTGGCTGAAATAGCAGCTACGGCATCTGCCTTGACAGTAGCAAACAACTGCTCCTTGGAAACACAACGTGTGGAGGTGAGATTCAGCAGGTCTCCTTGCGCGTTGCGAACCTCAAAGTCACATGGCGGAGGTTGGAACAGTTGACTCATTTGCTTTCCGAAAATAAGTAAACCTAATAGTGTATAAGGAATTTGCATGTAAAGGGCGTTCCTGCCTTCCGGCCGATTTTTTTAAATTTCTAATCAGGATTTACCTCAATTGGAGACGGCGAAGATGACAATCAGTGATGAACAGGAGCTGACAACCAAGGTTGCCGGTCAGATGCTGACTTTGAGCCACTCTGTGCTGTTCAATCGACTGAATGAGAAGTAATGGGCGTTCCTGCCTCCCGGCCGATTTTTTTAAATTTCTAATCAGGATTTAGAGCCTCTTGAACGACTCGCTAGCTTGAGACATAAGCACCAAGGAATCACAATTCCGCTCCATACCATGTTTCGCAACCAGTCAAAATCGGCCGGGAGGCAGGAACGCCCATTAAGTGTGAAGAGTACGGGACAGTGTGCTTGAGCATTACACAAGTCAGACATGCCCTATGTGCGGTTTCTTAAACAAGTGTGGAGAGACATATACCTGCAAGAACTGTCAATGTCTGTGTCTCCAATAATATCTGATCGTTGCGTGGGACACACACCGTGAACAGTACGTGGACATTTACATGACATTTACAAAGACTTACTGGCCTATACCACTACATAGTTCATCTACTGTTACATCTACTGTTACACTCGACGGAATAAGAAAATGAAACCGCTTTCTGGAGTGTACTGTACACCTTATGGTTGTCGACTGGTGCCTGTAAAAATGTATCAAGGACGCGTAAGCATCGTCGTCGATGACTCTACCGTCCATGATTCATACGCGACCCCAGAGGAGACCAACGCCGAACTTGGCAACAACACACGGTTAGGGACATGCGAGTCCTTATTTAACCGTCCACCGGCACCCAACAGAGACACCAACTGCCAAGTAGATGGCATGACCGCGCTCGTAGACACCGACACCCCCCCCCTTACGCCTCCCTCTCCTCCTTCCAAGTAATATAGGTTGTCCGCAACCTCGCCGTTTATGAATGCCCCCAGAAGACCCGCCACAATGACGAGGAGAAGCGAAGAAGACAAGTCTAAGTCAGCCCCGAACCCCTCGTCGATAGATATGCACCCCCAAGCGTCACGGAACTCGGAGAAAAACTCCCGAAGAGCAGAAACAAAACCGTCAATATTAGAAGGTCTTTGTTGCGCAATACGCGCACGCGCATGCAAACACCACAACAAGTTGCAAGCACGCCGCCTTCGCCTAGAGCGCGCCTCTGAAGGAGGCAAACGAGGCAATTCCCCGACGTTATCCCATGACAAACGTGGAAACCAATAATCGAATGTATCAGAAAGAACAGCGTCCACCTGAGATCCTACAGAACTGACAGCGACACGCAACGAAGGATGGCACAGAGGAAGCAACACATCCCCCAAGGTACGCAAATCGATAATATCAGAAGAAGAATTGTCAACTCCGAGAACCTGAGGAGGCGCGCCGTCTAAAAAAGGCAAGAAGAGACCGTCGCAAACATCAGTCCATCGATAGCGACGAATGTCCGAAGGTGCTACAATGAGAGAAGCTTGTGAAGCAGCCCGCAAAGCAATCACAGCTGAAGCAACGCTTAACACATGGTCCTCACCAGATAACTCCCCCCCGAACCCTTGTAACAACCCCGATGGAAGGTGGTATCTTATAAAGTAGGATACGTCGATTGAGCCTCCCCCACCTGAGCCATACTGCAAACCATATCAGCCACGTTGGACAACACGGGAAATGCCACACGCGCAAGCCAACCAGCGTCCCCCGATAGACGGTAGGTATCCCAAAGGGACACCGCGTGCATACAACCAGCAAAGGGGCGCAAACCATCGCTCATTGGCAACAAAAACCTCGGAGCGCCCGTCGCAGGATCGGACCAACGCCCAATATCTGACCATGGGACCATGTCCAGGTACAAACCCGACAGTCCCAGCTCAGGAACACCATCTTCATGCAGACGAGATAAAGGAACAACCTGACCACCATAAGTAGGCAAAAGCAGACTCGAAGCAATCGCCACATGCACACACGACCCCCCGGACGCAGAGGTTCCCGAAAGGTCCATCAAGCCTCCACAAGAGGCGTGAAGCTGGTACATTGCCATGCGCAGAGTGAAAAGGTCACGCATGAATGCGGAAGTTTCCTCCTGCAACATCCCTGCAGTCTTGGACACTATGTCAACCCTTGACTGCCACAGAGCTTCCCATGCCATGTCGTGACGCGAAACGAGACTGCTTGCGGACGTACCTGCGCGAAGCAACGCAAGCATGGACTCGCGCGCTTTCTTTCCTACTGAACAACAACACAGAATGTGCAACGTGAAAGACTCCGTTTCAGGAGGGACACGCAAACAGACACGCGCCTCGCTTCCTGCGCCCTCGCCTGGAATGACATTGAACCCCTCGCAAGTCACCTCACCCAATCCCAGGTAAGAAGCAGCGAGCATTCCACCACCACCAACGCAGTCCGAGGAAGCGGTGCTCAGTACGAAGTGCTGCGCCGCAGAGGTGTTGTAAAGGGAGCCGTCGAATGTCCACTCTGCAGCACCATTACCATATGACATCGGTGCACGGACGAAATGGTCGATGAACAACGCTTTGTCTGACACGGCGCGGGTCACATCTAGAGTATGCATTGCAACACAAGGAAGCGTCTGCAACACGCGCACAGTCCTAGTAACAGAGCACACTACACTGTCCGACGCGTCCAGAGCCGTCTCGGATACCGAAAGAGATGCATGACGCAAATCGAAGGAAATCTTGTTCACGTCGTGGCGCATCAGGAATCCCGCCTCGTCGGGAACGTCCTCAGGAGTGAAGCGGATTCTCAGAAACTCGCACATATCCTCATCATATTCGTTGTTACGTCTCCCTGCGGCGACCGTGCGCCGGGTCGATAGACCGTCCTCGGGTGTCACCATTGGCAAAAGAGCGAGCGATGGGCTGGAGAGAAGGGGGCATGCCAAGCGCGTGTAGGAAGTATGAGGGACCAAAGACGCACTCCAAGCGTCGTCGGATATATCGAGTTGTTGAGCGCCCTCCATGTTTGATTGCTTTGCTTCTCTCGCAATCTTTTTTTAACCTGTTGCAACATTTCAAATGAGCGTGCGGGATTTGTAAAGAGGAGTGAAGTCCGTCCCGTAGGCACGGTCGAACTCCGAAATACGATTCTTTGAAAACCCTAGCATCTCCACGATGACAAAGCGACGCAGGAAACGAGAAGACTCCTCGGAGGTGGTCTTGTCCGACCAGTACATCCGGATCTTTTCGAACACGACGCCTCCGGTCCTGCTGTGGACCATGTTCGTCGAAGTCCCCTTCGGAGTCTCAACATACCCGTTACACACACGGAGTACCCTGTGCAAGGCAAAAGGCGGGATCATGATCTCCTCACGGAGAAATAGACACGGAAGGTTGTTAATCTTCCCCATGCTCTGCGATGCCCTGGACAATATGAAAAGCTCAGGGATAAGGGATGTGGGGACGACGTAAACCACCTCCATGTCGTACGACTTGGACAGGACGATCGACTGAGTATGCGATGAGTAAGTGGTGAATGTAAATGTATTTGTCTCAACGACATCACCCTCCACAAGATCCCCGAATGATTTGGTCGTCAAAAACCCCGAAGAGGGGTTCTGGGAACGGAACATGATGAGTGGAGGAAACACGTAGTCATCCTCAGCATTGTTTTGCAGACGCTTTAGGTTTTTTCGCGCAACTGTGAGGACTTCATTGTAGTATGTAAAAATAGGCTCCCACAACAAAGGAAAGTCCGAAAACGCCACAGTCTCCCTACTCTGCACAGTGTCCAAGCGACCGACAGCAAGCGCGATGTTCAACTCAGTGAAGCGCGTCCACACTCGCGGCGTCTTCTTCAAACAGTCTAGGGTCTTAAAGGCGGTCGCAGAGGAGTAAATACCCTCCATAATTCCGACGTAACGATCGTTCGATGCGTTCACATCAAACCGAAGCACTGACCCCCCACCCCCACTCGAAGGAAAGCGGATTAAGTCACACAAGGCGTCGCTCGTGTTATTCACAAAATGACGGTACGAAGGAACCTTAGGCAATAATAATACACTACTTGTACTATTTTTAGAATGCGCAGGACCCAATGCAAGCCAACGTGAGTACTCGATGTAATCGATCGGAATGTACTCTTTACAATAGTGGACATAAAGCGGCGCCATGTTGTCACACACCTTTTTAGGGACGTTGATCATGTACCCCCAAACGTGTTTGCGCCCCGCAACGTCGAGTACCCACCATCCGTTTACAGCCTCCACAAACACACCGTATGATGACAGCACGCCTTCCACTAAGGCCGGGAACAACCCCGCACCAGCAGTGTTGCCTATCGAAAGGGTTCTCACACGTTGGGTAGGTACAAAGTTCGTGAACATTACGAATGATGATGACTTTCCAAAATTCTTCTTCTTGTAGGAATTGCCTTTCCGCGAACTTCTTCCATCAAAAGAAAAGTTCTCACGGACATGGATTCCGCCGATGCGATCTACACCCGGCGTGTGTAACAGACAACTCTCTAGCAACGAACGCGATACAGAAAGCATGGCTAATGCGTCATCATCATTCTCAGAGTGCCAGACAATGTCCACGCACACAGGGAAGTGATGGGGATACACGTCAATAAGGGGAATAACTATTTGCCCCCGATTGTGCACAGGCCGGATGTAACTTGCACGGTACAACTCTATGCTTACCCAACATAGGTCAGAAACACCTCCGTCTAGGGTCGTGGGGGTGTCATCGTTCAGCATAATCATTCCACATGTGCGGAGATTGTCAGACAAAGCGGTACTATTCTTCCCGAAATCACCGATGACCATGATCATTCTCGCACCCTTTTTGCTCCTCTATGATGTCGTCGCACAAACTCTGTATGATAGCACCTTTCTGTTTGGGGTATGTACGTCCGGACTCGTAGCGGTCACCAAGCCCAACATTGTAAATCACGAGGCCGCCTCCATCATTGGTCCTACCGGTCTGTACCATAACCTTTCGAAAACGCTTGGAGGATTTTGAGGAACTAGCTGACAACAACTTAATGTCGCGTGCCGAATACACACTCAAACCATCTACCCACGTCTCCTTATCATCAGACGGCAACAATGCCAACTTACTCAACATGTCGTCTATCTCCGAATACCCAACGCGCACACGACCAACCCTTCCTGCCCTGCGAGTCGTGCTAACATTTCCAAGAGACGCACCGATGTACGCGCGCGTCAGCTCGACGATGGACTCCGGAAGGGGACTGAAGTCTTGAAACAAGGCAACGTCGGGCTCCAGCTTCGACAACAGATTTATAACTCTGTCAGGGAGGCAACGTAAAATCATAGCCCCTTCGTTGTCAAGGGGGGTTAGAGACGTGGGGATCTCCCAGCGACTCACGTTAAGAGAGCAAACTCGGAATCCCCCTGTCGACTTAGGATTGCACTCCACATCGGCGATGTAAATAGTTGTTCCGCTTACCGAAACAATATCACTTTTCACCGTATTGGATACGATGAAATTCTTAGGGGATTCATACATGAATAATACCTGACTGACACTATATAAAGTAGTTCTCAAATAAATAATCATCCAGACTGCAGATCGTTGCTTTTGGGAAACGTAGGGGGGGGTGCAGCAAGTTGAAGAAACATATGTCTGCATACAGCTAGGGACATTTGATATTGGGATATTTTGGGGATTCTGAAAAGTTGGGGATGTTGGGATATTGGGATATTTTGGGGATATTGGGATATTTTGGGGATTCTGAAAAGTTGGGGATATTGGGATATTTTGGGGATTCTGAAAAGTTGACAAATTCAAGATTTGTAACCGATCTTGTCAATACAGATACTGTCTTCAGGTGATTGACACAAAAAAATCAAGGCATCTAAAGACACTGAATTTACATGTTCAAAGTACCCTGAAAAGTCAAACTGATGGCTAACATCGTGCGCATCAATATAGGCTGTCATGTAAAAAATTGAATTGTCATAAAAGAAACCGATAACCACAAACACCTACAAATACCCACAAATACCCACAAACACAATGGCAAACTTTACTGAATTATAAAACGATGTTGCCAATGACACTTCGGGCGTTCCGTCGGATCCATTGTGCGATCGCGCAAGAGAACTCATTCCGCCCCTGGCGCGCGTTTGGGAGGTACTTGCAAAGCTCGCCGTTCAATCGTGGGACAACGAAATACAAAAGTTCTGCAAAGGAGGAATGACTGCCAACGACTTCACCGACGGAAACCACGCCAAGCTGTTTATCAACTATCTGATGACAGTCTCGCCGGACAATTACGTATGCGATCCCCGCTTCCAAGGCATGTTTCTTTGTTTGGAAGCCTTCTTCCCGTACACTTCTTGGTGTTCCGTAGATTACATTACCCTCACACGCAATATTGTAAGCAGCCTGTTCATTGAGTTGGATGACGAGATGATCGATTGGGTGTCATCTGATGGATTCGCCAATCAGGAATGGGACCTTGTACAGAACATAGCGTCCCAGTGGTTGCGAGCGTGGTGCTCGGCGCGCAAGATCCAGAGCACGTACCGCAAGTACATCGAGCACAAAGAGATCCAGCGCCAAAAGCGCCTCCTCATCACAATCCCCAGGCTCGTGTCATTGCTCAAGGATTGCAAGGGTCGCGAAAAAGTAATTATTCGAGAACAACTGTTTTTTTTTTACCTTCGACGAGTTTAACACGGCAACAACATCAGACCGATTGATTCAATGACAGAAGTTCATAAATTCCCGGACATGGAACAAAGCTCGAGCACCTTCATGTCACCTAATGTCGACTCATTCGGCGTGTCGGGATCCATGTCCTTGAGCGCACGCGCATTTACGTGGTTCGTCGTCTCCCTGATATGGATAATCTTCATTATCAGAGAGTTTGTATATAAATTTTTTACACCGACCATCAAATGGACACGCATCAGCATCTTCATTGCGTTGGCATTATATCATTTGTTCCTCATTAGCACTTTCTAATTCTTAAATACCCCCCTTCCCCTTGAGTATCCAGACAATACAGAAAGTCGTGAAGATAACTAGAATACATGAAAATATGTAGAACAACATGTCCGCGACGTCGTTCGTGTACCCATTACTAACACAGTCCCTGCACGAATCCCCCCTCTTCGCATGCTTATGTAAGAACATCTTGGTCGAAACGAGGAAACTCATCAACAAGACAAATACTGATATGTCCAACCAAAATCCTACCACACCCGCAAGCTGTGATATCGCGTACAGCGTAAGCAAAGCAGGCGCGACGCGAAGAAACATGAGAAGGAATTTATCACGACCCATCGGACAACCCATCTTCTCACACTTTTCCGCAATGTTCCAAGCCCAAAATTGGAACCAGACGACATACGCCATGACGAAAAAGTAAAGGAACCACATGACCAAGGCGATCGTAGGGTGAATCATGCGAATCGTAAATCCAGCATTTTTTTTACTACTCGGCATGCGGTCTTGATGATGTAGACACAATACAGTTGTTTTCATTTTATTTTTTGAAACTGTCCTTGCGAATGTCAGCCACATTGGGACGCTCTGGGGGGACGATCGCATCTGAAACCAGGTTTACATATTTTTTTGTCCTCCAAATGTAAACATTGTGTGTACCATGATGCAAGCAACACCCCTAACGAATACAGGCGGTGTTGTTCCACCACAAACAAATGCAAATTCTCCAGCAATGGTCGGTAAGGCTATGCTAGCTGCATTGGCAAGCATTGCACAGATTCAAAGCACATATGACATCGGAGCACGTAACATGTTCCTCTTGTCCGGTATTGGGTTTTCGCTAGCCGCATTCCTATTTGCGACCAAGGCACAAGGAGCAACCCGTCTCGTCATAGCTTCCCTAGTTGCGGCAATCATCGTCTTCAGCGCCACGTACGGCATGTGCGTATCACGATGGCACAGAGAAGCAGTCGCCATCCTCGATGCAGCGCTCGAGGTGGACGATGAGCTACCGGCACCCGTCGCGAGGATTTCTGGAGACATGGTCCGACGCTCGTGGGAGAAACGTGTGCACGTATATGCTGCAATAGAGATGATCGCACTCCTCGCTACATTGGTTGTCATCTTCTCAAGACGAAATTGATTGATTGCCCGCCAAAAATTCATGAAGTCGAGGACGACTTAAAAATGCGCACGAGCTCCGTCTTGCTGTCTGATAAAGTCCTAGCGACCACAAGAGGCAGCAATCCAGCGTCAAGCTCTGCGCTTGCAACCTCGCAAGCGTCAAAACGACGAGAACCCATCATGCGGGGGACGTCGATCAATGCGGGAGCACCCCTAGCAATTTGTTCGGCGCGCATACCGATTACCTTGGCGCGCTCGTAAGTAGTCAGGGAAGACGACAGAGTGACGAAAGAAGACATCAAATAAGCAGTAAAGGTAATTTCTCTCTATGTCGATAGTTTTTTGCCTTTATACAACTGTTTTCTCTTCAACTTTTTTCCGTGCGGGGACAGCTTTCCGATTGCGAGACACCGACCTGAAACTGACAGACTTCCTCTCTCCCACAACATCATCAATGCCAGCAACAACATCCTTAGGAGAATCCGAGACAGCATCCTTAGGAGAATCCGTGGCAGCATCCTTAGGAGAATCCGTGGCAGCATCCTTGGGAGAATCCGTGGCAGAATCCTTAGGAGAATCCGTGGCAGCATCCTTAGGAGAATCCGTGGCAGCATCCTTAGGAGAATCCGTGGCAGCATCCTTAGGAGAATCCGTGGCAGCATCCTTAGGAGAATCTGTGGCAGCATCCTTAGAAGAATCCGCGACAGCATTCTTAGAAGAATCCGCGGCAGCTGAGCGACCTCCACCTGCTTTCCAGAAGGTGTCGCACCGTTCGCAAAAGTACAAGAACTTCAAGTCGGCGTCGTACTTGATGAAGATAACAGAGGAAGATCCCCCATCGTCATCATCGTTGTTGCGGCTGCACGTGGGGCAAGGGATGTTGTGTGCACGAGGAAGCGTCACGTCGTACCGGATGTTCTTCGACATGAACTGCTCATAAGAATTCCGGTCGTCGGAGTGGTTGCTCTCGAAGATGCAGGCGTCCTTGACGGGAGCGACGCTCTGGCAGTTGCGACATTCAAAGTACAAACGCTGCTCATCGTTCTCACCAGATGAAGACTGCGACGACGAACGAATGAACATCATGTTGTCACAGGCATCGCAAAACCGCATCATCGTGCAGACGCAAATCTTCAAATACGGTACATAAGGTATAGTAATCCTTTTGTTAAAATGGAAGTCCCCTTTACACTCACTAACGCAGACTTCATCAACGCAGTCCTCAAGGCTTGCCACCCATGCGCGACGGCCGCGAAAACAATGTCTGACACAGGAATCCTACTAATACAAGAATACGCAGTCATGGACTGGAAAAACACCCAACCCGAAGTAGACATCGTGGAATGGGATCCAGATTGTGTAAACGCGCAGTCGCCAAACATAGACAATAAAGGACTAATACTACTTGTCCCGAGCACCCAACCAGTGCACAAAATGATGCACTCCGATAATTCTACCAAGGAATCTCCCAAAACAAATAAATCGTGCGCATACCGAGTGAGGTTTGTCGATAGCCTCCTGCTTCAGTACTCAACACGCATCGGACACAAGTTCGTGACCACGCTACAGAACATTGTCGCAAATAATTCCAACGTATTTTGCAGATTCGTTCTGACGTTCAAGAACCTACCACCAAACACACGAGCACAAGAAGGGAATCCCAACTTCGCAACCGCATTCAAAAAACTCTTCCACGCCAACAAAGAACACTGCATCATTTGCATGCCAGATAACACGCACACAGACACAGCTGTTCCATCTGTCCGTTCTACTCACCAACAAAATGAAATTATTCGACGACCCAGAGACTGGGAAGAGGCAGTTGAGTTCGCACGCAACACAGTACCCACGAGAAGCCGCAAAAACACAAGAAGTCGAACTGCGTCAAAGCGACAAATATTTGACCTCACGGTTATAGCGGCAATACACAAAGCCGTTCAAGAAGGAGACGAGCATGACGATACTACTACAGTCGGAGACACAAATTGTGGGTTGAATAATCAAGTAGAATGCGAACAATGACGAAGAATATTATCGTAAGTTGCCACGATATTGAGTCGATTTCCTCCTCCCAGACATCATACCCTCAAAGTACCCTGAAAAGTCAAACTGATGGCTACGAAGCGAAAATAGAAATAGCCTCTTTNGTGACACACATTCCACTTCTTCAATTCACCTGGTATGATTTGACTCACCACGTGCCATCCTCTCAATCACGCTAGAGTCAACTTCCGTTTGTACTTGACCCAGCAGACATGACAACAACCAGAAATCCAGTAGTGCGGTCTCGTAGGATATTCCATTCTACTCCGGGCTTCGTCCCTTGTGAAGAATATAAGTACAACACATCCTCCTCCTCCTGGCCTTTCCATATTAGTCTCCAAAGTGTGTGCAACCTTCATAGTCTTGGCAATCTTCGTTACTTGCAGGTAAAAGGTCCTGACACATCCATGGACAAGTCATCCAATGCTGCTATCAAGCGCTTGGCCATTGATTTCTCAAGACTGTGTCAGAACACGACTGGTTGCTGACAACCTCCGATGGGAAGTCGACAAAATGTTGGTCTTTCGGGTACTCCCCAGTTACAGCATCATCTGGTTGAGTGCTCCAATAACTCTTCTCAACTTTGAAAGAAATCAGTCCACCACTTATTGCTGGCTTCCCAAGTTTCACGAAGCATCTCGGCAATATGTTTGAAGGACTGGGCATGGGATGGGCCATCGGCTGCTGGTTCATCCATCGGCTGCTGGTCATCGGCTGCTGGTTCTAGAACCAGAAGGTCCTCCGCTGCGTGTCGTACACGGACATCAGTTACGGGTCCTGCACGGTCCGTCACCGGCGGTTTGTACAGGACCATCGGCCATGTGGCCTGCAAGGACGTCACCTCACCGGGCTTCTCGTTATGAATAGTCTTCCAGACAGCCGCCCAGTTTGCCTCGATATTCTCGAGCTCTTCAATCTTGATCTTGGGGGCTTCCTTAAATACTGTTATGGTGTCCACCAGTGGGCAGCCTTGGAGGACGTAAATAGGTTCAGCGTCATTGTCCCACTGTCCTCTCCAAGATCCTGACTCGTCATACTCCTTGTAATAGACCCCTGCAATTGGTTGGTGTGCAAACATGTATTGTATATTAGTGAATCATTTAGGACACCCATATTCCTCCCGACTATACTCGGGAGCATCCCTTGGATAATACATCCTAGGTCCTAGGTACAACTTCCTTTGTATCATTTAGTTTCTATTGAAGACTGTACATGTAAATCAATGAGGACATGGCACACCCCATATTCCTCCCGAGCATAATCGGGAGCATTGTGCAGACAGTACATACACGCACGGTAGCATTTAATTTGTAAATATCAGTATATCAAGTATTCTTACCGACTCTCCCGTTGGGACCTTTCGTTATCTTGAATGCGTGTAAACGGCGATTAACTCCTTTGACGGTGCTAGTGCCATGTCCGAACAACTTGTAAACGTTGTCTAGGAGGACAAGCGGAGAAGTCCCCTATAGAGGTCACGACGTCTTGCCTTGTGTAAGGGCCCATTCTCTTGATAAGTTACCAACAATGCCCATCAGATGGTCCAGGGTGTACACTTCCATGTTCTGTTAAACCTTGCGAGATCACAGAGTACTTTTGGTCAAGATTGCTATGTGTGTGTCCGGGAGGGAGGAAAATGGACGTACACCTCCTCAACCAGTTCAGCGTCAACCAGCAAGGACAAGTATGCGAACATGAAAGCGTTCTTGTTGTCCCTTTGCCGCGTTGTCCATTTGCAAGAAGCAATACGGTGGAAGCTGCCCCTCTTCTTCAAGGACCCGGTTGAAGAAATGTTGGAAGCATGATATAGTCAGATTGATGGACTGCGAGTAGAATGGCAAGCCCATAACCAATGAAGCCTCTTCCCCTGGGAGAATAATCCTGAGTTTAACATAGGAAGGAAACATGAAGTCAGAATATTAGCATTATTTTGTTAAGTAATCATTTCAAGTTTAAATACTGTGTATGCTCCCGATTATGATCGGGAGGACATGTCCTACGTGCGCTGTATTTGTACTCACACATGATGCGTGTCTTTAGAAGATCACCTCCTGCAGTCTTCTTTGTAGTGAGAAGTGGCGTGACTGAGGAAGATTAGTCTTCTTGTTGTCCATTGCATCAGCGGATACGTGCAAGAAGAGCTTCGGATACTGTTCAGACAGTTTTTCACAGATGTCATACCTACGCCTTGACTGGTTTTAGGATTGCTTTCCGCCCTACTTTCTTCTCCACGGGAATATTTGTCTGGCTTACTCCTTATGACTTGTGTTGTGGAATCCCAGGAATTCTGGGTACCAGAATACCAGGGATTGGGGGGAATGTTATGATACAGCCTATAGCTGTATCAGTAACGGTGCGGGGCATAGGTCCGACACCCACTCTAGCAGCTGGTGACCAGGCATCTGCCTGGCAGCTAGCAGTGTAGTAGGTGACTTCAAGCGAATAGGGTCGTTGGGTTTGACAATGCTCCCGATTATGATCAAGAGGACTGTGGGTATTCTGAGTTTGGTTTTTCTCAATCATTCGTTCGTTGGGTTTGACAATGCTCCCGGTTATGATAGGGAGGACTATGGGTATGCCGAGTACAAAAAAAAAAAAAAAAAAATGCTGAGTACATGTTTTCTGAATCATTTGCTCCTTGGGTTTGTCAGTGCTCTCGATTATGATCGGGAGGACTGTGTGTATTCCGAATTTGGTTTTCTCAATCATTCGCTCGTTGGGTTTGACAATGCTCCCGATTATGATCGGGAGGACTGTGTGTATTCCGAATTTGGTTTTCTCAATCATTTGCTCGTTGGGTTTGACAATGCTCCCGATTATGATCGGGAGGACTCTGTGTATTCCAAATTTGGTTTTCTTAATCATTAGCTCCTTGGGTTTGTCACTGCTCCCGATTATGATCGGGAGGAATGTGTGTATTCCGAATTTGGTTTTCTCAATCATTCGCTCGTTGGGTTTGACAATGCTCCCGATTATGATCGGGAGGACTGTGTGTATTCCAAATTTGGTTTTCTCAATCATTCGCTCGTTGGGTTTGTCAATGCTCCCGATTATGATCGGGAGGACTATGGGTATTCTGAGTTTGGTTTTTCTCTATATCTGAATCTGATTTTGAATCTGAATCTGAATCTCAATCATTTGCTTTACCAACCTATGTGTCTTTCGCAGGGTCTACAATGACAGTACCGTGGAAGTAAAACTCCAATCGGACGGGAAGGATTTGGGATGCAGCGTCATGGACGAATGGACCAAGGAGCGCCAAGTGCCAATGAACATCGAAGTCGTTGTTGGTGGACCAGACTTCTATGTTACGGCTACGCACGCTCACTGGTTGAGGTTTCGCGGCGAATGCAGGCATATGTGCGGAGCAGATGCATTCTGGTCGACACTCACCCTTGCGGAAGTCAAGACAGCCCAGTTGCTTGAAGTCACTAGCATTCGGAGGCCCATGTTAGGAGCCCTATCATGGATACCAGTTCACATTCAGGCTCTTGGGTTGGTAGTTGACAATGCGCAGCAAGCCTGTCAGGGTCGGCGAGGGCGAATTATCGCCGACAAAGAGCTTGAGGAAACTAGAGCGTGGGTTGAGACATGCGAAGGAAAGCTCATGAGCGATTTCGAGGAGTTTGGTCCTAGCGACAGGAGGACGTCACCTCGATGTACACCAAAAGGGCCTTGACCTGACGCCGGTAAGAGAGCAATCGAACGGACTGTACTGCTGCACTGTGGCTCAGGTTAAATTTTCAAATCTGACAGGTACATTTCGAATGTTACGTACGCGGTGGGATGTACACCGTTCGAAACAACCATTGTGTGCTGACGGCACTTGCCGCTTTCAATTTCGATAGGATATTGCGTAACTTCTGCACTCTTTACATTTCCTACAGCCTCCGCGAAGAAGTCAGGAAAGGCGCGACGAGGTCAGCTTCCTACAATCAACGAAGAGGACAGATCGCCGACAACTTTGTAAGGTCATCGTATTCAAATTGGTATCTCCTTATAGCCCAGCTCCTGACATGGGCCTCCGAATGCTAGTGACTTCAAGCAACTGGGCTGTCTTGACTTCCGCAAGGGTGAGTGTCGACCAGAATGCTCCGCACATATGCCTGCATTCGCCGTGAAACCTCAACCAGTGAGCGTGCGTAGCCGTAACATAGAAGTCTGGTCCACCAACAACGACTTCGATGTTCATTGGCACTTGGCGCTCCTTGGTCCATTCGTCCATGACGCCGCATCCCAAATCCTTCCCGTCCGATTGGAGTTTAACTTCCACTGTACTGTCATTGTAGACCCTGCGGAAGACAAATAGGTTGGTAAAGCAAATGATTGAGATTCAGATTCAGATTCAGATTCAAAATCAGATTCAGATATAGAGAAAAACCAAACTCAGAGTACCCATAGTCCTCCCGATCATAATCGGGAGCATTGTCAAACCCAACGAGCAAATGATTGAGAAAACCAAATTCGGAATACACACAGTCCTCCCGATCATAATCGGGAGCATTGACAAACCCAACGAGCGAATGATTGAGAAAACAAAACTCGGAATACACACATTCCTCCTGATCATAATCGGGAGCACTGACAAACCCATCGAGCGAATGATTCAGAAAACATATGCTCGGCATACCCATAGTCCTCCCGATCATAATCGGGAGCATTGTCAAACCCAACCAGCGAATGATTGAGAAAACCTAATTCGGAAAACACACTGTCCTCCCATTCATAATCGGAAGCACTGACAAACCCAACGAGCGAATGATTCAGAAAACATGTACTCGCCTTTTTTTTTTTTTTTTTTTTGTACACGGCATACCAATAGTCCTCCCGATCATAATCGGGAGCATTGTCAAACCCAAAGAGCGAATGATTGAGAAAAACCAAACTCAGAATACCCATAGTCCTCCCGATCATAATCGGGAGCATTGTCGAACACAACGAGCAAATGATTGAGAAAACCAAATTCGGAATACACACAGTCCTCCCGATCATAATCGGGAGCATTGACAAACCCAACGAGCGAATGATTGAGAAAACCAAATTCGGAATACACACAGTCCTCCCGATCATAATCGGGAGCACTGACAAACCCAACGAGCGATTGATTCAGAAAACTTGTACTCGAAATTTTTTTTTTTTTTACTCGGCATACCCATAGTCCTCCCGATCATAATCGGGAGCATTGTCAGACCCAACGAACGAATGATTGAGAATAAGCAAACTCAGAATACCCACAGTCCTCCCGATCATAATCGGGAGCATTGTCAAACCCAACGAGCGAATGATTCAGAAAACATATAAACGGCATTTTTTTTTTTTTTTTTTTTTTTTGTACTCGGCATACCCATAGTCCTCCCGATCATAATCGGGAGCATTGTCAAACCCAACGAGCAAATGATTGAGAAAAACAAATTCGGAATATACACAGTCCTTCCGATCATAATCGGGAGAACTGACAAACCCAACGAGCGAATGATTCAGAAAACATGTACTCGGCATTTTTTTTTTTTTTTTTTTGTACTCGGCATACCCATAGTCCTCCCTATCATAATCGGGAGCATTGTCAATCCTAACGAGCGAATGATTGAGAAAAACCAAACTCAGAATACCCACAGTCCTCCAAATCATAATCTGGAACATTAACAAACCCAACGAGCGAATGATTGAGAAAACCAAATTCGGAATACACAGAGTCCTCCCGATTATAATCGGGAGCATTGTCAAACCCAACGAGCGAATGATTGAGAAAACCAAATTCGGAATACACACAGTCCTCCCGATCATAATCGGGAGCACTTACAAACCTAACGAGCGAATGATTCAGAAAACATGTACTCGGCATGTTTTTTTTTTTTTTTTTTTTGACTCGGCATATCCATAGTCCTCCTTATCATAATCGGGAGCATTGTCAAACCCAACGAACGAATGATTGAGAAAAACCAAACTCGGAATACCCACAGTCCTCCCGATCATAATCGGGAGCATTGACAAACCCAACGAGCGAATGATTGAGAAAACCAAATTCGGAATACACAGAGTCCTCCCGATCATAATTGGGAGCATTGTCAAACCCAACGAGCGAATGATTGAGAAAACCTAATTCGGAATACACACCGTCCTCCCGATCATAATCGGGAGCACCGGCAAACCTAACAAGCGAATGATTCAGAAAACATGTACTAGGCATTTTTTTTTTTTTTTTTTTTGTACTCGGCATACCCATAGTCCTCCCTATCATAATAGGGATCATTGTCAAACCCAACGAACGAATGATTGACAAAAATCAATCTCAGAATACCCACAGTCCTCTTGATCATAATCGGGAGCATTATCAAACCCAACGAGCGAATGATTGAGAAAAACCAAACTCAGAATACCCACAGTCCTCCCGATCATAATCGGGAGCATTGTCAAACCCATTGCGCGAATGATTGAGAAAACCAAACTCGGAATACACACAGTCCTCCCGATCATAAAAAAATCAATCCTAAAACCTGTCAAAGAAAACTTGATCCACCGAATGCCTAGACGGAACAGGCAAAAGGGCTAAATTCTTCTGGGCTGTGACATTTCATCAGTCATGCTATGCAAGTCAAGCAGGCCTCAACTACACATCTTTGCTTTACCTATTGCAGTACTGGGCCACTAAAACAAACCTAGTAAATAGGTAGGTGGCCGAGGTGGCAAGAACACAGTAAAATAGAAGAACTGCAGGTGTACATGATCCATATGTCAGTGTCATGTAAAGTACCAATCACAACATAAACACCCAACCACACTCCCGGCAAAGATTAACCAATAAACAAGGCAACCTGTTGGCAAGCAGTAACTTGGTCAACACAGGCACAAGGCAGCTAAGTCTGGGCTACGATTGCAGTCTACCACTACAATGCAATTCATAACCAAACCAGACGCTATGGAAATCTTGGAACGGTAGCTAAGAATGCATGCCATATGGGTATGCAGTACTGTCCGCCATTACTCTGACGCAGGTGCAAGCGGGTAACCATCATGCAGGTAGGCAGGCCTCAGGAAGGTGCAGGCGGGTGCAGAGCTGTTCGCCAGTACTCCGGCGCAGGTGCTGGCCCGGCGCGTGTCCTGGTATGGTCTGGCAGGTGCAGGCGGGTAACCGCCATGCAGGTAGGCAGACCTATCCAGTGCTCCGAGCGCCAGTGCTCCTGGCTATCTGCCCAGCATCCACCAGAGAAGGTGCCAAGCAGGACAGTGACAGTGAAATGCATTGCACAAAGGGTGCGAGAATTAGAAGCAATTCGGGGGTTATTCACAACCTCCCGGTGCTAATGCAGATGCGCAGCAAGGCGATGCAGAAAGCAAAAGGCAAAGCAGCAGATCATGAGAACAGAGCTGAAGTGAATTCCCATAGCAGTGAAATGCATTGCGCAAAAGGTGCGAGAATTAGGTGCAACTCGGGACCATGCAGGGCCACCCGGTGCTAATGCGGATGCGCAGCAAAGCAATGCAGGATGCGAAAGGCAATTTGCGCAAGGCATGAAAGGAGGTGAAAGCGCAAGGCATGAAAAGAGGTGAAAGCGCAAGGCATGAAGTAAAGCCTTACCGACTTATCAAAACAGTCTTTCATGCATGCGCAGCAAGGGGGGGCCCGGCAAGGGGGGTCAATCAATGCACATCAAGGGGTCATGCAAAGGGGTCAAGCTGCCAGGTCATGCAAAGGGGTCAAGCTGCCAGAGAAGGTGCTGGGCATGGCAATCAATGCACAGCAAGGAGTCATGCAAAGGGGTCAAGCTGCCAATCCATTGAGAAGGACACCAAGGCAGAGGCTGTGCAATTGGATGGAGACAATGTAGACATTGCTAAGGAGGAGGAGATGGAGGAGGAGGAAGATGGGGATGGGGGCATGGAGGAGGAGATTCTAGTGCAGAGATTGTACAGGCGCTGTTGTTACCCAACAAGTTAGCATTGGCCCTCTTTCTACAACGTGATAGCCTGTCATAAGTACTAAGTTGTACTTTCGAACTGTTGAGTTGTGAGTTGTGAGATAAATAATTATGAGCAATGCGTTCAAGACTTTGTAAACAGCTTTTACCTTCCTCTTGACTGTCCTCTACAATTGATTTTGTATTGGAATACTTCGAAGGAACTTTCTCTCTCTCCAAACGAGCAAATCAATGTTACAATTGAAATTAAAGGGAATAGTCTCTTTCTCCGGAATGCAACAAAAAAATCTTACATAATAAATTGTAAGATATTTTCGTAAAATACACCAAAAAAGCAAAATCAATCAATTTGCGAAAACGATCTTACAAAATAAATTGTAAGATATTTTCGTAAAATACACCAAAAAGGCAAAACCAATTAATTTGCGAAAACGATCTTACAATATTTATCGTAAGATTTCAGTAAAATAAAAAATCCGTTCGGAAGCAGGAACGCCCATTTGTTGCAATATTGTATTGATGTGTAAACACAGCTGGTGCAACCTTCTTCAGTGCCAGCACACTTCACAGTATTTGATCGCAATTTATATCCAGTAGCTGAAAACAGAAAAAAAAACGAATCAATTTAATATGAGTTCCTTCGCCGACATCCCTAAAGATGTCCTGGAGATCATTCTCTCCAATGCGATTTCTAACGACTTCCACCTCAAACAAGTGGTTCTCGTTTGCAAACAGTGGAGATGCGTCGCACCCCGGTGTGTCACAAGCCATTACGAAAGTTTGGACTCCGTCGCACGCCTTTGCAGGCTCCAAGAATTGAAAATATCCCCACACATATACCTCGCACCTCTTTCCGACCTAACAACTGGTTTTACGAACCTTAACATCTCGTGTACCGACGTGAACAACCTGACACCTCTGTCAGACCTAACTTCTTTGGCGGAATTCGAAACCTTCGCGGTCAACCTGACACCTCTGTCAGACCTATCTGCGTTGACGCACTTGGACATCAATTACACCGACGTGGTCTATATATCACCGTTGTCCTGTCTAACTTCGTTGGTCCACCTGGACATCAATTACACCGACGTGGTCAATATATCACCGTTGTCCTGTCTAACTTCGTTGGTTCACCTTGACATCAATCACACCGGCGTGGGCAATATATCTCCTCTGTCCGTCCTCAATTCGTTGGTTCATCTCAACATGTCGTACACCTTAGCGGTCAACCTGACACCTCTGTCAGACCTATCTGCGTTGACGCACTTGGACATTTCGGAAATCGAAGATCTCGAAGACCTGACACCTCTGTCCGGTCTAACTTCGTTGGTTCACTTGGACATGTCAAGCACCGACGTGACCGACCTATCACCGCTGTCCGGCCTCACTTCGTTGATTCACCTGGACATGTCGAGCACCTACTTTACCTACCTATCACCTCTGTCCGGCCTCACTTCGTTGGTTCACCTGGACATATCGTACACCTACGTGACCGACCTATCACCGCTGTCCGGCCTCACTTCGTTGATTCACCTGGACATGTCGAGCACCTACTTTACCTACCTATCACCTTTGTCCGGCCTCACTTCGTTGGTTCACCTGGACATATCGTACACCTACGTGACCGACCTATCACCGCTGTCCGGCCTCACTTCGTTGGTTCACCTCGACATTTCTAACATCGAATTTAAGCTCGAAGACATATCACCGCTGTCCGGCCTCACTGCGTTGGTTCACCTGGACATATTGCACAACTTCGTGGAAGACATATCACCGCTGTCCCGCCTCACTTTGTTGACGCACCTGAACATATCGTCCACATACGTGGACAACCTGACACCTCTGTCAGACCTAACTGCTTTGACGCACTTGGACAGCACATCAAAGAGATCGAATAGATAAATAGATCCTGCTCGAACTCCACACGGAAACCCCACGTCAAGCTGAATGAATACATAGAAACCGTGACCTACAGTCGGCGGAACAGTAAAATGAAACATCCAAAAAACGGTATAAGGTGGTGACAATCATATATTGTATGAGTGGATGGTCCTATAAAATGACCCGTCCAGCAAAGAAACCTCCTTACATGACGCATTGCACATCAACAAAGACCCCGTGTTCTTTTGGGCCACGGTAATGGGGAAGAGGCGATCGCTTAAGTGCGGCTGGTCCTTCAATGGACACTCTCGAAAGTACCGACAAAAGAACGATACTGAGTCTGCAGGATGGAGAGCCGTGATCTAAAAAAGAACCACGATATTCTCGTTAACATCCTGCAATTTGTTGATTCAAAATCGTATTGGTGTTCCACTGCCCCGTGGGTTGCTACACCATTAGGTTACACCATTAGGTTACACCGTAAGGTGTGCCGTACACGAGGCGGTTTCATTTTAGTATTCCGTCGACTGTAAATGCAGACATTAACATCCACAATTGCTTTACAATGTACCCAATCTGCCCCGGAATTCTTGCGAGGCCAAAGAAATATTGCAAACTGGAAGTTGTGGTAGGACGCAAAATTGATTACAAGCTGACAGGTTCTTTACAGAACACAGTGTCGAGCGAAGTGTAGAAGATAAACACATACAAGAGGACTTGGGATATTATGTAACATAATTTCCTTGTCCTAGTGTAGAACAACGACATAGAATACAGTGGGGACTCGGTGTTGAGCACGAGTTCAACGTCTCTCTCTCTTCTTCCCCGCGAGCGCAAACGCTCCTTCCGTCAAAGGTCCTCCCAGAGTACGGCGGGTCATATTACTCTTCGATAAAAAACGATGAGAGCGTGTCCGCCGTGCGCGCACCCGCAGGCGTCGACCTGGACACAAAGGCGATCCGCGAGCACCTGCAGCACATCGCAAGACTGGACGGGCTTTTCTTGGACTCCGAAAAAGCAAAGTCTAACGCGTCCAGGTCATTGTCGATTCAAACCTTCATGCGCAAGCAAGGCAAGGATACCGTACAGACGAGCATTTACCGTGGGGACACACTGTTTGTCACATGCTGCTATGATGACATCTATTCGATCACGGTGATCCCGAACGAAAAGCGACCTAGCACACCGCTGTCCGATGAGGACACACTGCGCAGCCTGTGCGCGCTCCGCGCAGTCAAGGTATCGAAGAAATCCCAACAACAACAACAACAACAATCCAAAATAAACAAAACTTACGACGTGGACGGCCCATTCCTGGAGACTCGCAGCACAAAGCACAAAAACGCGACCGTTGCCGGCGTGGCGAGACAGCTGCACGACGCCGAAGCAGCGGTCCTGGCACGCGCGAACGAGGAGGGAATCACCGGCGCGCAGATATTTCCGTGGAGCGGCAGAATCACCCCACAGGGCGACGCCTTATACGAGGGCAGCTTCCACATCTGGGTGACGCTCCCGCACGATCGCAATGTAGACATGACCTTGCGCGAGTACAAGCTGATGCAACTGCAGCACGCGTACCTGGGCCATCTACTGCAGACGGTTGAGCCATTGCTCATGAGTCTTTTCTCGGGCGACCCCCGCGCCCTGGGCGACGACAAGAACACGCACAACCGCGCCAGCATGCGCGCGGACACCAGTAACTTTGCCGGATACGGCACCACAGCCGTGAAGTACATCGCACGAGGGCCGGACGTCGATTCGATTACCGGGTTCCAGGTCATGTGGTTCGAAAACGAGTCGGACATGCTGGCAAGACGCGGGGCACGCATGCAGCGCGACGACATGTCCAAGCTATTCGTGTGGATCGATGGAAAAAAGGTCCCGTTCACAGCATGCATTGGCTCACACATGCGGAACGGGTATTATTACCCTAATTACTCGTGGAATATCCCATTACATAAGAGTCCAGAGGCAGGGACGGGGGCTGACCACTCCGTCACAGCCCTCATGCATCCGCGGTCAAACGACGAAGGACCGCCCGCGTTCTCGAACACCAACAAGGAGGCGTGGGAAGCGATGTACAACGAATTGGATGCTACGGAAAAAATATTGGTAGGAAAGTCAAAATTGGACGCACCATATCTCGTCGCAATGATGAACAGAGCGACGCATTCTACAGTCGGCGGAACAGTAAAATGAAACATATATCAGATGGAAATAAATGTACGACATCGCCGTTAGAAAATTGGCGTTAAGAATGACTTGGGTGTGTTAAAACCCCGGTGTCTCCCTGTAAAAAAAAACCTATACACCTGTTTGACTTTTCAGGCTACTTTGAACATGTACACTCGGACAAGGGAATTATGTTACATAATATCTATCCCGAGTCCCCCAAAATCCTCTTGTATGTGTTGATTGTCTCCTTGTATCTACTACAAAATTCCTTGACAAGTTAAATTGTGAGTGCTTTTGAAAAATGCAACAACACCTCTTGCGGTTGTGCATTTAGTTGACAATAAAAACGATTTTAACAAATCCTTGTTCGTCTCAAAAAGTTTGCTTACAAATTCACGTCGTTTTCGATTCACCCAAAGCGTTTCCACCCCCACAGAGTAGAGCGACTGATGTTCGTAAACACAGAAGTTTTTAACACACCCAAGTCAGAAACCATTCTTAACGCCAATTTTCTAACGGCGATGTCGTACATTTATTTCCATCTGATATTTGTTTCATTTTACTGTTCCGCCGACTGTAGCTACATTGCATGATTTGATTGCAAACCTTTGAAAGGCCATGGTTCTGTACAAAACGTTGTAGTCTGAAATGATTTGATCTCGGAGTTCAGGAGTGCTTTCGTTGTTTTGATACCATTTGATTAGCCGTTCGCAATTGATTTCAATATTTGGCGGATAGGTACCTGTTGAGTGTATCCATTGCATAACAATGCATACAAGTTGTGTGGCAAGATTTTTGTCGATTGATGGAGGGTGTTGCAAAACTTGAGTTATATCCATTTTAAGATATGCATTAGCAAACAATAATACATTGTTTTGAAAGGCCATGGTTCCGTACAAAACGTTGTAGTCTGAAATGATTTGATCTCGGAGTTCAGGAGTGCTTTCGTTGTTTTGATACCATTTGATTAGCCGTTCGCAATTGATTTCAATATTTGGCGGATAGGTGCCTGTTGAGTGTATCCATTGCATTACAATGCATACAAGTTGTGTGGCAAGATTTTTGTCGATTGATGGAGGGAGTTGCAAAACTTGAGTTATATCCATTTTAAGATATGCATTAGCAAACAATAATACATTGTGCAGTCGGAGACGCAATTTGTGGGACGCCCTACCGGTGACCCTTGAACCCAATGGGTAGATCAGCTAAAGGCGAGTACATATTTTTGCCCTTCATCTCTGTATTTCAGCATTTAAGCTGGCCCAAAGGATAACAAGGCAAGCTGCTGACAAACCCAGGTGGGTCGGTCGGTTTAGCGCTCACACTCGCCTCGATGGAAACTGTGGTTTTGGTGGGATGCGAGGGAACACAGAATGCCTCAGGTCGCTCTCTCCCGTCCATCCACGTTGTCAGAAGCAGAAGAAGGTTCTTGGCAGCGTTCACGTCTCGGTTCCAGGTTGCACCACAGCGCACATTGGATGATGCGCTTTTGACACTGTCTCTACAGTGCAGTACTTTGTGGACCTTGACGTTCTTCACCACCATCTTCTGCTTCTCAACAGTTATAGACCCGTTGATTGGGGACTCTTTGCAAACTCCGCGCCAGACTACGCTGTCTGCCTTCATGTTGACAAGCCTCTGGAAGCAGCCGTGACATTTACAAGAAGTGTTGCGTTCGTCGACGTTTTTGAACAAAACATTCTTACGACGTGAGAGGCACCTCCTGATCTCTTTGATGGGCCCAGAACATGAACGACTGATACCATACCCTTGGTTGGACCAGTTGCCGAAGCCAACAACGGTCGTCTGTGCCCTTGGTGCAATCACATCGCATACCTTTTCAATTGTCTTCTGTTTACCAACGTATCGAAAGAATCGCATAGATCGGTAGCCTTTGTTGGCTCTGTGTTGTAGGAGGATCGGGAGCGCTTTGAGATAAGCTCTGACATGGTCCTGCAGGTCGACCATGTTGCTCGTATTAGGCGATGGAATGGACTTCACGAGGTCTTGAGTCTCGTCATTCCATTTGTAGGTGCGACGCTTGCTTGTATTGTACCCAGCAACTTCGCTAAAGCGAGCCGAGCTGAAAGACTCGATGCGACATGCAGAAGATGCTACCGTGACGATATCTGTCATTCCAGGGTCTACTCCAACACGCAGCGCACCCACTGCGTCCTTGCACTCTACGATATTTGCGTCCTTGGGATAGCCTGCGTTTTCTCCTTCTTCAACGACCTCTTCTTTACCCTTCTGCTTCATTTGGACGGATACCCCTTTACCGTCGCTGAGGATTCGGTTGTCAAAGCGAGACCTTTTCGTCTCAAGACCTTGGACATTAAAGTACTTTCGCCACAGCATTGTATGGTTCTCGTAACGTCCATCGCCAGAGACGCTCTCGAGTGGCGAATCACCCATGCTGAGAAGCTTCATGAAAGTCATGGACGATTTCGGGACGTACGAAATTGTGAAGCCGTTCTTGCGAGGAAGGATACTGAACAGACGGGGGTGACTTTTTTTTGTTTTTTTATCTTTCGGATCCACTCGTCCGACCTCTCCCAACTCTGTAAGCACGTGATGGAACAATCGCATTGTCAGGTGCGCTCTAGTGTTGAACTGCTTCCCTCTTGGCAGCGGAAAGAGAGCCCTCAAGTGACTGACAACCTCTTTGATGTGGATCGCATGCACGAGGCCCTCTGGGATGATTGTGTCGATTTTCGATTCTGGGTACTGGACCACCGCTTTGACAATCTTCTTGAAATGTTTCTTCAGAGAGGGATGTTTCAAGCGCAGGTACTTGATAACGACCCTGTCCACGTTTGCCCAGACGCTGTTGCACGCCATCGTCGCCATTTGTATTGAGACGTCTGCGACTACTTGTCCCCAAGGACGAACGTCCACCTTCACGTAGCCTGCAGGTCTTAGGGCGTCGAAAGCAACCATGGTATCATTGAAGCTCTGGCCCAGAGTATCCTTTCGAACATTGGAGGTCGATACCGCAAGGAGGCACCTGTAATAAAAGTTCCGATCCAGGTGTGGTAACTGCTTGACGTCAAAGTCTCCATCATCGAGGCATCTTGTGATATGAAAGTTTGCGAATAAGTATGCCTCTGCAACTGCGTGGTTGATTAAGAGTACCATGCTTTGTATCCTTGAGGAGATCTGATGCCCAGATACATCCATGCACAAAGAATTAAGCGTCTTCTTGACGACGCTGATGTTAATATCGTCATCTCCTTTGTCTTGCACTACCCCCATTAAGAGGGGGTGAGTATTCTTTTTCTTTTGGTGATATAATATTGCTCCCACATTTCCTTATACACATTTCCTACGTTATCATGATTGATGCAGAGATAAGACACCGCGCGGTTGTTCACTACAAATACTATAATCGTAGTTTGAGGAAAGTTAGTTTGCTGTACAAAGTATCAAAATCATCACTCCAACGTTGGGTCAACAAGGCCAATATACAACATCATCGGAAGAAAAGGGTGAGTGTCATTACAGAAGATATCAAGGCTGCTATAAAACAACTGATTGACTCCAATCCCTTCTTGACAATGTCTCAGCTTGCAGAGGGTGTGACTTCTCTGTCCTCTGTCAAGATGTCTCCAAAAACTTGTGGACGCTACACACGCAAACTCGGTTACACCCGCAAGCGCGCATACAAAACAGTTCGGCACAAGAATGACCACAAATCTTCTGTCGACCGTTTTTGTAAGGAGTATTTAGCCGTTCCGACATCGGATTTGTTAAGCATCGATGAGGCGGGTTTTTACATTGGTGACACTTGTCGCAGAGGGTACTGTCAACGCGGCAAACGTTTAAATATCCAAATTTCTAGGACATTGCGAATGTCCAAATTGACACTAATTGCTGCCGTTTCTGCTAAAGGTATCGTTCATTACAAGATCCTTGATCACAATTGCAAGAAAGTCGACTTTGTACAGTTTGTATCTGAGTTACATGTACAGCGGGGTACAGTCGCTGTCCTTGACAATATCCAGTTCCATCATTCAAAGGAGACGATTTCTATGTTCGATTCTGTAGGAATACGACCACTCTTTGTACCTCCTTACAGTCCAGAGTTTAACGCTATTGAGAATGTCTTTAGTTTGCTCAAGCGAAAATATCGCTGCATGTGCCCAATAATTCCAGATGTAGCAGATATATTTGATTACAGTAACGCTTTGAAAAGGATTATTGATGCGCACGATGTTAGCCATCAGTTTGACTTTTCAGGGTACTTTGAACATGTAAATTCAGTGCCTTTAGATGCCTTGAATTTTTTGTGTCAATCACCTGAAGACAGTATCTGTATTGACAAGATCGGTTACAAATCTTGAATTGGTCAACTTTTCAGAATCCCCAAAATAGAAGGTTTCCCAATATCAAATGTCCCTAGCTGTATGAGACAAGTACTCCCCTCTTTTTTTTAAATTCCAAATAAAACCATTATCGACATCGTTTCCTCAGTTTTCGTGTGGACGTGCGAATGAGTCCCCTGTTATTCCATGCGGTGTGTCCCACTTTATTTGAGAACAACTGTATGTAGACAATGTTATCATTTTCGGATTCAATCAATGTGTGTGTAACTGAGTAACTTGTAACCCATTTGACCATGTGACAAACAAAGAATCTCATTTTTCTCAGTGGTTACAATGGTTTACAAGTTACAATTGGATTTATTAAGGGGGGGGAGAAGGACATATGGATCAAGCAGACTCCTGCTCAAGGAAAAACACTTCATGCGTTTGGTAGGACTTTATTTTCATTTTCGGATTCAATCAATGTGTGTGTAACTGAGTAACTTGTAACCATGTGAAAAACAAAGAATCTCATTTTTCTCATTTTCTCATTTTCTCATTTGACCATGTGACAAACAAAGAATCTCATTTTTCTCATTGGTTACAATGGTTTACAAGTTACAATTGATTAGGCTGAGTATTCAAATGCTGGTTTAGGGTTTAGTGTCCTCATTTTTCCTCTGGATGTTGGAGGTCGATGGCAGCGGTTTCTGCCGACTTGCGGTGCGAATCTTAGGTGGGTGGGTGTGTGATTGGATGTGCAGGGGAGTGAGCTTCGCGAAGCACATACGTGAATGGCGATTCAATCGATTCGGTATAAAGTGAAAACGATAACGGCATTATTACTTCTACTACTACAGTCAGCATTACCGAGACAAATCCGGTATTATGGGCACTCAGGCTGAAGACAATGGAGGGTCGTTTACTTCTGCAACTGATTCTGCTGATGCCCCCATGAAAAGGGGGCAGTCCATGCTGTCCAAGAGGCGGTACAGACAGATCGAAGAAAAATTCAAGGAGATCCTCATCGGAGACAGCAAAGAAGAAAACGACGGGGTCCTCTTATCTAGGCTCCTCACAGAATTCAGGGAAATTATGCAGTTTGATCCTGAGGAGTTTGATATGTCATCCCTCGATGTTCTTCTGGCGGCGGCACATGTCAAGAACTTCCCTGCCCCCACAGAGGCAACCCACGGTGCCATGGGGGACCCCATGTTCGGTTCGTTCGCGATCCCTGATGGTGGACCTCAGGCACAGGCGTTCCGCGAGGCCTACGTGCACGCACTCAGGGATGAGGGTCGACCCATGTCTATCGTCGAGGCCCACACAGACACATCGCACGTCATCGTTGATCTGGACATGCGACAGACAACTCCAGAGCGCATCTACACACAGAAGCATATCGAGAATTTCATGGACGCGCTCGTGGCGGCCACCAAGTACTTTGTCGACCAGCAGCACATGGACGTCGTGATCCTCGAGAAGCCAAATCCAAGACTCGACAAGAAACACTTAGGGGTGTACAAAGATGGTCTACACGTGTTCATGCCAAATGTCATCACACACCCAGAGATCCAACTCGCCATCAGAGAGCACTTTGTCAACGATGTGACCGAACATATGGCGTTCGCGAGCACCATTTGTATTCCTGGACTGGCCGAAATGGATCCCGGAAAGATATATGGCGAAAGCGTGATCAAACGGGGCGGCAGGTGGTTCTTGTACGGATCGAACCGACTTGGCAGACGAACTCAGCTCATGAGGATCGATGTGGTGGTAATTGTCGTACTCGTACTCGTCGATGTCGCTGTCATACTCCTCATCACGCTCGCATCTGGCATCTTGTGGTTGTGAAAGAACTTCATCTCAAGCATCGAGACAGCGATGTCCTCTGGATCTCCGTTTCCGTTGTCAACAAAACCTGTGCACAAACGAGAGTCACTGCGAAGTTCACACCCGCGAGCCTCGAGAGCTTTGGAGAGTCCGCATACAGCTAGGGACATTCCATTCCATCGCCTAATACGAGCAACATGGTCGACCTGCAGGACCATGTCAGAGCTTATCTCAAAGCGCTCCCGATCCTCCTACAACACAGAGCCAACAAAGGCTACCGATCTATGCGATTCTTTCGATACGTTGGTAAACAGAAGACGATTGAAAAGGTATGCGATGTGATTGCACCAAGGGCACAGACGACCGTTGTTGGCTTCGGCAACTGGTCCAACCAAGGGTATGGTATCAGTCGTTCATGTTCTGGGCCCATCAAAGAGATCAGGAGGTGCCTCTCACGTTGTAAGAATGTTTTGTTCAAAAACGTCGACGAACGCAACACTTTTTGTAAATGTCACGGCTGCTTCCAGAGGCTTGTCAACATGAAGGCAGACAGCGTAGTCTGGCGCGGAGTTTGCAAAGAGTCCCCAATCGACGGGTCTATAACTGTTGAGAAGCAGAAGATGGTGGTGAAGAACGTCAAGGTCCACAAAGTACTGCACTGTAGAGACAGTGTCAAAAGCGCATCATCCAATGTGCGCTGTGGTGCAACCTGGAACCGAGACGTGAACGCTGCCAAGAACCTTCTTCTGCTTCTGACAACGTGGATGGACGGGAGAGAGCGACCTGAGGCATTCTGTGTTCCCTCGCCTCCCCCCAAAACCACAGTTTCCATCGAGGCGAGTGTGAGTGCTAAAACCGACCGACCCACCTGGGTTTGTCAGCAGCTTGCCTTGTTATCCTTTGGGCCAGCTTAAATGCTGAAATACAGAGATGAAGGGCAAAAATATGTACTCGCCTTTAGCTGATCTACCCATTGGGTTCAAGGGTCACCGGTAGGGCGTCCCACAAATTGCGTCTCCGACTGTATGCAGTTACAATTTACAAGTTACAATTGGATTTATCAAGGGGGGGGGGGGGAGAAGGACATAGGGATCAAGCAGACGTCTGCTCAAGGAAAAACACTTCATGCGTTTGGTGGGACTTTATTTTCATTTTCGGATTCAATCAATGTGTGTGTAACTGAGTAACTTGTAACCATGTGAAAAACAAAGAATCTCATTTTTCTCAGTGGTTACGATGGTTTACAAGTTACAATTGATTAAGCTGAGTATTCAAATGCTGGTTTAGGGTTTAGTGTCCTCATTTTTCCTCTGGATGTTGGAGGTCGATGGCAGCGGTTTCTGCCGACTTGCGGTGCGAATCTTAGGTGGATGGGGGTGTGATTGGATGTGCAGGGGAGTGAGCTTCGCGAAGCACATACGTGAATGGCGATTCAATCGATTCGGTATAAAGTGAAAACGATAACGGCATTATTACTTCTACTACTACAGTCAGCATTACCGAGACAAATCCGGTATTATGGGCACTCAGGCTGAAGACAATGGAGGGTCGTTTACTTCTGCAACTGATTCTGCTGATGCCCCCAGGAAAGGGGGCAGTCCATGCTGTCTCAATAGGCGGTACAGACAGATCAATAAAAATTCAAGGAGATTTTTTTTTTTTTTTTTTTTTTTTTTTGCCCCCCCCCCCTCCCCCCCCCCCCCCCACCCCCCCCCCCCCCCCCCCCCCCACCCCCCCCCCCCCCCCCCCCCCCCCCCCCCCCCCCCACCCCCCCCCCCCCCCCCCCCCCCCCCACCCCCCCCCCCCCCCCCCCCCACCCCCCCCCCCCCCCCCCCCCCCCCCCCACCCCCACCCCCCACCCCCCCCCCCCCCCCCCCCCCCCACCCCCCACCCCCCCCCCCCCCCCCCCCCCCCCCCCCCCCCCCCCACCCCCCACCTTTTTTGTTGCCCTTTTTTTTCCCCCCCCCCCCCCCCCCCCCGCCCACCCCCCCCCCCCCCCCCCCCCCCCCCCCCCCCCCCCCCCCCCCCCCCCACCCCCCCCCCCCCACCCCCCCCCCCACCCCCCCACCCCCCCCCCCCAGGAAGAAGAAAACGACGGGGTCCTCTTATCCAGGCTCCTCACGAATTCAGGGAAATATGCAGTTTGATCCTGAGGGACCTACGTATGGAGCAAGGGACAAGGCAAAACAGTGCGAATACCACAGAAACAGAAATATAGCCATCTGATGGCGGCGATTTGATTCAAAGATCTTGCAACAATGGTGCGTTCAAAGCTGAAAGGACGAGTCACATGATGTTTATTAACACCCGATATGTCATCCCTCGATGCTCTTCTGGTGGCGGCACATGTTAATAACTTCCCTGCCCCCACAGAGGCAACCCACGGTGCCATGGGGGACCCCATGTTCGGTTCGTTCGCGATCCCTGATGGTGGATCTCAGGCACAGGCGTTCCGCGAGGCCTACGTGCACGCACTCAGGGATGAGGGTCGACCCATGTCTATCGTCGAGGCCCACACAGACACATCGCACGTCATCGTTGATCTGGACATGCGACAGACAACTACAGAGCGCATCTACACACAGAAGCATATCGAGAATTTCATGGACGCGCTCGTGGCGGCCACCAAGTACTTTGTCGACTAGCAGCACATGGACGTCGTGATCCTCGAGAAGCCAAATCCAAGACTCGACAAGAAACACTTAGGGGTGTACAAAGATGGTCTACACGTGTTCATGCCAAATGTCATCACACACCCAGAGATCCAACTTGCCATCAGAGAGCACTTCGTCAACGATGTGACCGAACACATGGCGTTCTCGAGCACCATTTGCATTCCTGGACTGGCCGAAATGGATCCCGGAAAGATATATGACGAAAGCGTGATCAAACGGGGCGGCAGGTGGTTCTTGTACGGATCGAAGAAACCGGATTAGGCCCACCCGTGGAAAGTCACTGCCTGGTACCAATTCGATATTGCCGCAGGCTCGTTCGCGAAACGTGACGTACAGTAAATGGATCTCGATACACTCGTGCAGAATATGAGCATCCGTGTGCATCCGAAGGGGGGCCACAGCCCATACACCAAACACGGCCAGGAGGAAATGGTGATCCGTGGTGACGACAACTTGTCGGAGCCTAAGAAGACTTTCGACTCGCATCATGGAATGGATGTGGAATCCCTCTACAATCTCGTGGACATACTCGATGCACACAGGGCCAGCGGATACGATTCATGGCTGAAGGTCGGGATGGCGTTGAAGAACACAGTAGACACGGGCACCGACAATCAGCGCCTCGAGATCTGGAAGGCGTTTGCAAAAAAATGCCCCTCAAAGTTCTGTGACATCAAGCACGAAAAGGTGTGGGCCAATCTTAAGCCGCAAAAGATCACTCTAGGGACACTATGCTTCCTTGCCAATGAGGATGACTCGATGGGGTACGCTGAATGGATCCGACAATGGGACACCAACGACAACAAACTGGGTGTGAAACTCGACAAGGATCGCATCATCAAAGACCTGAAGGTAAAGCTAATCAACTTGCAAATTGACAACATGATATTATTGGATGTCGTACACGATAGCATCGAGTTCAATATGGAAAACGGAGCGAAAGGAGCCATCCACAAGAACCAATACATGGTGGAGGTCGATGACAAATATTATGGATCGCTGATCGACAAGTTCCCGATCCACGAAGACCCGGGGTTCATCAAGAACGTGCCTATCGACAAAGGACCATACGAATGTGAGCTGCGGACCATGGATGGCAAAACAATTAGCAGTGCCATTGTGAAGAGCGCCGACGTGCACATCGCATTCATGAATATGGGAAGTGAAAGCCAATATGTAAACGTGCAATCCATCACGTGCAACGCATGCAAGATCCGAGACAAGCAGGTCATCAACACAATCCATAACATGATATTCAAGGCTCAAGAGTCCCACGCGAAGAACATGTATGGCATCACGCAGAACATCTTCCTGGTCAACAACACCATCAACATCCACATAGGGGGGGGGAGATGTTGACTCGTTGTCGTCGTCCTCAATCACTGAGGATGTGCTGGCGGAGAAGTTCATGGAGGCCTCACCCGAATTCTTCAGCCGAATCAAGTTTGTGCCAGACATCAAGAAGAAGGAATGTGTCGGCGACATGTATTACTGTGATCCTGCTACCAATCGCTGGTCAAACTGTAGTAACATGAGGATCAGCAAATTAATAAAAATAGAGTTCACATCCACGTTCCCTGCTGAGAAGAAGAACAAGACGAATGAGAAGCTTCGGTGGTTTGTCGACACGGTTCGGGGACGTTCTGCGTTCCTTCAATCCGTTGCATCTCTCGTCCTTGACGAGACATTCGCCGATAACCTCGATATCAACCCGGATCTCTTTGCAGTCAACAACGGCGTCTTCGACAGCTCGTCGAGGGACACAGTAGTGTTCCGAAAAGTCGAGATGACCGACAACATTAGTAGGTGCGCAAAGTGGGATTACCAGGGAGAGGACAACAACCACCTCCAACGATGCAAAGAGGATCTCGATGACTTTTTAAGGAAGGTAATGCCTGTTGACGAGGAGCGTGACGTCGTGCTTGCCTTCTTTGCGGGGCTCCTATCAGGTCCACGCAAGGAGAAGAAATTCCTAGCCTTCACCGATAAGACATCCGGGGACAACGGCAAGAGCACTCTCATGGCCCTTATGTGTAACTTTTTTGGCGAGTACGGGAGCAGCAATGGCACAAAGTTTTTGACAAAGGGGTCGTTTGCAAGGGGACGTGATGACCATGACGCGGGTCTCAAGCCAATGAAGGGCGTTAGGCTACTGGTGGCCGAAGAAATGAAACCCAACATCGCGTTGGACGAGGCGTTGATCAAGCGCATTGCGGGGGGGAAGGTGTGCGTGTTTGCGAGCGCTCGTGTGGCACCGGGAACTCTTTCGACTTCATGTGGCAGGCTGGTGTAGTAATGATCTTCAACGAAGGCGATTGTCCCAAGTTCGACAGAGGAGACAACGCATTCGTCAAGAGAATGGTTGTTGTCCCTATGCGCTCAAATTTCTTGATACACCCCGACCCACAGCGCGAGCACGAGTTTGAGCGCCGCTACGACGGTAGGGAGGCGCAGTCCTACCACTGCTGGTGCAAAAATGTTCTATCGGGACATTAGCGCCATAACATAATGTCATAACGTAGCACTGGTTTCGTCAACCCTGCGTGCGTCGCGGGGGCAGTCGTTTCGGACAGGACGCTGCACGGTGGGGTCTCGGGAGTTACGTGGTGAGTGGGAGTAGGTCTGTGTGAGTAAATGGGGGGTCTGGTGGAGCGAGAGCGCGGCAACGAAGGGCGAAGGAAAAGACAGCCCTGACCTATGTGGACATTAGAGGCGGCTGTGACATAGAGGTGGCGGTAAAGTGGTGGCTCTGCGTGGTATCTCTTGTGGGTGGTGTGAGTCCTTGGGGTGGTAGCGCGGGGTTGGGTTTCTAGAGGGCTCGGCGTGGGTAGGGTGGGTTGTGAAAGATTACACGCCGCGGCGGTGTTGTCGACTGGCGCTGCATCACTGCATCTCAACTAGTGTGGCACGCACCCACAAGTAACAGGTTCGATCTGGGGAATAAACGAGAGGTCTGTGGTATGCTTTCATTTTCGTTTGGGTCAGCACAGCAAACAGGGAACAGAGGGGAAGGAGAACTATGGCGAAGTAACAGCTGTTACACGATCGTAGAATGTTAAAGACAGAGTTGATAAGGGGGGGTAAAACTTTTACATGGATTTAGTCAGACACGACTTTTGGAACAGCTGTGCAACACTCACGATACCTTCCGCGGGGGGGTACTGTGGCTTACTACATGTGGCGGTCGACCGCCGTGTGTGGAAGCGCGATTTGTGTGATCCACCTCTTTTTGGGGGCATGCTTTCGCATACTTAGCATCATGCCACACGGCGGCTTTAGCCAGCCTCTCCCACTCGCCTGTCTGAACATAGAAGTGTAAACAACACAGGCTGACCCTTCTTTCATTGCGTGCGCACACTTCCACCGACACTACTTCTTTATTGTTGTGCCTGTTTATTGTCCGCAATCGCCGTCAGAGGACGCGATCTCAATCCAGACGTAATAAACGACATTGGTACAAGTTGGAGAACCTAACGGTCATGGTGCCACAGCGATCGCGCACTCCTTGCTCTTTAGACAATAGAAGGGTACCCGTGAAGAAGACGTGCTCGCTGGTCCCGCAGTGTGGGGCCTCTTCGTGCCATACACGGGAGACAACGGGCCAGTGGTGGTCAGGTGGATGAAGGGAGGGTGAGACATTCGTGGCGAAGTCGAGGCCACTGGAGGCGTGCGCTGAGGGAGTTTCTATAGGCCTGGATATCACAACCACGGACCGGATGGGTAAGACGGAACCTTGGATTTGAAAGAGAAGGGAAGTTTTAAGTCTGATCCGGTAACAACAAGGTCTCGATCGCGAGTGGACAAACGGATGGCTTCGGTCCCCTATGCTGAGGGACGAGACGTTCGGCAAGGCCTTACATCAAGGATCTGTCGGGTGGGTCACTGTAGAAATGACAACACGGGACGATGATGATGACCGTTGTTGTCGTCCTCAAACACTGAGGATGTGCTGGCGGAGAAGTTCATGGTAGGCGCACCCGAATGTTTTCCAGGCCGTGAATCAATTTTGTGCAGAAATCAAGAAGAAGACTGTGTCGGCGACATGTATTACTGCGATCCTGCTACCATCGCTGGTCGCAGGACTACAGCAACAAAGTGAGGGGAATAGGCATGTAACGAACTAATCGCAGACCAGCGTATCAAATCCAAACATCCCCTGCTTAAAAGAATAAAACAAATACACGAATTAGAAGCTTCGTGGTTTGTCGAAGAGACGGTTTCGGAATGGACGTTCTGCGTTCCTTTCAATCCGGTTGCATCTCTCGCACCTTGACGAGACATTTCGCCGATAACCCTCAGATATCAACAACCCCCGGATCTCTTTGGCAGTCAACAACGGCGTCGTTCGATAGCTTCGTCGAGGAAATAACAACAGTAGTGTTCGAAAAGTGATATGACCAGACAAACATTAGTAGGGTGGCGCAAAGTAGGGATTACCGGAGGGAGAGGACACACCACACTCCAAGCTAAATAAAGCAAAGACAGGAACATCGGATTACTTCTTGCGGAAGTCATGCCTGTTGTGACAGGAGCGTGGGACGTCGTGCTCACATCTTTCGCGGGGGACTGGGTCTGTCCCGAAAAAGGGGCCGCCGCAAGGATAAGAAATTCCATGCCTTCACCGATCCCAAGACAAATCTGGTGACATCGGGAAGAGTACCGATAGTTTGGCCCTTATTCGGTAAAGCTGTTTTGTGACGGTAACGGAGCTTTGATGAAACCACGCTCCTGAACAAAGGGTCGTTTGCAAGGAGTCCGTGATTGACGGCACGACGCGTGGGGACGGGGTCAAGTCAATGAAGGGCGTGAGGCTCGCTGGTGTCAGGAAGAATGAAACTCGTATCTCACCTGACGAGGCGTTTATCAAACGCATTGCGTGGGGGAGAGGGTGGTGGTGGGGGCGTATCGAAAGAGCACTAGTGTGTCGCTCATCGTGGCCCCGGGAACGTCGTCCGAGGCGGGCTACATGTGGCAGGCTGGCTTGGTTCTGTATTCACCGGAAGGCGTATTGTCCTCAAGTTTGACGGAGGAGACAGGGGGGGGCGCGGGGGCCTGTCGTCAAGCGGGGATGTCGTTGTACCTCATGGGGTCGATCAAACTTTGTGCTACACCCCGGAGCGCGAGCACGAGTTGGAGCGCCGCCGCGACGACTAGCCTGACTCCTACCAACCTGGAGGTCTGCGTCTGGCGCAGCTGCCTCATCGAGCACGTGGGTTTCGTCGACGCTGGGGGGCGCTTCCATCATCTCACCAAACTGGCCGGTCGTCGGTAGTGAGCGCGTGAGTGGGGTGGCAGTCTGGTATTGGGGTTGCGGAGGCAGCGCCAACGGCGGGTGCGCCGCTGGACACCGAGTGGCTGACAGATGAGGGGTGGGGTTGATGTGGCAACGGGGTCCTGCTTCGGGACGAGTGTGGGGGAGGGGCGGAGGACCTCAAGGGTCAGTTAGGGAATAATATCCCAGACATAAATGGACAAACTATAAAACAAAAGCTTCAGTATTCAGACACAAACATGATTAGGTCAAGGACGGTTCATTATTGACGGATACAAAAAGAGCGGGGGGAGGGAAGCCACGAGTGTGTGTGAAAGAGAGCCGTGGGCAGGGGGGCGGCAATCTCTAACGGGAGGAAGGAGAAGACAAGGCGAGAAGGTTGTGAAGCGAGGGGTTTCACTCAATCGGAGGCAAAATCAAGTACCGTGGGGGCCAGCTAAATTGCAATATGAAACATGACTTCCCCCTCTGCATGTCGATCACTCTGAAACACAAACTACATGATTGGGGTAGCTGGATCTTGCCCCGCCCAAGGCGTCTTTTGTTGTCGCACTTTATTTGAGAACTACTGTATTAATACGACCCCCAGCATCCCAAGAGTGATTATAGTCCTCAGACCAGTGGTTTGTTCAACGTTCTTGGACTTCAAGTATTCAAGCATGACAACGCAAGAATTCTAGTGAAAAGCCACAATTATCAATGTAAAAAATTCATACCTGCACTTTCGCTCATTGCGGCCTATAATGCCCACAGTTAGGACTTTGCAAAAAGGGCACTACTTTGGCCTCCTGGTGTCAGAAGACATGAAGACCACCTCCAGTATCTCACATGGACGAGGCGTTTATATCAAGCGACATTGCGGGGGGAAGAGGGTGTGCAGTATCAAAGGGCGCTCATAGATGGCCAGTGGAACTCCGTCCGACTTTCAATAGTTGCAGGCTGGCGTTGTTCGGTATGTCTTCCACGAAGGCGATGTCCCAAGTTCCGACGGACTGCCAACCTACGTTTTCCACAATATTAAATGGCACCATCTAAGTTTAAGATATTATTATTTACTTTATAAGATGTTGGCCGCCCAAGAAACTTTGAGTGTTTTCCCCCGGTTTTTTTTTTGTTTTTTTTTTGACAAAATATTCGTTAAGGGCAGAGGAAAGGTAACAACAAGATTCGAACATTTGTGATCTTCTATCGCGACATATTGAACCCGCACCCGCGATTAGCGATGAAGTCATGATTGTGGATGACCAATTCAATCCGGTGGTGATTTGACTCGGTAGGACTCGCGCTGGGCGGAGACCGTGACATCGTCGAAGCCATGTGAACCCTACCAACAATCAGACGATGCGGCAAGGAGTTTGGGGAACATTAGGGACAAATGACAAGCGGAGCAGTGGCTCACAGGCTGATCGCCTTTATGGCGTTTCTGAGGTCTTCTAATCTGGGTTTGTTTGTGACAATGCCAGGTCTGGGGCTGCACACAACGTTGCAGGGTTGCGATTCTTACCTGTTGGAGTGGAGGCGAGGTGGGGGGGAACGTTCGGTTTAGACCATCTTGTCTTGCAATGCAGGGAGTGCTTGGCGACTTTGTCATTATCGTGTGTGGCTGATTGCAAACCATCGTTGCAATCTAGAGCCGCAAGTATCGGCGACACCAATTCAGGTCAAAGACGTAATGGGTTATTCAGGGGGTTGAACTTCCGTCTGCTACACACTGTAGTTCGGGACTATACCAACACGCTATCGTACATCACCTCGACAACACAACAACGACACATAACAACATGGTTAGGCGACCAATCTCATACGCAAGCGAGCAATAAAAAAAAGTGTGTGATATGCATGTGAATGTCGCTCACTAACCGGTCGACTGACTCCCTGGGGGGGGGGTGGCTTCAAAGTTGACGTTCCCGACGTATCTCGGGCGTCGTAGGTTCATAATCAAACAGCCATCTCATAATCCCACGAAAAAACAGAGAGCTAAACCCGATAGGGTCGACTCTCACACGCATTAAGGCCGAAATATGCTAGGAAGTAAGCACAGGAGAAGTGGAAGCGAGTTGGGGTGCAAAGGGTGTTGGTTCGACAGCGACCAAACTTCGTGACAGACGTGAGGATAGTATATCGCATTATCCTGTCTCAGGCTACACTTATTCTAGGTCTACGCGCGAGATGCGACTTAACACACGGTAGCGACAGATCCCTCCTCATCCAAAACCACAATGTCGGTCTCGCCTTCCAAGGATAGATAACAGTATTTATCAAATACAAAAAGTGGGAACAAAGCAAATTATAGTGAAAAAGCCACAATGGTCGAGTGTAAACATTTCCTCTGGCTACTTCGCACGATATGTAATGGGGCGTGTTCCTACTATTCCCAGCGGATTTTTTGGGCTGTCCTACATGTGCATGTGGCGGAGCGCTGTCCAAATGCCTATGTTGGATGTGTTTGTCCAATAAGTGCATTTCCTCACCGCACGCCCC
>JACBWV010000751.1:0-54225 GCA_013435795.1 Chlamydomonas sp. ICE-L
GGTATGTTGCAATGTTTTGCCCCCCCCCTTCATAGGTCTGTTTGTTCTTAGTAGTCCCAGCCCCTTCTATTGGGCTTCCTGTTTTGGGCTTCTCCTTGCCTCTCTGGTTTGTGTTTGTCTTCTGTTCCTGTCCTCCTTTGTCCCTTCAGTCGCCAAGGTGGTGTTTTGTCCCTTAGCTGTCCGTTAGCCTTTCTTGTCTTTTTCTTTGGTCTTTTCTCCTTGGTCACAAAGGGCTAGGTTTTATCAGTTGCGCCTTTTCCTGGTTCCCCCCTTTGTAAAAAAAAAAAAGTCGCATGGTGATGCGTGGTCTGGCTAAAAATATTCAGAATTGGCCTTCCGTCGCCCACGTGGCTACGGAAAAATCATTGGCAAATTGCCTTTCGTCGCCCCCCGTCGCCCATTGCTACCGTCGCCTACTGCTTTCCGTCGCCCACTTCTACATGCAAGCAGCCTTGCCTAGTTTAGCACATGGTAATCTAGCAAACGAAAGTTGTGATAACGGAGTGGGGGGAGCGGGTGGGGGAGCCTTTCTGGCTTACACGCCAATGATGGAATTGATGAAGCCAGACAACCCTCCCTGTTTAGTGGCGGCTGAAGCAAGGGCTTTTTCATAGGTGCTTGCAGGGATTTCTGGTCTTGTACAAGAGAGGGTTCCTTGCGAGGGCTGATGTGATTTGTAGATTCTGTGGCAGGGGTGATTGGGAATTTAGTACTTGGTAGTGCGATATGTTAGTAAGCTATGTGCCGACTTTGTAAGATCCTTAGCTCTAAAAAAAAAAAAAAAAAAATAGCTAAAGTTAGTCCAGGGATGTGGCAGAGTGGCAGATATAGAAGGAAATTAGTTGTACTGCAGGATTTGTCCCACAATCAATGGAAGTCGAACAAGGTTTTTCCTAAGGAATTACAATACTTCAAAACTAGAATCAAGTGGTGCTATTGTTGACCAGATCATGTCACAAAACTAGAGATTGTGGTGCTATTGTTGGTCCTGCTCCAGCCTCTAACAATAGCACCAGTTTAAAAAATGTGACCTAGCAAACACGAAGTGTAACAAACCAGAACTTTCAATTTGGACAGCGGTCATCGCACATGCTATCTGGGCTTGAACTACCCTCGATTAGACTAACAACAAACAGTTCGTCATTTAGTACCCCAGAAAAACAGTAAGCTAGTCAGCCCCAAAAGTAACCAATCAGTCTGCCAAACCCCTTCAAGTGCAACTGTCAGCTTACCAAAAACCCACCCAGCCAGCTAGTCAGTTAGGGCTGTCTAGATTTCTTAGTAGCCCTGATACGCCATGAGCAATAGAACCGTGGAAGCAAGCAAAGACAAGGCGAAGCTATGGAAGCGATCAAAGTCGAAGCTCGCTTTGGAAGCAAAGCACACAAAAGTCATAGCGATTCAAAGCAATCTCAATCGATGCGAAGCTGTGGAAGCAAGGGAAGTCGAAGGGAACTGTCAACTGTGGGAGCAGAGCAATCAAAGTCGAAGCGAAATCTCTCACACCTTATCTCTCTGTTTGCACTTCTTCTTTCAATCGACGGCATCCTGAAAAGTCAGGTCGACGTCCACATCGTCGTGCATAGGCGCAGGGCTTGGCAAGGGGGCAGGGCCAGGGCGGGATCCCCCAAATTGGGGGCCCCAATGACGATTTTTTTTTTTTTACAAAGGGGGGAACCAAGGAAAGGCGCAACTGATAAAACCTAGCCCTTTGTGACCAAGGAGAAAAGACCAAAGAAAAAGACAAGAACAGCTAAGGGACAGCTAAGGGACGGACACCACCTGGGCGACTTAAGGGTCAAAGGAGGACAGGAACAGAAGACAAACAAACCAGAGAGGCAAGGAAGAAGCCAAAAACAGGAAGCCCAAGAGAAGGGGCTAGGACTACTAAGAAAATAGACCTATGAAGGGGGGGGCCAAAACATTGCAACCTCTAACGATGCCCCATTTTGCTGAGCCAATTGGAGGTCTTATACTTCCGACAGAAGGCGTTTTCTGGCGCTTGTGACTTGCGCTCATGGCGTCAGTTGAGGTAAAAAAGGGCCGCGAAGTTTGAACATCCGGGGCTGTTACAGACGTCCAGAAGACTCCTTCCTTGCCCTAACTTGCAGTTACTTGCTAGCCCTAACTGACTTTGGTAAGGATGCATAGTGCGATGACTACGGGGAGGCAGACGCGAAACTAGAGATGCATGGTGCGATTTCACCCAGGGCCTTATCGTCAAACTAGAGATTTGGGGTGCGATGAGCAATGGCCAAAAACGACCTGAAATCGCACCAGGCCAAAACGGAAAAGTCTAAAAATCGCACTCTCCGCTGAATCGCACCCTAAGAAAAACCCTGAAGTCGCAAGTCCTGCTCTGTAACCTCTCGCCTGTTCGAAGTCGCCGGCTTGAAATCTGCATTATGAATTAAAGGCGAAATGATTTCGAAATCGACCCAGCAGAAAACTATTCGCAGCTATTTCAAATTCCCTAGAGCCCTCGCACCACCTGTCAAGGCACCACCTGTCGAGGTAGTTAAGGCACCCGCAACAACTCCACCAGGTGCAGAGCTAGATGCGCCTCATACTGAGGGGGCAGACGATGGAACCGAAACACCAACGGCCAAGCAAAAACTACTGTAAGACCTTCGGGTGCATGCCTTTCCTTCTTTTTCTGTGTTGCTCTTGGAGGTTGCAGTGGTGTTTTGTTGGTTGGGGAGGAACAGTGTTGCTTGGAGGTGGGGGTGGTGCTCGGAAGGCCTTTTGTCCTTTTTCCTCCTAGTAACTATTTTGTGTCCCTCGTTCTTTTGTCCCCTAGTCTTTTCGTCTTTTGTCTTCGGATCATTTGTCTTAACGGACTTTTGGTCCATGTCCTTTAGTCTTCTTCTTTGGTTTTTCTTCCTTGGTCACATAGGGCTAAAACAAAATTAGTCTTCGATGTAGACTACACGATTTCGAGTTGACCAATTCTAACGGAACGAAATCTCAAATTCGACAACTGGGCTAGTGGGCTACTGCCGCGTTGGGGCTAAGGCTGCACCCCACTATATTCAACATGGTGCTGGGTGAGGATTCGATTGAGTGCAGGGCTTGCTCATATGCTGGTCATCCCTGCAAGTTCAAAGTCAGAACTGACTCCTTCAAGCCCAATATTGGGGAGAAGGTTCACCGTAAAACCACAGTTGATAGTATCACATTGTGCATGATGTGATATAATCGAGCAGACATTTGTATTGTGCTATTTATTGCTTATCCTAGTGGCCAACTAGACTCAATGTTCCGGAGAATAGTGGACTATGTGGACTATAGTGGTCAATGTGTTATTCGTGTACATATGTTATTCGTGTGCAAAATGCATGTTTCCCTAAGGACCCCCTAAATCTGCGCCCGCCGGCCTAACTGTAAAGGGGTGGCGCTTCGTACCGCACACTGCAAACTCCGGTGGGCAACTCAACTTTTCTTAAATCATGTTTGAGTAGCCCACTCCGGTGGGCTACTCAACTTTTCTGGAATCAGGGTTGAGTAGCCCACCCGGCTACACAACCTTGCCTTGGAAAATCTGAAATAAAAAACACTGAGGGGGAAACTAAGGAGGCAACTAAGGGTTGAAATTGTACTAGGGGAAGCAAACTAAGGGAGAAACTGTAAAAACAAGCCAAAAGCAGGGACGCAACCATAAAAGATGAAAGACAACGTGAAGCAAAGACTGGTTTGGGCACTTAAACAACAGGAACCAGGGTTATTTTTAAGGAATGAAAATCCTTGAAAACTAGAATCATGCGGTGCTCTTGTTGGCCAGATCTTGTTACACAACCAGAGATTGTGGTGCTATTTTTTTTTTTTTTTTTTTTTTACAAAGGGGGGAACCAGGAAAAGGCGCAACTGATAAAACCTAGCCCTTTGTGACCAAGGAGGAAAGACCAAAGAAAAAGACAAGAACGGCTAAGGGACAGCTAAGGGACGGACACCACCTGGGCGATGTAAAGGACAAAGGAGGACAGGAACAGAAGACAAACAAACCAGAGAGGCAAGGAAGAAGCCAAAAACAGGAAGCCCAAGAGAAGGGGCTAGGACTACTAAGAAAATAGACCTATGAAGGGGGGGGCCAAAACATTGCAACCTCTAACAGTCACCGGATCAGAAGACTGAAAGAGGAGATGCAAACTAAGGAGGACTAAAAGGAAAACTATGCGAGAAACTAAGAGAAAAAAGGGGGGGAGGGGGGGGGGGGGGGGGGGGGGGACTAAGGAGGCAACTGAGGGGGAAAATAAGGAGGTAACTAAGGGTGGAAACTGAACTAGGGGAAGCAAACTAAGGGAGTCTTTGGGAGGTCTGGCCCTCTGGCCGGTTACACCCTCTCACCCTTCCTGCCCTTCCCCCCCAAGGACACCCCCAAGCTGCCCTCATCACCCCACGCAAGAAACCTCGAGAAGCATGGTTACAGGCAGACTTTGAGGAGCAGCTGATCCAGCAAAGCCTCCCCCCCCACCAGAGGCAAGAGCTCTTAGAACCATGGCTGGTTTTTTTTTTTTTTTTTTACAAAGGGGGGAACCAGGAAAAGGCGCAACTGATAAAACCTAGCCCTTTGTGACCAAGGAGAAAAGACAAAAGTTGTTGATCCCGCTCCAGCCTCTAGCAATAGCACCAGCTTCAAAAGTGAGACCTAACGAACACAAAGTGGAACAAACCAGAACTTTCAATTCGGACCCCGGTTGTTGAACCCATATGGTCAGTGTGGGAAAAGGGCCAATGACCGCACACTCAAAAGAGCGAGAATAACCGCACAATCCAGAGGGGCGAGTGTGGGATGACTGTAAATCCCAACCCTGCAACAAAAATCACAGTTATCTTTGAAATTTTCAATCGATAGAGTTGTTACACAATGAAGACTAAAGAGCGGATAGCTTATCATCGCAACTCGTGCGGCTATATAGAAAAGGAAGTCTTCAGGAAGGTTCCGAAGACACGTGCGGGCCATAGCTAGCCTATGGCCCGGCGGCAGGCAACCCGGGTCCTGTAGCCACAGGACCACGCGTGCACTATGCCAACTTAGTGTCCAACTCGACGGACAATAACATCCCCCCCAATTCAAGGTATTCTTGGGTACAAGAATCCCTGGAATTAGCTGAGGGGCATAAAGAAAATACAGGAGTATAATGGCTGACAGGGCTATTAGATATGCTAACGGCTGGCAAGAGGAACTGTAAACAATAAATTGTTTGGGACAGTCCCAAGGGGTGTGGCACATTGAAAGCAGGGATCATTAGGTCAATATTTGCTAGGGGCCAGGAAGGCTGCAGGGGAAGGCATGAGAGGGACTAGGAGTATAAAGGACTGACTGGCTGTAAGCAACTTCTTTTTAGGTAGACGTCCCCTGCTGGCTCATGTAATCAATCCAGATGGAGAGATATGCTGAGATACTTCCAAAGTCATCTATAAGGTAGCTTTAACTCAGAGAAGACTATTCATACTTATGGAAGGCTATGGACTATGCTTAAGAGTTATGGCAGCCTAGGGGTCAGGCTGAGGCACAGGGGAAGCTGCCAGGTAGCTGCCAGTGGGGCTGCCAGGATGCCTATCAGATAGGACTGATTCCCCCCCATAATTTGGGTTTACCCTAAATTAGAGAATTGTAGACATGCTGTAGAAGCTTAAGAGAGAGATACTAAAGAACAAGAAAACAGCAGTACATGGGGAAGTACAGTGCATCACATGAATCCTAGAGTGTTCATGGCTAAAACAAGAATGCCAACTATGGTCAAGTTAGGTGCCAGATGCTGGGTAACAATCAAGGTCCAGCTGTTTTTTTTTTTTTTTTTTACGAAGGGGGGAACCAGGAAAAGGCGCAACTGATAAAACCTAGCCCTTTGTGACCAAGGAGAAAAGACCAAAGAAAAAGACAAGAACGGCTAAGGGACAGCTAAGGGACGGATACCACCTGGGCGACGTAAGGGACAAAGGAGGACAGGAACAGAAGACAAACAAACCAGAGAGGCAAGGAAGAAGCCAAAAACAGGAAGCCCAAGAGAAGGGGCTAGGACTACTAAGAAAAAGACCTATGAAGGGGGGGGGCCATAACATTGGCAACCTCTAACCGTCACCGGATCAGAAGACTGAAAGAGGAGAAGCAAACTAAGGTGGACTAAAAGGAAAACTATGCGAGGAAACTAAGAGAAAAAAAGGGGGGGAGGGGGGGGGGGGGGGGGGGGGGGGGGGGGGGGGGGGTGGACTAAGGAGGCACTTTATTTTTTTTTTATTTTTTACAACTGAGGGGGAAACTAAGGAGGCAACTAAGGGTGGAAACTGAACTAGGGGAAGCAAACTAAGGGAGAAACTGCAAAAACAAGCCAAAAGCAGGGAGGCAACCAGAAAAGAAGAAAGACAACTGGAAGCAAAGCGAAAGCCTAAAAGACTGGTCTGGGCATGTACAACAGGAATGAAGACAAAGACAGTATCAAGATCTAGATCTTGATCTGGATCTTAGCGCAGATCTGGACCTTGATCTTGGTCCAGATCTAGCCCTAGATCTCGAACGTTGTCGTGTGCTGTGTCCAAATCTGGAACCTGATCCTGATCTGGGGCAGGGTCTTGATCTTGGGCTTGGGCTCGATCTAGGTCAGGGTCAAGATCGGGGCCTAGAGCTGGGGCTTGGGCTGGACCTAAGTCAGGGTCTAGATCAGGGTCTAGAGCTCGGGAATGGGCTGGGTCTGGGTCAGGGTCTAGAGCAAGGTCTAGATCCGGGTAATGGGCTGGATCTGGGGCAGGGTCTAGATCAGGGTCTAGAACTAGGGCTTGGGCTGGGTCTGGGATTGGGTCTGGGATTGTAGGGAGCGCTGGGGCCATGGGGATTGTCATTTCCATGGTGCGGGTATCAGGCTCTTGGGTGTTGAGTTTCTTCAGGAGGGTGGAGAAAGATTTCCTATACATTTTTGGGGTGTCCAGCATGTTGATGAATGTGAAATCCATAGGGCTCCAGTGCATGCTGAGGTTGTTGACACACATTACTCTGCCCCCAGGATACACACAGCTGATGGGGTGCATAAGCATCTTGGGCCAGGAAACCAGTACCCTTGCATGTGCTTGGACCATAGCTGCTTGGAGGCATATGGCCCACTGAATGGTGGGCCTGTCAGCTGTGGAGACAGTGGGGTATATGTGTACCATGTGTTGCAATCTGTTGACATGCTTGAGGAGGGGTCCACAGACTGAGAAGTGACTGTTGTGCATCTGTCTGCTGGGGAAACTGGACATTTCAGCAGCTAGAAGGGCAGGGAACTTGGTAGCTAGCTGGGCAATGAGGATAGGGACAGGCTGTCTAGGTCTGATGCTGAAGGCTCTAAGGGAGGAAGGGGAATTGTTGAGGGTGTTCAGCAGGGTTCCAAACTTGGTCCTGGAGAGGCCAGAGTTGTTCAGGAAATGGACTGGGTGGGTGTTCATGTTGACATGGGCTAGGGGCTAATCAGGAGAGAGAGAGGTAGCTGAGGGAATCCATTGGTCAAATCTAAGGGCTTGGGATAGCTCCTGTTGGGTGCAGGACCCCTGTCCATCAATGGGATAGGGACTTTCATAGCTGGTTCTGGCTTGGTCCAGCAGGAGGTCCATCTCTCTTCTGGCTTGTGCTTCTATCAGGTTACACAGCTCATCATGGGGAACAGTGGGCATCTGCTGGCTAGGGGCTGTGGAGTAATCAGTATCTGGGATGAAGTCATGGGATGACGTGGTATACAAGTCATCTTCCAGCAGGTCATTTTTTTTTTTTTTTTTTACATAGGGAGGAACCAGGAAAGGGAACATCTGATAAAAACTAGCCCTAGGTGACCGAGTAAGAAAAACCAAAGAAGAAAACTAGAAGACATTGACCAAAAGTCCGCTAAGACAAAAGATCCAAGACAAAAGACGAAAAGACTAGGGGACAAAAGAACGAGGGACACAAACTAATTACTAGGAGGACAAAGGACAAAGGGCCTTACGAGCACCACCCCCACCTCCAAGCAACACTGTTCCTCCCCAACCAATAAAACACCACTGTAACCTCCAAGAGCAACACAGAAAAAGAAGGAAAGGCATGCACCCGAAGGTCTTGCTGATCTAAGATTAAAACACTGCAGGGCATCACTCCTGTAACAGGCCAGGGCATCAGGGCATCACTCCTGTAGAAACCAGCACATACTCTCAGCAGCCTAGTAACATGTCGCTAGGTCACCCATGCAGATCAGCAACCTCTGCAAAGACGACCAGAGCGCGGCATGCAACACAAAACAGGACAGGGCCAAAGCTAACACTAACAAGGTAACTAAAAAAAATCTAAAGAAGCAAATCAAACTCCTTAGAAAACGTCCTGGACGGTGAAAGGGTAGAACCCCCACAAGATCCACTGACCAGCAAGGAAAACCTTAAAGGCGCACTAAAGCAGCTAGCTGGGACACGAGGAGTGTCCTATAGTGAACCAAGTCGTGATGCATGTGGAGTGGAAGGAGTGAGCACAAGGTGTCCAATAAGGGGGCTCGGTCCCAAAGGGGTTGAGACAAATGGGGCAGCAAAGCGGATCATGCTGGGTGTTTGATAGAGAGTCCAGATCGCTGGTGGCTGGAGGGTGGTGGGTGATGGCGGAGAGAGGTAAGGAAGGGGTGTGGGAGGGACGTCGGGTGGCCAGTGGGCTGGAGGAAGAGGGAGGGACAGGAGAGAGAATGAGGTGAAAAGGAAGGGGACAGGGATGGGCAGGAGGAGTCTGGTTTGCCCTTGAGTTGGCGGCAGCACCAGCAGCAGCTGCTGCATCAGAGATGGGTAGGGGGTTGGAAGCGATGGGTCTGCGAGGGGAAGGGGCGGCGGAGATAGGAGGGACTTGAGCTTGGGTAGAGGGAGACTCTGGATGACATGAGTTAAAGGGGGCTGGAGAGGGGGATGAGGATAAGGGGGGAGCGATGGAAAGGAAGGAATCTTGGACAGGGGAAGATCGAGACTCTGCTAGTGCAGAGTTAGAGGGGAGCGGAGAGGGGGGGGAGGATGCTATAGGAGATTGTGTGGGTACCAAAGCTGTTGCTGTGGGTGTCAACACTGAGTCTGCTACTGGTGGTGTCAAAACATATGCTGCTGTAGGAAGATCCGATTCCTCTACCGGTGGCAAAGCTGTGTAAGCCAGTGCAGGTGTTAAAGCAAGTGATGCTGATACTGTAGCCAATGCAGCGGGTGCTAAAGCCGAGACCGATGTTGCTGTCGTTGGTGGCTGAACCAAGGCTCCTACTGCAGGTGCCTGTGCTAGTGCAGCTTGGTTTTTTAATGGAGTCAATTTTTTGGTTTTCTTTTTTGAGCCTTTAGCTACTGATGCTGATGCTGTTGCTGGAGCTGAGGTTGATGCTGCTGAGGGAGGTTGAGCTGATGCTGATGCTGATCCTGATGCTGGTGCTGAGGTTGCTGAGGTTGCTAATGGTGATAGCTCTGTGGATGATGCTGATGCTAATGCTAGTGTTGCTTGGTCTGATGCTGATGCCGAGGCTGAGAGAGCTGGAGCTGATGCTAGAGCTGATACTGATGCTGATGCTGATGCTGACGCTGAGGCTGAGGCTGTGGCTGAGGCTGTGGCTGTGGCTGAGGCTGAGGCTGAGGCTGAGGCTGAGGCTGCTGATGTTGGTACTGCTGAAGCCGAAACAGATCTTGGAGTGGAAGGTGCAACTGATGTTAGTTGTGAATCTAATGGTGGTTGTTGCTCTTGATGGGCAGATGCTGTTACAGAAGCGTGAGAAGGAGCTGATGCTGAAGAAGTTGCTTGAGAGTGTGCTGCTTCTGGTGCTGTAGCTGCGGCTAGATCTAATTCTGCACCTGGGTGATGTGGATGAGCTGCCTGTGGATCTGAAGTGGAGTATGAAACTTGTGCTTCATCTGAAGAAGGGGGTGCGGGTTAAGTTCCTGGCTCAGTGTTGGCGTTTTTTTTTTTTTTTTTACATAGGGAGGAACCAGGAAAGGGAACATCTGATAAAACCTAGCCCTATGTGACCGAGGAAGAAAAACCAAAGAAGAAGACTAGAGGACATGGACCAAAAGTCCGCTAAGACAAAAGATCCGAAGACAAAAGACGAAAAGACTAGGGGACGAAAGAACGAGGGACACAAACTAATTACTAGGAGGACAAAGGACAAAGGGCCTTCCGAGCACCACCCCCACCTCCAAGCAACACTGTTCCTCCCCAACCAACAAAACACCACTGTAACCTCCAAGAGCAACACAGAAAAAGAAGGAAAGGCACGCACCCGAAGGTCTTGCTGATCTAAGATGAAACCACTGCAGGGCATCACTCCTGTAACAGGCCAGTGCATCAGGGCATCACTCCTTTAGCAAACCAGCACAAACTCTCAGCAGCCTAGTAACATGTCGCTAGGTCACCCATGCAGATCAGCAAGCTCTGCAAAGACGACTTGAGCGCGGCATGCAACAAAAAACAGGACAGGGCCAAAGCTAACACTAACAAGGTAACTAAAAATAAATCTAAAGAAGCAAATCAAACTCCTTAGAAAACGTCCTGGACGGTGAAAGGGTAGAACCCCCACAAGATCCACTGACCAGCAAGGAAAACCTTAAAGGTGCACTAAAGCAGGAGGCACTTTAAAGCAAATAAACCGGTTGCCAGAGCATCAGGGCATCACTCCATTAGCTTTTCAGGGCAGTCTCTCAGCAGCCTAGTAACATGCCACTAGGTTGCCGATGCAAATCAGCAAGCTCTGCAAAGATGACCAGAACGCGGCATGCCTACGGTTCAAAGGTAGCAGAAACAAGGTAACAAAAACTATGTAGCTCCTAAGTAAGCCTCCTAAACCTGCAGACGCAAGAAACAACAACACGGTACAGGGCATCACTCCTATAACAGTCCAGCGCATCAGGGCATCACTCCATCAGCAGACTGGCGTGCCAGCTCAGCTGTCAAGTAGCATGCCACTTCTTCTCCAATGCAGGCCAGCAAGCTCTGTAAGGAAGAAGACCAAAGCAGGGCATGCTACTGATAAACAGGGCCGGGAAAAGGCAAACAAAAAAAAGTCTTCAGGGCAGGAGCAGCAGATCCACCCCCAAAAACTACCATCCAGCCCTTCTAGGGCAGCAAAAAGCTAAGACAAACTGTATCGCTATGGTTTCCAACCAATGTTACACTCAAGGATCGGCAAGTCTCTAATTAGAGAACAAGAAGAAGCTGACCAATGCAGACCTTCAAAAGGAGACCTGCTGAGTGAGAATTCAAGAAAGAGGGAAAGAGTCTCAGCTGCACAACACCTCTCTGGCCCTCTGGCCGGTTACACCCTCTCACCCTTCCTGCCCTTCCCCCCCAAGGACACCCCCAAGCTGCCCTCATCACCCTACGCAAGAAACCTCGAGAAGCATGGTTACGGGCAGACTTTGAGGAGCAGCTGATCCAGCAAGGCCTCCCCCCCCACCAGAGGCAAGAGCTCTTGGAACCATGGCTGGTTGGTCTTTGGGAGGACCTCCAACTGGACCCAACAACATTTGCAATGTTGCAATGTTATGGCCCCCCCCTTCATAGGTCTTTTTTCTTAGTAGTCCTAGCCCCTTCTCTTGGGCTTCCTGTTTTTGGCTTCTTCCTTGCCTCTCTGGTTTGTTTGTCTTCTGTTCCCGTCCTCCTTTGTCCCTTACGTCGCCCAGGTGGTGTCCGTCCCTTAGCTGTCCCTTAGCCGTTCTTGTCTTTTTCTTTGGTCTTTTCTCCTTGGTCACAAAGGGCTAGGTTTTATCAGTTGCGCCTTTTCCTGGTTCCTCCCTTAGTAAAAAAAAAAAAAAAAAAACATGGGGTCTCCACCTCCATGATGATACTGAGGTGAACCTTCTTGAACTCTCTGTGCGCCAAGCACGGCAGGCCCTTCTTCACCAACATATTATGCAACAAAGCCCCAGTTCCCACCATTTTGTGCCAGGTTATACCGAGGAACGTGCTGCTTGGCCCAGGCTGTGGAGCATTCTACCCCCCTCCACCTTGGACACTCACCCTAGCACTAACCCTGACCTGCGAGGCCTCCGTGGTCTTGAATCCCGATGGATTGCCTCAGCAACAGAGAGAGCGCTCGTTGTCACCCCTATTCCAGTCCCCTCCACTGAAGACCTCCCGCAGAACGCTTGGGTGGACTTACAACGTGTCCGCCCCTCCCGTCCAGGCCCAGCGGAGAGAACTACTCAAAGACAAGACGAACCTCAAGTCTCCCTCCCTTTACGTGCAGGCTTTTCGCAGGTGTGGGTAGCTGACAAGACTCTCCACCGTCCTTATACCATCACTTGCCGGAGCTTGCTTCATGGCACCCTGGGCTGCAATGCATTCCTTGCTCATGTACGAGGACGCTTCCAACGGGTCAACCAAGACGACCCCCCCTCCATAGTCTGCTCCAGCCCTGACTGCTTGCAGCTGCACACTGCTGACACAATGTCTCACGCTTTCTTGGAATGCCCTGATTCTGCCCCTGTCATAGACTGGCTCCTTTCCACTTGGGAGACCCTCACCGGTGGGCAGCGCCTTCCTCGTTGCCCCTTCTTCCTCCTCGGTGACGACATCACCCTTTGGCCCGGGACACCCCCTCCTCCCTCTACCCTAAGGTTGTGGTCCTTCCTGCGTATAACCACCTTGGGCGCGATATGGCAGGTCCGTTCGTCCCGGGCTGACAGACTGGACCATTCTGAGCCCCTTCACCACAAGGCTATCTGCCTTGCCCTTGGCCAACTTCACCAAGCCATCGCCAGGGACTGGATGCGCACCCAGACGGATCTTCGACACCTTGATAATGGCGCTTTCTGTCAAGATTGGTGGCGTGGCCTAGATTGCTCTCTCACAGTGGCTTCCTTTGCAAGCTTATGGGCCACCCCCCCGATCTTTTGCACCATGATTGGGGTCACTCCCGGTGACCAGGAGCCTGATACCCGCACCATGGAAATGACAATCCCCATGGCCACAGCGCTCCCTACAATCCCAGACCCAACCCCAGACCCAGCCCAAGCCCTAGTTCTAGACCCTGATCTAGACCCTGCCCCAGATCCAGCCCATTACCCGGATCTAGACCTTGCTCTAGACCCTGACCCAGACCCAGCCCATTCCCGAGCTCTAGACCCTGTCCTAAACCCTGACCTAGGTCCAGCCCAAGCCCCAGCTCTAGGCCAGGATCTTGTCCCTGACCTAGATCGAGCCCAAGCCCAAGATCAAGACCCTGCCCCAGATCAGGATCAGGTTCCAGATTTGGACATAGCACACGACAACGTTCCAGATCTAGGGCTAGATCTGGACCAAGATCAAGGTCCAGATCTGCGCTAAGATCCAGATCAAGATCTAGATCTTGATACTGTCTCTGTCTTCATTCCTGTTGTACATGCCCAGACCAGTCTTTTAGGTTTTCGCTTTGCTTCCAGTTGTCTTTCTTCTTTTCTGGTTGCCTCCCTGCTTTTGGCTTGTTTTTGCAGTTTCTCCCTTAGTTTGCTTCCCCTAGTTCAGTTTCCACCCTTAGTTGCCTCCTTAGTTTCCCCCTCAGTTGCCTCCTTAGTCCCCCCCCCCCCCACCCCCCCCCTCCCCCCCTTTTTCTCTTAGTTTCTCGCATAGTTTCCTTTTAGTCCTCCTTAGTTTGCATCTCCTCTTTCAGTCTTCTGATCCGGTGACGGTTAGAGGTTGCAATGTTATGGCCCCCCCCTTCATAGGTCTTTTTTTTTAGTAGTCCTAGCCCCTTCTCTTGGGCTTCCTGTTTTTGGCTTCTTCCTTGCCTCTCTGGTTTGTTTGTCTTCTGTTCCCGTCCTCCTTTGTCCCTTACGTCGCCCAGGTGGAGTCCGTCCCTTAGCTGTCCCTTAGCCGTTCTTGTCTTTTTCTTTGGTCTTTTCTCCTTGGTCACAAAGGGCTAGGTTTATCAGTTGCGCCTTTTCCTAGTTCCCCCCTTTGTAAAAAAAAAAAAAAAAAAAAAAAACCCTTAAAAGTCAGCTTGTCGTCGATATCGTCGTCCACTTGGGCAGGGCTTGGCAAGGGGCAGGGCCAGGGCGGGCTCCCCCAATGACGATGCCCTATTTTTCTGAGCCGAAAAGGCTGGAGATGGTTTTATACTTTTCGACAGGAAGCGCGTGTGACTCGTGCCAATGGCGTCAATTTGTGTCAAAAAAGGTGTGCGCGTATCTCAACATCCGGGGCTGTTACTTGCTAGCCCTAACTGACTTTGGTACTGATGTATGCGCGATGACCAAGGGGAGGCGGACGCGAAACTAGAGATGCACGGTGCGATTTCGCCCAGGGCTTCGTCGTCAAATTAGAGATTTTGGGTGCGATGAGCAAGGGCCAAATGTAACGGTACAGAACCCGGGTACTCTGGCCGTCCAGCAAGGCATACGGGTACACCGTACCCGTAAGCCACGTGACGAACGCACATGATACAGTATCATACCCATGTACTGCCCCATCGCTCTCAACGTGCACGTTGAACACATAGACACGAGCTACTCGGAACGAACCCTTCTACTCCTACCACGAAGATGTTCCATCCAAGCTACTCGACATCCCCTACTTAGGTAACACCCCACCTGTTCTGCTAGCTTACCCATATCAACATACACGTAATCACACATCACGTAGCCCGTTCCCTAGACTAACCCCCCAAGCTGCTGTAAGCATCCTGAGCTGTTACACTGGTTTTGGAGCTAGTTTCGTTCCTAAGGGACCTCACGCATACACATACGCACGCATACGAAGTTTTCCTTCGAATTAATCGCACCAGCCAGTACATCCTGACGGCTTTTCTGGCATTTGCTGCTCTTCATATTGCTGTTTGCACTATCCTGTAGCTACGCTTGCACGTAGCGCCTGTTTGGTTCTCGCGGTGCTCTGTCCTGTCAGGTTCGACCCGCCCTGGGCCGCCCTCTTCCTGTCTTGCATGGACATTTTCCCCTAGCCTGCCCTGACCCTGCACGGCCTACGTCCTCGATTCTAGCCATCACGTTCTGGCCTTCTGGTCATAGCTTCTAACGCTACATTCGCGAGCTGTAACCTCGCGGTTTGTTCCATCGCGCAGCATCGGCTCCATTTGCCACCTGAGCCGTATTTGCTTTAATTAGAGTACCTCACGAGTCTGTCCTGCTGCTCTCAGTGCTTGCTGCATCCTCCATTGGTGCTGTACACCGGCTGTCTTGCTCATCCTGTCGCGCAATTCGATTCATCGGTGTCTTTGCCTTTGCCGTTTGTGTTTTGTGTAGTTTGTGTCCCTCGTTCTTTTGTCCCCTAGTCTTTTCGTCTTTTGTCTTGGATCTTTTGTCTTAGCGGACTTTTGGTCCATGTCATTTAGTCTTCTTCTTTGGTTTTTCTTCCTTGGTCACATAGGGCTAGGTTTTATCAGATGCTCCCTTTCCTGGTTCCTCCCTATGTAAAAAAAAAAAAAAAAAAAAAAAAAAATCTCTGTCCAGCCTACTTACTTGTGTCGTCGCCTGTGCAGAATGACTCCACACAAAGTTGCACCCCCGGGCTCCGACGCCGCTGCTGTGCAGCCTACGACGTTGATTGTCGACACCAATCCGTCCTAAGGGAATTGCGTCGTCCGACACCGAGCCTGACACCGAGCTCACTGCGACTCAGGATGGTTCTTTCCTCCGTCGAAGAGCGGCCTTCTGTTTCAGTTGGCACGCTGCGACCTCTGGTCGCGGGCTTGGCTGGTCTGGCTGCATCCTCGGGTGCTCCGATCGCCACCCCGACGCCGGGTACTTCCAGTGCCCCCCCAACGACGACGATGGCCGCGCAGCCTGGCACTCTGGAGGAGCGCAGCGCGGCTTGGGAGCTTGGCGCGGAGCGCAGGCGCCACCAGCACATGCCCGGTCATCTGATCGCGGCAGAGCAGGTTGGCCAGCTGCGAGCTGAGCTCTCCCAGGCGGCAGTCGCCGCTTCGGCCATGGCCGACACATTTGCGACGGCTGTCGCCACGAAGGATTCTCACATCCTGGATCTTGAGCGCCGTCTCACTACCACCGTCGCTAATGCTGAAGCGGCGATGGCCAACCGTTGCTCTGTTGAGGAGCCCATGGAGCTCGTGGAGCTCCACTTCCAACTCGGCAGGGACTTGGACCGTATTCGCAAGGAATTGAGCGCCCTCACTGCTGCGCACGGTCAGGCGCTGGCGGACTCCCAGACCGCTATGGCGGCACTGCAGACCGCCCTCGACGCCTCAGAGAGAGACCTGTTGCGGTCACAGACAGACTTGTCGCGGTCGCAGACAGGTGAGCAATGTCTTAAGCCCGATAGGTATCGAACAAACCTGCCTTTTACCGCTTGCAATCCATTTTCGCATATCGAGGACATACCTTCTAGATCGCAAGGGCCTCGCGATGTCTTGCCTGTAAATCGCACACTGTTTTCCAAACACCCAACGGCCTTGCCTAACTCCCCACGTTCCCCCCTCCATGCAGAGAACGCCCGCCTGACTGAGGTCGTTGCTCAGCTCACCCGCGAGAACTCTGACTTCGGGAAGCGCCCAGTCGCTGGTCCCGCCCTCACCCATGCTGACGTCCTTGCTATGATCGCGGCGAATGCTGCAGCTAATCCTCGCAACGAGACTCGTGGCGAGCCCATGGACACCGAAGGAGATCCCCGCGGATCCACCAGCGGCGATCTCTACCAAGGGATCAGGAATGGGAGGACTGTCGGACAAAAGCACGCGCTGCCTCAAGGCGGCCGTCAGGACGACCCCACCCCTACAGAGCCCATTCGGCTCGCAAGCGGGCGCTGATGAAAGCCCGCAAGGCCCTGGCGGCGCCATCGTACGCCAAGGCGGCGAAGAGCGATGGGTTGCTGTTCTACCACTCTGAGGACCATCCTATCGCCCCCTTCTGCGATGCTAAGTTGGCCAAGGATTTTTTTTTTTTTTTTTATTGAGTACGCAGACGAGCTTCTCTCGTCCCCTGACGACGAGGGCTTGGCTGCGGCGCAGCGGGTGATTATCTCACCCGCCTCTTCAAGGCCAACAAGATGCGCAGGAAGGCCAACTGGATGTCTGAAATGCCGGCGAGCATCGACGAAATCTACAACAGGGATGCCGGCCTCAAGGGTCCGAAGTTGGCCCCCCACTACCCGGCGGCCCCTGCCAATGACGACAAGCACAACGAGAAGTTGCCTCGCCCCGCTGACAGGCAGGTGCGGGTTGTTGTTGATTCAGGGTTGTTTAATACAGTAGCTATCGCTCATGTCGCCCCGACGTTCAATCCAGAACCTTTTCAGATGCCCGACGTCTATGCACCATCGGGTTCTCTCACGGGCAAAATGCAACGCGGTTCGATCCCTCGGGCGGGCACTACTCCTTCCCTTTCGACCGTCGCACCCCCCGATGACCCTGTTACAGTCTCCGACTACGCCTCGTCGGACGAAGACATCTCCGATCGCCCAGGTTCATCCCGACAGGCGCCGCCTGTCCAACCGACCGCTGATCGCGCTCCTCAGGCGGATGCTCATACATTTTTTTTTTTGTTACAAAGGTGGGAACCAGGAAAAGGCGCAACTGATAAAACCTAGCGATGCCCCCGACGGAGCCGACGGCTCCTGTCCGACCTCGTGCAAAGCGTTCAGCGAAGCTGCCTGCGGACACCCCTCCGCCGACGCGTCATGCTCGCACGGACACGCCAATGACTCCCGATACCCCACCATGTTGGCCCGGTTCGATCCCACCGCTAGCCCCTCATCACGCTGATCGCGCCCCTCATCACGCTGATCAAGAACATGGGTTCATTCGCCAAGCGTATTACTGAAATGAGAAAGGAATTGTGTCTCATTGACCACAAACTGTCGGACAAGTGTTCTAAAGCGAAGTTGCGACGATGGATCTTCAATGTAATCACGATCCTCGAGCTCCAGTTTGCCAACGGATACAGTGGGCTGTTCTCGCGAATTGTTCCACATCTGTCGGGCGCATTCACTGGCCAACTCCGCATCACCTTCGACGAAGCGTGGGCTAGCGACGAATTGGACGGATTGGATTTCGCTGGTATCGTGGACTGGGCAGAATCGCTCCTCATGCCTGAACTTTTATCGGAATCACACGTCGCTCTTACCAGACTACACGAAGGTGGCTTGCGCCAAGATACTCGATCCTTGCAGAATTATTACCACGCCATCAAGTCGGAATTTTGCAAAGTCACTGATCTCACCGATCGCGAGAAGTTAAACTTCTTTCTCACGGGACTCTCCCACGAACTCTGCGCCGGAGCACACTCTAGGCGCGAGTCGGGCACGTTATTCGAAACAATGGAGGACTTGTTCCGCTATCTGCAATTTGACGAGGTGAGGAAGGTCGTCGCTGCTCGTGGCAAGTCCTTGACGGACAAGCACGATCGCCATCAGAGGGGAGGATACGCTAATCATAAGTCGAAGTCTCCGTTCAATAAGCCCGCGGATACACGATACCCGGGGAAGGACCTCACATTCAATCGCGTCCAATTTACCAAATCCCCCCCCTCCGATTCTTTTTTTTTTTTTTTTTTTTACAAAGGGGGGAACCAGGAAAAGGCGCAACTGATAAAACCTAGCCCTTTGTGACCAAGGAGAAAAGACCAAAGAAAAAGACAAGAAAGGCTAAGGGACAGCTAAGGGACGGACTCCACCTGGGCGACGTAAGGGACAAAGAAGGACAGGAACAGAAGACAAACAAACCAGAGAGGCAAGGAAGAAGCCAAAAACAGGAAGCCCAAGAGAAAGGGCTAGGACTACTAAGAAAAAAGACCTATGAAGGGGGGGGCCATAACATTGCAACCTCTAACCGTCACCGGATCAGAAGACTGAAAGAGGAGATGCAAACTAAGGAGGACTAAAAGGAAAACTATGCAAGAATAATTTATAAGAATAAAAAAAATGGGGACTGCCCTTTCGTCCCCTTGTCTCTTGAAGTTCTCTACGGAGTTTGGCATGCGAGTCTCCATCGCAAACGAGTTCATATACGGGCACCCCATTCCGGGAGACGTCGTTTCGGTGTTGGAACACTATTGGGAATGCAAAAACGATGCTCCCTTCGACACATCCGGAATGTTCATCCTACCGAAAAGCGCAAGTAACGATAAACATGTCTCCAGTCTCCTCCAAGGTATGGAGTTATTCAAGGAGTACCAATCGTGCGACCACCATATGAAACCCCGCCCCAAAGGGTCACCTTCGAATAAGGTCGCCATCCAAGTATGGTATGACCCTCCTGACTCCGAGCGAGCCGTCCAAATCAATAAGGACTGGCACGCTATCAACGACGCGACCAAGGCAGTATACTTTGGCCCCGCACCAAAGGAGCATATCCCCAGTCCGGTTGAAACCCGTCGAAAACAACACTGGTGGTCGGAGGCATTGGATCCCAAAGTTCGCGAAACAAATCGCTGCCAGACGGTCAACGAAGTGCTACCATCGCAATCACGCACAACAAAATACGAACACTTCCCCCGTGCTCACTACGCGAGCCAATCGGGTATACGAAGTCAACTCCGCGACAGCCCCCGATATGCTTTTCAACGCCCGATCTGGCGCAAAGCAATTGCTAACATTGGCAGATTCGGGTGCGACGGGTTGCCTTATTGAAAAGCAAACGGCTGATGATCTCGGTTTGCACATCTACCCCTGGGAAAACGAACGCGACGGATTCACTTGCGCTAACGACGGGATTATCAAAATCCGAGGAACGTCCACGCTCCCTATCCACATACAACGATATGTTGGCAAAGCGTTTATCCATGTCGTCGACAAAAATCCTGGAGGATTAGACTTAATCCTCGGATCCGACTGCATGCGCGACAAAAGGGCCGTTCTCGACTATGATCGCATGACAATGTCGCTCAAACGGTAGGTACGGCTGCTGTTTCTTTTTCTTTGGTCTTATTTCCTTGGTCACTAGGGCTAGGTTTTATCAGTTGCGCCTTTTCCTGGTTCCCCCCTTTGTAAAAAAAAAAAAAAAACCTATTAACAGGCAGCGGGACGAAACGGCTCATTCTTTCTTCACCATGGCACTATCGGGCAAGTCAACCGATGATCCAGTCATTACGGGTCGCAAGGCAGCAAAGCTTTTAAAGGCTGGCGCTAACCACGTCATGGTCAACGTCCACGAATCACGAGCGGACTTGCCGGCGTCAAATGTCACAGCCAATGAAAGAGCAAAATTGCATACGAAATTATTGCTGTCCGACGGACCATTACCTGGTCTGCCAGTGGCTAGCATGGATTTCGAAAATTGGATCCATGACAACATCCTTGACCACGACGATAAAACGCTCATTTCAGCCAGCGATTTGTGCGCCCTCCAATGGAAATATCGCAAAGTCTTCAACAATTTGCCGATGGGGACCCCTAACCATCAAGTCTTACCTCACGTCATCAAAACGCAAGACAATGCTTCCGCTCCATATCGCATGAATCGTCGCATGAGTCCGACTGAAACCCTGCTCTGTGAAGAATACGTCTCCGACCTTTTACCACAAGGCCCCCCCCCCCCCCCCCTCCCCCCCTTTTTTCTCTTAGTTTCTCGCATAGTTTTCCTTTTAGTCCTCCTTAGTTTGCATCTCCTCTTTCAGTCTTCTGATCCGGTGACGGTTAGAGGTTGCAATGTTATGGCCCCCCCCCTTCATAGGTCTTTTTTCTTAGTAGTCCTAGCCCCTTCTCTTGGGCTTCCTGTTTTTGGCTTCTTCCTTGCCTCTCTGGTTTGTTTGTCTTCTGTTCCTGTCCTCCTTTGTCCCTTACGTCGCCCAGGTGGAGTCCGTCCCTTAGCTGTCCCTTAGCCTTTCTTGTCTTTTTCTTTGGTCTTTTCTCCTTGGTCACAAAGGGCTAGGTTTTATCAGTTGCGCCTTTTCCTGGTTCCCCCCTTTGTAAAAAAAAAAAAAAAAAAAAAAAAAAAAGGCTTCATCGCCCCGAGCTCGTCCCCGTACGGAGCGCCAATTATGATCATCGCAAAACCAGGTGGAACGGGATACCGTGTTGTTTGCGATTGGCGAGCACTCAACAACATTACGATTAAAAATAGGTATCCCCTTCCCCGTATTGACGAGACCATTGATCGCCTAGGTGGAGCTACTTTGTTTAGTTCCCTAGACCTCAAATACGAATTTCGGACGAGGACGCGCCGAAGACTGCGTTCACTACCCCGATGGGTCAGTTTGAATTTAAAGTCCTTGGGATGGGTTTGGCGAACACGCCGGCCACCTTCCAAGCGGTCATGAACCAGATATTCGCGCCCTACTTGCACAATTTCGTCGTGGTCTACTTGGATGATATCTTGGTTTACGGACGCACTCGGGCAGATGTCCTCCACGTCCTCCAAGACAACGAATTCTACGCGAAGCTATCCAAATGTTCATTCAACAAAACGGAAGTTAAATTCCTGGGTCATTACATTGGACGCGACGGAATTAAAGATGATCCGAAAAAGGTTAGCACAGTCCTTGACTGGCCGACTCGAAAACGGCGAAACAGATCGGCTCATTCCTCGGTTTGTGCAATTATTTTCGCAAGTTCATACAAGGATATTCTTCCCTCGCTGCCCCTCTTCAAACCTTGTCTAACATCAAGGGTGAGCTCGGCACCATGTTCAAACATGAACATCTTGTCGCATTCGAAGGCCTCAGAGAAGCCTTGCTATATATCCGCCCCAGTCCTCGCACTTCTGGATTTCAGCAAACCATTCGAAGTCATTACCGAGGCATCTTAACTTGGTACAGGCGTGGTGCTCTTACAAGATAAACACCCCATCGCTTTCGCCAGCAAGAAGTATATTCCTGCTGAGCTGAATTATACTACGACGGAACAGGAAATGCTAGCGATCGTCCACGCGTTGACCGAGTGGCGATGCTACCTCGAAGGTTCACACATGACGTTGGTCACAGACCACAATCCTCTCACGTACTTCGTTACCAAGGCTGTCCTTTCGCGACGCATGGGACAAGGCAAGAGGGCCTTGCGCCCTTTAGTCATACTTGGGAGTATCGCGCAGGTCGCAATAATATGGCAGACGCAGTCAGTCGCAACCCCAACCTCTCTGCCCCCGCCGACGTCGCCAGCTGTTGGTGTTCTCTCTTGGTCAGCGAATGCCGTCCTTGATCGAAAAAGCAACGTCCTATTGCGGTCGGCCCCACAGTCGTTGATATACTACCCCGACCACCGACGGTCCTACCCGCACCTTCGGTTCCGGTCAAAGAAACGCGACGACGCAGACGTCCGATGCCCTTGGCATCGACTCCCTCCTCTTCATCCATCATCCTCTGCCTTCCAAGATCAAGTTAACTCGGCCCCCCTAGCACCCCTCCTTCAGGGAACCATTTGCCTTCTCCACAAGACTGGTCAGCCCCAAGACTCCCTCGCAGGTTACCGTCCTATCACCCTTCTCCATTGGTACCTTTTTTTTTTTTTTTTTTTACAAAGGGGGGAACCAGGAAAAGGCGCAACTGATAAAACCTAGCCCTTTGTGACCAAGGAGAAAAGACCAAAGAAAAAGACAAGAACGGCTAAGGGACAGCTAAGGGACGGACACCACCTTGGCGACGTAAGGGACAAAGGGAACGGGAACAGAAGACAATCAAACCAGAGAAAGAAAAAAAAGAGAGGCAAGGAAGAAGCCAAAAACAGGAAGCCCAAGAGAAGGGGCTAGGACTACTAAGAAAAAAGACCTATGAAGGTCTTTTTTTTTTTAGTAGTCCTAGCCCCTTAAGCTGATCCTTTTGATCATGGCTCACCGGCTGCAACGCCCACTGGAACATCTCATCGACGTCACTCAATCAGCTTTCTTCCGTGGCAGAGACATCAGTGACAACATCCGCTATCACCTAGGCTTGGCTGCGCGCTTGAAAGAGCTTGGCTTACCAGGCTGGTTGCTGCATTCTGACCTCACTAAAGCTTATGATTCTGTCAACAGGGGATGGCTCCTAAACACAATGTCAGCCATGGGATTCAATAGTGCGGGCATCACGCGCTGGTGCGATATCCTCATGAATGGCAGCTCTACGCGAGTGCGTCTCAACGGTTTCTTCACTACCTCCTTCCCCAACACTTCCGGCTTCCCTCAGGGTGGGGCCTTGAGCTGTAATCAATGGGTCATCATCTTTGAGCCCTTCATCACCTACAATAACCAACTGAGATCTTGTGGAACTCTGCAATCCTTCCGTCTTCCCTCAGGAGAGTTGGCCCCTGCCACCCTCTCGTTTGCTAACGATGGCAAGCACTTTGTCCTCAACCCAGCCACAGATGGGCCTATCATCAAGGAGACATACGTCGTAGCCAATTCGGCTGGCTTACCCGCCCAGTCTGTTCCCAAGGCCCGTCTTCTGCTTCTTGAACTTCACCCAGACATACCCCTCCCTGCAGATCTGGACCCCGCCCTTGGCACCCATCACTTGACTGGTTACCACCTCCATCCCCCATACAAACCTCACAGATTGCTGGGCGTGCCGTTCGGTGCAGACACTGCCCTTTGCAAGGCTGCAGCCTACCAGCACATGCCCCATAGCATCCCTACTTTGCATATTGTTGGAGTGGCACCACCATTCGAACTGAATCCTCCGTGTCGCTGGTTTGTGTCGGGAGACCCACCTCCTGGGGTGAAAATCCTTTCACAACTTCAAAAAAAAAAAAAAAAAAAAAAAAATCTCACGTGCAGCAGCTCCATGGCTCTCACGCAATCTCAATGTTATTGGAAGGGCGCATGTTGCTATGCAATGCTTGGCTTCCAAGTTCATCTTCTAGGCTAACTTTGCATCACCACCAGCGCCTCTCCGCCAGCAGTTGCAATCTTCTCTCAATGCCTTTGTTGCAACCTCTAGCCTGCAGGAGGAGGAATCACCACGTCCAGGACACCTCTTCCCCCGCTTTGGGACAGCCGTCCTTCCTTTTCATCGAGGAGGGCTTGCTGTACCCCATCTTGTTTCCCACTCGGCTGCTATGCTGGCCAAGACCACATGGCTCCTCTTCAGTTAAACAGGTCACCCCTGGCAGCAGCTCTACCGTCACGAGATTTCTCGGGCTGTGCGCCTTCCTCAGTCAGCCAAGTGGATACCATGCCCTGGTTACCGCCCCGTCTTCTGTGGACATCGCCTCAATCACCACCAACTTGGCCCGGGAAAGTGCAGAGGCTTTTCTCCTGCTGAACATTCGTAGAATTATCGCTCCGCCCATGCAGTGCCCCCAATCCATCCTTCTGGAAACCACATTCAACAACACCCCTCCTTTTCCGTCCATGCCCATCACCTCAAACCAAGTGCTCTCCTCCCAAGCACTCTCGTGGCACCGTCTCAAGGACATCCGCTCAGCTCATCAACAACGAGCTCACCTCCCTCCCGCTGCTGTCCAAGACCTTGACTTCATCCTCTCCTCTATGCCAGACCCCTGGCGGGATGCTGTCCTCCTTCCTGAACTTCCACCTCCCAAATGGAAGCTCTTTCCTGCTGAGGCCCCTGCTGGTCCCCTTGCAGAGGGGCCAGATCCCCTCACTAGAGAGGACCGTCTTTGGGAGGTCTGGCCCTCTGGCCGGTTACACCCTCTCACCCTTCCTGCCCTTCCCCCCCAAGGACACCCCCAAGCTGCCCTCATCACCCTACGCAAGAAATTTCGAGAAGCATGGTTACGGGCAGACTTTGAGGAGCAGCTGATCCAGCAAGGCCTCCGTCCCCACCAGAGGCAAGAGCTCTTGGAACCATGGCTGGTTGGTCTTTGGGAGGACCTCCAACTGGACCCAACAACATGGGGTCTCCACCTCCATGATGATACTGAGGTGAACCCTCTTGAACTCTCTTTGTGCGCCAAGCACGGCAGGCCCTTCTTCACCAACATATCATGCAACAAAGCCCCAGTTCCCACCATTTTGTGCCAGGTTATACCGAGGAACGTGCTGCTTGGCCCAGGCTGTGGAGCATTCTACCCCCCTCCACCTTGGACACTCACCCTAGCACTAACCCTGACCTGCGAGGCCTCCGTGGTCTTGAATCCCGATGGATTGCCTCAGCAACAGAGAGAGCGCTCGTTGTCACCCCTATTCCAGTCCCCTCCCCTATAGACCTCCCACATAACGCTTGGGTGGACTTACAACGTATCCGCCCCTCCCGTCCAGGCCCAGCGGAGAGAACTGCTCAAAGACAAGACGAACCTCAAGTCTCCCTCCCTCTACGTGCAGGCTTTTCGCAGGTGTGGGTACGCCTCGCTGACAAGACTCTCCACCGTCCTTATACCATCACTTGCCGGAGCTTGCTTCATGGCACCCTGGGCTGCAATGCGTTCCTTGCTCATGTACGAGGACGCTTCCAACGGGTCAACCAAGACGACCCCCCCTCCATAGTCTGCTCCAGCCCTGACTGCTTGCAGCTGCACACTGCTGACACAATGTCTCACGCTTTCTTGGAATGCCCTGATTCTGCCCCTGTCATAGACTGGCTCCTTTCCACTTGGGAGACCCTCACCGGTGGGCAGCGCCTTCCACGTTACCCCTTCTTCCTCCTCGGTGACGACATCACCCTTTGGCCCGGGACACCCCCTCCTCCCTCTACCCTAAGGTTGTGGTCCTTCCTGCGTATAACCACCTTGGGCGCGATATGGCAGGTCCGTTCGTCCCGGGCTGACAGACTGGACCATTCTGAGCCCCTTCACCACAAGGCTATCTGCCTTGCCCTTGGCCACCTTCACCAAGCCATCGCCAGGGACTTGATGCGCACCCAGACGGATCTTCGACACCTTGATAATGGCGCCTTCTGTCAAGATTGGTGGCGTGGCCTAGATTGCTCTCTCACAGTGGCTTCCTTTGCAAGCTTATGGGCCACCCCCCCGATCTTTTGCACCATGATTGGGGTCACTCCCGGTGACCAGGAGCCTGATACCCGCACCATGGAAATTACAATCCCCATTTTTTTTTTTTTTTGACATAGGGAGGAACCAGGAAAGGGAACATCTGATAAAACCTAGTTCTATGTGACCGAGGAAGAAAAACCAAAGAAGAATACTAGAGGACATGGACCAAAAGTCCGCTAAGACAAATGATCCGAAGACAAAAGACGAAAAGACTAGGGGACAAAAGACTGAGGGACACAAACAAATTACTAGGAGGACAAAGGACTGAGGGCCTTCCGAGCACCACCCCCACCTCCAAGCAACACTGTTCCTCCCCAACCAACAAAACACCACTGTAACCTCCAAGAGCAACACAGAAAAAGAAGGAAAGGCATGCAAGCAAAGGTCTTGCTGATCTAAGATTAAAACACTGCAGGGCATCACTCCTGTAACAGGCTAGTGCATCAGGGCATCACTCCTTTAGCAAACCAGCACAGACTCTTAGTAACATGTCGCTAGGTCACCCATGCAGATCAGCAAGCTCTGCAAAGACGACCAGAACGCGGCATGCCTATAGTTCAAAGGTAGCAGAAACAAGGTAACAAAAACTATGTAGCTTCTAAGTAAGCCTCCTGAACCTGCAGACGCAAGATACAACACGGTACAGGGCATCACTCCTATAACAGTCCAGCGCATCTGGGCATCACTCCATCAGCAGACCGGCGAGCCAACTCAGCTGTCAAGTAGCATGCCACTTCTTCTCCAATGCAGGCCAGCAAGCTCTGTAAGGAAGAAGACCAAAGCAGGGCATGCTACTGATAAACACGTCCAGGAAAAAGCAAACAAAAAACAGTCTACTGGGCAGGAGCAGCAGATCCACCCCCAAAAACTACTATCCAGCCCTTAGGGCAGCAAAAAGCTAAGACAAACTGTATCGCTATGGTTTCCAACCAATGTCGCACTCAAGGATCGACAAGTCTCGAATTAGAGAACAAGAAGATGCTGACCAATGCAGACCTTTAAAAGGAGACCTGCTGACTGAGAATCCAAGAAAGAGGGATAGAGTCTTAGGAGCACAACACCTGCCTAAGGCTAAAAAACACTAAAAATCGCCGAATTGGCCGAAGCAGCTTCGCAGCAAAGTTAAAAGGCGGCCGGAGAGCAGACATTGCTAGGGCGAAAAAAGGACCTCCAGCTCCAATTGTCGCCTCAAAATTTTGTCTATTAGGTATCTGAGCAGCTGAAATGAAGGAGCAGGGATGAGAGGGAGGAGATGGAGGATTCTGAGAGGCAGGAGGAAGTGGGTGGGGCTCGGAAGAAGGGAATCAGGAGAGAGCTGCTTCTGAAGTACTAAGGATGGGGGTCGGGTCACCCGACTCGGGTGGTCCCGAATTAACTTGAAGAGAATAGCCTGCCCCCCTCCAGTAGGCTGACCTCTTATGATGACCTCTGGAGGGGGCAGAGTAGCGGATTAGACTGCATGAGCGTCTATAACACTCAAATGGGGCGCTGAGCAGCTCCCATAGCCGCGAAATTGCAGTCGCTCCAGCCGAATTGGCTGAAGCAGCTTCGCAGCAAAGTTAAAAGGCGGCCGGAGAGCAGACATTGCTAGGGCGAAAAAAGGACCTCCAGCTCCAATTGTCGCCTCAAAGCTTTGTCTACTAGGTACCTGAGCAGCTGAAATGAAGGAGCAGGGATGAGAGGGAGGAGATGGAGGATTCTGAGAGGCAGGAGGAAGTGGGTGGGGCTTGGAAGAAGGGAATCAGGAGAGAGCAGCGTTTGAAGTACTAAGGATGGGGGTCGGGTCACCCGACTCGGGTGGTCCCGAATTAACTTGAAGAGAATAGCCTGCCCCCCTCCAGTAGGCTGACCTCTTATGCTGACCTCTGGAGGGGGCAGAGTAGCGGATTAGACTGCATGAGCGTCTATAACACTCAAATGGGGCACTGAGCAGCTCCAGCTGAGCGAAATTGCAGTCGCTCCAGCCGAATTGGCCGAAGCAGCTTCGCAGCAAAGTCAAAAGGCGGCCGGAGAGCAGACATTGCTAGGGAGAAAAAGGACCTCCAGCTCCAATTGACGCCTCAAAGCTTTGTCTACTAGGTATCTGAGCAGCTGAAATGAAGGAGCAGGGATGAGAGGGAGGAGATGGAGGATTCTGAGAGGCAGGAGGAAGTGGGTGGGGCTCGGAAGGCCATGGCCCATGGCCCATGGCCCCAGCGCTCCCTACAATCCCAGACCCAATCCCAGACCCAGCCCAAGCCCTAGTTCTAGACCCTGATCTAGACCCTGTCCCAGATCCAGCCCATTACCCGGATCTAGACCTTGCTCTAGACCCTGACCCAGACCCAGCCCATTCCCGTGCTCTAGACCCTGATCTAGACCCTGACTTAGGTCCAGCCCAAGCCCCAGCTCTAGGCCCCGATCTTGACCCTGACCTAGATCGAGCCCAAGCCCAAGATCAAGGCCCTGCCCCAGATCAGGATCAGGTTCCAGATTTGGACACAGCACACGACAACGTTCCAGATCTAGGGCTAGATCTGGACCAAGATCAAGGTCCAGATCTGCGCTAAGATCCAGATCAATATCTAGATCTTGATACTGTCTCTGTCTTCATTCCTGTTGTACATGCCCAGACCAGTCTTTTAGGTTTTCGCTTTACTTCCAGTTGTCTTTCTTCTTTTTTCTGGTTGCCTCCCTGCTTTGGCTTGTTTTTGCAGTTTTCTCCCTTAGTTTGCTTCCCCTAGTTCAGTTTCCACCCTTAGTTGCCTCCTTAGTTTCCCCCTCAGTTGCCTCCTTAGTCCCCCCCCCCCCCCCCCCCCCCTTTTTTCTCTTAGTTTCTTGCATAGTTTCCTTTTAGTCTCCTTAGTTTGCATCTCCTCTTCCAGTCTTCTGATCGGTGACGGTAGAGGTTGCATTGTTTTCGCCATTCTGCTGTATTTAAGCTGCAGATTTGCGGGTTGACCTAGGGGACATTTCAGAGAGAGAGGGTGCTGGGAAGAGAGACTGCCCACCAGGGCTGTTGGTCTTCTGGGACTGTCCAAGTTCTCTTGCGAGAGTGACAGCCTGTTGAAGAGGGACGGCCTGTAAGGGGTGAACGCCTGAAGAGAGGAGGTGGCACGGTGAGGGGGGGAAGCTTGAGCGGGGGAGGTTGCCTGTAGAGGGGGAGGGGCTGAGCGCCACCAACGTGCGTTGTCAGCACGTGAAGTGGAAGGGGGGGTGGCAGGAGGAGTTAAGAGAAGGGGAGAAGGAGCAGGGACGGGGAGGTGGGATCTGGGGGGGTGTTGCTCCAAGGGCCGAGTGGATGCCAGGCTGGAAGAAGAAAGCGAGGGGATAGATGAGGAGAGGGAGGAGTAGGGAGGAGCAGGGGCCAAGTCCTCGCGTGGGGATGGAGGGGGAGGAAGAGAAGAAGGGGAGGGGATGAGAGGATATAAAAGGGTTCGGAGAACCTTCGTTGTCATCGCTGTCACTATCAATAACAGGTTGGATGCCAAATCGAAGGGGGCTGGGCTGCAGTCGCCCCGCAGCTTGGACACGAGGAGTGTCCTATAGTGAACCAAGTCGTGATGCATGTGAGTGGAAGGATGCGCACAAGGTGTCCAATAAGGGGGCTCGGTCCCAAAGGGGTTGAGACAAATGGGGCAGCAAAGCGGATCATGCTGGGTGTTTGATAGAGAGTCCAGATCGCTGGTGGCTGGAGTGTGGGTGATGGCGGAGAGAGGAGAAGGGGTGTGGGAGGGACGTCGGTGGCCAGTGGGCTGGAGGAAGAGGGAGGGACAGGAGAGGAGGGAGGTGAAAATGGGGGACAGGGATGGGCAGGAGGAGTCTGGTTTGCCCTTGAATGGCGGCAGCACCAGCAGCAGCTCTGCCTCAGAGATGGGTCGGGGGTTTGGAGCGATGGGTTCGGCGAGGGGAAGGGGCGCGGAGATAGGAGGGACTTGAGCTGGGGTAGAGAAGACTTGGATGAGATGAGTTAAAGGGGGCGGAGAGGGGGATGGGATAAGGGGGAACGATGGAGAGGAGAATCTTTGCGGGAAGATGGAGACTCAGCTAGTGCAGAGTTAGAGGGGAGCGGAGAGGGGGGGGAGGATGTCATAGGAGATTGTGTGGGTACCAAAGCTGTTGCTGTGGGTGTCAACACGGAGTCTGCTACTGGTGGTGTCAAAACATCTGCTGCTGTAGGAAGATCCCGATTCCTCTACCGGTGGCAAAGCTGTGTAAGCCAGTGCAGGTGTTTAACAAGTGATGCTGATACTGTAGCCAATGCAGCGGGTGCTAAAGCCGAGACCGATGTTGCTGTCGTTGGTGGCTGAACCAAGGCTCCTACTGCAGGTGCCTGTGCTAGTTCAGCTTGGTTTTGTAATGGAGTCAATTTTTTTGTTTTGTTTTTTGAGCCTTTAGCTACTGATGCTGATGCTGTTGCTGGAGCTGAGGTTGATGCTGCTGAGGGAGTTTTTTTTTTTTTTTTTTTTTTTTTTTTTTACATAGGGAGGAACCAGGAAAGGGAACATCTGATCAAACCTAGCCCTATGTGACCAAGGAAGAAAAACCAAAGAAGATGACTAGAGGACATGGACCGAAAAACCGCTAAGACAAAAGGTTGAGCTGATGCTGATGCTGATCCTGATGCTGGTGCTGAGGTTGCTGAGGGTGCTGATGGTGATAGCACTGTGGATGATGCTGATGCTAATGCTAGTGTTGCTTGGTCTGATGCTGATGCTGAGGCTGAGGGAGCTGGAGCTGATGCTAGAACTAATACATATGCTAATGTTGATGCTGACTCTGAGGCTGAGACTGAGGCTAAGGCTGAGGCTGCTGATGCCGAGGCTGAGAGAGCTGGAGCTGATGCTAGAGCTGATACTGATGCTGATGCTGATGCTGACGCTGAGGCTGAGGCTGACTGAGGCTGGGCTGAGGCTGAGGCTGAGGCTGAGGCTGAGTGAGGCTGAGGCTGATGAAACTTGGAGGTGCTGAAAGGTGCTGGAAATAAGGTTACGGTAGTGCTCACCTGCTTCGCCCCCAGCTTGCGCTGGATAGCTTCTAACAAGTCCTTCGGCTACATTTTTCATCATCGGAATTGAGGTGAATGCGACAACAGAGAAATAAGCCATTGGCAAAATATGAAGCTAAGAGATCGTCCAGGGTCTGACCCCTCCACCATCAAAACCACGGAAACCACAGGCGGTCTCGGGACTACGGGACTAGTAGGCCGAGTAGGCACAAAACAAAGTAGGCGCCATGTAGGCCCACCATATAAAAAAATAAAAAAAAAAGGTTAACGGTTCCCTTCTCGATGTAACAAACATAAATACAATCCAATTAAATTAATTAAAATACATTGAATAAGGATCCATATCATTCATTCGGGATGCGCCTACAGGCGCCCTTAATTGCACAAAACAATTGAACAATTGGTATCTCAAAAAAGTAGGTCCTAATATGGAAAACACCCTAAGTTGCGCATACTTTGCATATTGTAGGAGTGGCACCACCATTCGAACTGAATCCTCCATGTGCCTGGTTTGTGTCGGGAAGACCCACCTCCTGGGTGTGAAAGTCCTTTCACAACTATATAAAAAAAAAAAGCAGGACATAGGTTCAGATTTGGATCATAGCTTACAACCACGTTCCAGATCAAGATCTGGACTTAGATCAAGGTCCAGATCTGAGCTTAGATCTAGATCAAGATCCTGCCAGGAACGTAGACAGAGACAGTAATGAGCGGGGTTATTTTAGGTTCGATTCAGCGAAAAGTGGTATTTTTAAACTTTTCCGTTTTGGCCTGGTGCGATTTCAGGTCGTATTTGTGTTTTGTAACAGATCAGGATGCTTACAGCAGCTTGGGTGGGGTTAGTCTAGGGAACGGGCTACGTGATGTGTAATTGTGTATGTTGATATGGGTAAGCTAGCAGAACAGGTGGGTGTTACTAAGGGGGATGTCGAGTAGCTTGGATGGAACCGTCTTGTGAGTAGAAGTAGAAGGGTTCGTTCCGAGTAGCTCGTGTCTATGTGTTCAACGTGCGCGTTGAGAGCGATGAGGCAGTACATGGGTATGATACTGTATCATGTGCGTTCGTCACGTGGCTTACGGGGTACGGTGTTCCTCCGCCGTTAATCGTAGTATGACAGGGTTCGACATGAAACCATTTTAGACAATTTGTCTACGAAAACAGCATTTTTTTTTTTTTTTTTTTTTTTATGGGATGGCATCATGGCGTTGGAGGCGGGGAGCGCTGTAATGGGTCCGTCGAGACGCACTCCAGAATTTCTCTGGAATCTCCACGGGAACCATGGTACCGTTCGGCTTCGCGTTACCTGGTTTGTTGTTTGGCACTATGGCACTGTGTGGACGAAGGCAGTCACGTCTGCCGTGACTTTTGCCCAAGTAAAAGTGCGTGTGACAAGTTCTAACGTCTTGGTGGACCGCAATGACCCATTGTATACCGGATCGTGGGCTTCGCGGATTATTCCAGGCGAAGTGACGATCCAGTGGTACACATAAAAATTCGCGGCCGTACTTGTTCTTCTTGACCAGTACCCGTTTCTGGGTAAATTTATCACGGAGGCGCTTGCAGCTGGCGTGAAGTTGAGTCCGTCTTGTACCATGCTAGGATTCTATTCCATTTTTTTTTTTTTTTTACAAAGGGGGGAACCAGGAAAAGGCGCAACTGATAAAAACTAGCCCTTTGTGACCAAGGAGAAAGACCAAGAAAAAGACAAGAACGGCTAAGGGACAGCTAAGGGACGGACACCACCTGGGCGAGTAAGGGACAAAGGAGGACGGGAACAGAAGACAAACACAACCAGAGAGGCAAGGAAGAAGCCAAAAACAGGAAGCCCAAGAGAAGGGGCTAGGACTACTAAGAAAAAAAGACCTATGAAGGGGGGGGCCATACATGGCAACACAAGCTGGGATCACACAAGGGGAGAACACGAATGAATGCACAGCATGCCCCTCCTAGGAGTACCTTTGTCTGCACCAACGCGCAAGGACTTACACCCCTTAAACTCTTTGAGCACGTTTCTTGGCTTCGAGAAACGCGAGTGGATATGGCAGTGCTCACTGAAGTAAGGTCAACCTCATCACCCATTTGCTAGCTGCTTTAGTGCGCCTTTAAGGTTTTTCCTTGCTGGTCAGTGGATCTTGTGGGGGTTCTACCCTTTCACCGTCCAGGACGTTTTCTAAGGATTTTGATTTGCTTCTTTAGATTTTTTTTTAGTTACCTTGTTAGTGTTAGCTTTGGCCCTGTCCTGTTTTTTGTTGCATGCCGCGCTCTGGTCGTCTTTGCAGAGCTTGCTGATCTGCATGGGTGACCTAGCGACATGTTACTAGGCTGCTTAGAGTCTGTGCTGGTTTGCTAAAGGAGTGATGCCCTGATGCACTGGCCTGTTACAGGAGTGATGCCCTGCAGTGTTTTAATCTTAGATCAGCAAGACCTTCGGATGCATGCCTTTCCTTCTTTTTCTGTGTTGCTCTTGGAGGTTACAGTGGTGTTTTATTGGTTGGGGAGGAACAGTGTTGCTTGGAGGTGGGGGTGGTGCTCGTAAGGCCCTTTGTCCTTTGTCCTCCTAGTAATTAGTTTGTGTCCCTCGTTCTTTTGTCCCCTAGTCTTTTCGTCTTTTGTCTTGGATCTTTTGTCTTAGCGGACTTTTGGTCCATGTCTTCTAGTCTTCTTCTTTGGTTTTTCTTCCTCGGTCACATAGGGCTAGGTTTTATCAGATGTTCCCTTTCCTGCATGGAAAGCATTGTAGACTTCAAATGGAAGTCCGTCATAACCTGGGCTGGAGCCTCGAGAAGCCGAGCGGATGGCAAGGTCCATCTCCCCTTTTTTTTTTTTTTTTTTAACAAAGGGGGGAACCAGGAAAAGGCGCAACTGATAAAAACTAGCCCTTTGTGACCAAGGAGAAAAGACCAAAGAAAAAGACAAGAACGGCTAAGGGACAGCTAAGGGACGGACACCACCTGGGCGACGTAAGGGACAAAGGAGGACGGGAACAGAAGACAAACAAACCAGAGAGGCAAGGAAGAAGCCAAAAACAGGAAGCCCAAGAGAAGGGGCTGGGACTACTAAGAAAAAAGACCTATGGAGGGGGGGGCCATAACATTGCAAACTCTAACCGTCACCGGATCAGAAGACTGAAAGAGGAGATGCAAACTAAGGAGGACTAAAAGGAAAACTATGCAAGAAACTAAGAGAAAAAAGGGGGGGAGGGGGGGGGGGGGGGGGGGGGGACTAAGGAGGCAACTGAGGGGGAAACTAAGGAGGCAACTAAGGGTGGAAACTGAACTAGGGGGAGCAAACTAAGGGAGAAACTGCAAAAACAAGCCAAAAGCAGGGAGGCAACCAGAAAAGAAGAAAGACAACTGGAAGCAAAGCGAAAACCTAAAAGACTGGTCTGGGCAGGTAAACAACAGGAATGAAGACAGAGACAGTATCAAGATCTAGATCTTGATCTTGATCTTAGCGCAGATCTGGACCTTGATCTTGACCTAGATCTAGCCCTAGATCTGGAACGTTGTCGAGTGCTGTGTCCAAATCTGGAACCTGATCCTGATCTGGGGCAGGGTCTTGATCTTGGGCTTGGGCTCGATCTAGGTCAGGGTCAAGATCGGGGCCTAGAGCTGGGGCTTGGGCTGGACCTAAGTCAGGGTCTAGATCAGGGTCTAGAGCTCGGGAATGGTCTGGGTCTGGGTCAGGGTCTAGAGCAAGGTCTAGATCCGGGTAATGGGCTGGATCTTGGTCAGGGTCTAGATCAGGGTCTAGAACTAGGGCTTTGCAAGGCTGCAGCCTACCAGCACTGCCCTTTGCAAGGCTGCAGCCTACCAACACTGCCCTTTGCAAAGCTGCAGCCTACCAGCACATGCCCCATAGCATCTCACGTGCGGTAGCTCCATGGCTCTCACGCAATCTCAATGTTATTGGAAGGGCGCATGTTGCTATGCAATGCTTGGCTTCCAAGTTCATCTTCCAGGCTAACTTTGCATCATCACCAGCGCCTCTTCGCCAGGAGTTGCAATCTTCTCTCAATGCCTTTGTTGCAACCTCTAGCCTGCAGGAGGAGGAATCACCACGTCCAGGACACCTCTTCCCCCGCTTCGGGACAGCCGCCCTTCCTTTTCATCGAGGAGGGCTTGCTGTACCCCATCTTGCTTCCCACTCGGCAGCTATGCTGACCAAGACCACATGGCTCCTCTTCAGTTACACAGGTCACCCCTGGCAGCAGCTCTACCGTCACCCCTAGCTGTCCCTTTGCCGTTCTTGCCTTTTTCTTTGGTCTTTTCTCCTTGGTCACAAAGGGCTAGGTTTCATCAGTTGCGCCTTTTCCTGGTTCCCCCCTTTGTAAAAAAAAAAAAAAAAGAGATTTCACGGGCTGTGCGCCTTCCTCCAGGTCAGGCAAGTGGATACCATGCCCTGGTTACCGCCCGGTCTTCTGTGGACATCGCCTCAATCACCACCGACTTTGCCCGGGAAAGTGCAGAGGCTTTCCTCCTTCTAAACATTCGTAGAATTATCGCTCCGCCCATGCAGTGCCCCCAATCCATCCTTCTGGAAGCCACCTTCAACAACACCCCTCCTTTTCCGTCCATGCCCATCCTCTCAAACCAAGTGCTCTCCTCACAAGCACTATCGTGGCACCGTCTCAAGGACATCCGCTCAGCTCATCAACAACAAGCTCACCTGACCTAGCTCCAGCCCAAGCCCCAGCTCTAGGCCCCGATCTTGACCCTGACCTAGATCGAGCCCAAGCCCAAGATCAAGACCCTGCCCCAGATCAGGATCAGGTTCCAGATTTGGACACAGCACACGACAACGTTCCAGATCTAGGGCTAGATCTGGACCAAGATCAAGGTCCAGATCTGCGCTAAGATCCAGATCAAGATCTAGATCTTGATACTGTCTCTGTCTTCATTCCTGTTGTTTACCTGCCCAGACCAGTCTTTTAGGTTTTCGCTTTGCTTCCAGTTGTCTTTCTTCTTTTCTGGTTGCCTCCCTGCTTTTGGCTTGTTTTTGCAGTTTCTCCCTTAGTTTGCTCCCCCTAGTTCAGTTTCCACCCTTAGTTGCCTCCTTAGTTTCCTCCTCAGTTGCCTCCTTAGTCCCCCACCCCCCCCCCCCCCCCCCCCCCCCCCCCTCCCCCCCTTTTTTTCTCATAGTTTCTTGCATAGTTTTCCTTTTAGTCCTCCTTAGTTTGCATCTCCTCTTTCAGTCTTCTGATCCGGTGACTGTTAGAGGTTGCAATGTTTTGGCCCCCCCCCTTCATAGGTCTTTTTTCTTAGTAGTCCTAGCCCCTTCTCTTGGGCTTCCTGTTTTTGGCTTCTTCCTTGCCTCTCTGGTTTGTTTGTCTTCTGTTCCCGTCCTCCTTTGTCCCTTACGTCGCCCAGGTGGTGTCCGTCCCTTAGCTGTCCCTTAGCCGTTCTTGAATTTTTCTTTGGTCTTTTCTCCTTGGTCACAAAGGTCTAGGTTTTATCAGTTGCGCCTTTTCCTGGTTCCCCCCTTTGTAAAAAAAAAAAAAAAAAAAAAACTCCCTCCCGCTGCTGTCCATGACCTTGACTTCATCCTCTCCTCTCTGCCAGACCCCTGGCGGGATGCTGTCCTCCTTCCTGAACTTCCACCTCCCAAATGGAAGCTCTATCCCGCTGTGGCCCCTGCTGGTCTCCTTGCAGAGGGGCCAGATCCCATAACTGGAGAGGACCGTCTATTTTTTTTTTTTTTTTTTTTGTCTTTGGGAGGTTTTGCCATCTAGCCGGTTACACCCTCTCACCCTTCCTGCCCTTCCCCCCCAGGGACACCCCCAAGCTGCCCTCATCACCCTACGCAAGAAACCTCAAGAAGCATGGTTACGGACAGAATTTGAGGAGCAGCTGATCCAGCAAGGCCTCCCCCCCCACCAGAGGCAAGAGCTCTTGGAACCATGGCTGGTTGGTCTTTGGGAGGACCTCCAATTGGACCCAACAACTTGGGGTCTCCACCTCCATGATGATACTGAGGTGAACCTTCTTGAACTCTCTGTGCGCCAAGCACGGCAGGCCCTTCTTCACCAACATATCATGCAACGAAGCCCCAGTTCCCACCATTTTGTGCCAGGTTATACCGAGGAACGTGCTGCTTGGCCCAGGTTGTGGAGCATTCTACCCTCCTCCACCTTGGACACTCACCCTAGCACTAACCCTGACCTGCGAGGCCTCCGTGGTCTTGAATCCCGATGGATTACCTCAGCAACAGAGAGAGCGCTCGTTGTCACCCCTATTCCAGTCCCCTCCCCTGAAGACCTCCCACATAACGCTTGGGTGGACTTACAACGTGTCCGCCCCCCCCGTCCAAGCCCAGCAGAGAGAACTGCTCAAAGACAGGACGAACCTCAAGTCTCCCTCCCTCTACGTGCAGGCTTTTCGCAGGTGTGGGTACGCCTCGCAGACAAGACTCTCCACCGTCCTTATACCATCACTTGCCGGAGCTTGCTTCAAGGAACCCTGGGCTGCAATTCATTCCTTGCCCATGTACGAGGACGCATCCAACGGGTCAACCAAGACGACCTCCCCTCCATAGTCTGCTCCAGCCCTGACTGTTTGCAACTGCACACTGCTGACACCATGTCTCACGCTTTCTTGGAATGCCCTGATTCTGCCCCTATCATAGACTGGCTCCTTTCCACTTGGGAGACCCTCACCAGTGGGCAGCGCCTTCCTCGTTGCCCCTTCTTCCTCCTCGGTGACGACATCACCCTTTGGCCCGGGACACTCCCTCCTCCCTCTACCCTACGCTTGTGGTCCTTCCTGCGTATAACCACCTTGGGCGCGATATGGCAGGTCCGTTCGTCCCGGGCTGACTGACTGAATATAAAAAAAGAAAAAAAAAAGAAAAAAAAAAAACCATTCTGAGCCCCTTCACCACAAGGCTATCTGCCTTGCCCTTGGCCACCTTCACCAAGCCATCGCCAGGGACTGCATGCGCACCCAGACGGATCTTCGACACCTTGATAATGGCGCCTTCTGTCAAGATTGGTGGCGTGGCCTAGATTGCTCTCTCACAGTGGCTTCCTTTGCAAGCTTATGGGCCACCCCCCCGATCTTTTGCACCATGATTGGGGTCACTCCCGGTGACCCGGAGGAAATAATAATCACCATGGCCACAGCACTCCCAACAATCCCAGACCCAATCCCAGACCCGGCCCATTCCCTAGATCTAGACCTTCACCCAGATCCAGCCCATTCCCCGGATCTAGACCCTGCTCTAGACCCTGATCTTGACCCTGACCTAGATCCAGCCCAAGCCCAAGGTCAAGACCCTGCCCCAGATCAGGATCAGGTTCCAGATTTGGACACAGCTCACGACAACGTTTCAGATCTGGATCTAGATCTGGACCGAGATCAAGGTCCAGATCTGCGCTAAGATCCAGATCAAGATCTAGATCTTGACACTGTCTCTGCCCTCTTTCCTGTTGTTTACCTGACCAGACCAGTCTTTTAGGTTTTCGCTTTGCTTCCAGTTGTCTTTCTTCTTTTCTGGTTGCCTCCCTGCTTTAGGCTTGTTTTTGCAGTTTCTCCCTTAGTTTGCTTACCCTAGTTCAGTTTCCACCCTTAGTTGCCTCCTTAGTTTCCCCCCCAGTTGCTTCCTTGGTTCCCCCCCCCCTCCCCACCCCTCCCCCCCTTTTTTCTCTTAGTTTCTCGCATAGTTTTCCTTTTCGTCCTCCTTAGTTTGCATCTCCTCTTTCAGTCTTCTGATCCGGTGACTGTTAGATTGCAATGTTTTGGCCCCCCCCTTCATAGGTCTTTTTTCTTAGTAGTCCTAGCCCCTTCTCTTGGGCTTCCTGTTTTTGGCTTCTTCCTTGCCTCTCTGGTTTGTTTGTCTTCTGTTCCTGTCCTCCTTTGTCCCTTTAGTCGCCCAGGTGGTGTCTGTCCCTTAGCTGTCCCTTAGCCGCTCTTGTCTTTCTTCTTTGGTCTTTTCTCCTTGGTCACAAAGGGCTAGGTTTTATCAGTTGCGCCTTTTCCTGGTTCCCCCCTTTGTAAAAAAAAAAAAAAAAAGACCCTCAGAACGCTATGCACATGAACAACTCGGTCAGCGTCGGGCAAACCATCTGGCTGCAGAACGGAGCTCGCTGCTTCTTCTGTTTCCGCTCCATGAAGACATGTACGCAGTCGCTGAAAGCTGACCGACGCTGCCGCACACGGGAATTTTTTTTTTTTTTTTCTTGCCCAACTGGCCTGCCCTCAATGAGACGACATGTCCCGACTGGGCCTTTGACGGCAACGGTCCCATCCCGATTTTGGAATAGGAATCGGCCGGTCAGGTATTGACGAGCCTTGATCGTGTAATTGGCGACGATAAAGTAGTAGTAGTCGAGCCACTGGAGCTCTTGTTCCAAGTTCAGGAGGAACTATTTTCTAACTTGGGCTCAACCCCAACTATTGATGTAGCATCGACTCATGCTTTTTCGTCCCCTTGTCTCTTGAAGTTCTCGGAGTTTGGCATGCGTATCTCCATTGCAAACGAGTTCATATACGCCCACCCCATTCAAGAAGACGTCGTTTTGGTGTTGGAACACTATTGGGAATGCAAAAACCATGCACCCTTCGACACATCCGGAATGTTCATCCTACCAAAAAACGCAAGTAAAGATAAACATGTCTCCAGTCTCCTCCAAGGTATGGAGTTATTCAAGGAGTACCAATCGTGCGACCACCATATGAAACCCCGCCCCAAGGGGTCACCTTCGAATAAGGTCTCCATCCAAGTATGGTATGACCCTCCCGACTCCGAGCGAGCTGTCCAAATCAAAAAGGATGTGCACGCAATCAACAACGCGACCAAGGCAGTATACTTTGGCCCCGCACCAAAGGAGCTTATCCCCAGTCCGGTTGAAACCCGTCGAAAACAACACTGGTGGTCGGAGGCATTGGATCCCAAAGTTCGCGAAAAACAAATCGCTGCCAGACGGTCAACGAAGTGCATCCGTCGCAATCACGCTCAACGAAATACGAACACTTCCCCTGTGCTCACTACGCGAGCCAATCGGGTATACGCAGTCAACTCCGCGACAGCCCCCGATATGATTTTCAACGCCCAATCTGGCACAAAGCAATTGCTAACATTGGCAGATTCGGGCGCGAGGGGTTGCCTTATGGAAAGCAAACGGCTGATGATCTCGGTTTGCACATCTACCCTTGGGAAAACGAATGCGACGGATTCACTTGCGCTAACGACAGGATTATCAAAATCCGAGGAACGGCCACGCTCCCTATCCACATACAACGATATGTTGGCAAAGCGTTTGTCCATTTTTTTTTTTCCATGTCGTCGACAAACTTCCTGGAGGATTATATTTAATCCTCGGATCCGACTGGATGCGCGACGAAAAGGCCGTTCTCGACTACGATTGCTTGACAATGTCGCTCAAACGGTACGGCTGCTGTTTAACCCCTATTAACAGGCAGCGGGACGAAACGTCTCATTCTTTCTTCACCATGGCACTATCGGGCAAGTCAACTGATGACCCAGTCATTACTTTTTTTTTTTTTTTTACAAAGGGGGGAACCAGGAAAAGGCGCAACTGATAAAACCTAGCCCTTTGTGACCAAGGAGAAAAGACCAAAGAAAAAGACAAGAACGGCTAAGGGACAGCTAAGGGACGGACACCACCAGGGCGACGTAAGGGACAAAGGAGGACGGGAACAGAAGACAAACAAACCAGAGAGGCAAGGAAGAAGCCAAAAACAGGAAGCCCAAGAGAAGGGGCTAGGACTACTAAGAAAAAAGACCTATGAAGGGGGGGGCCAAAACATTGCAACCTCTAACAGTCACCGGATCAGAAGACTGAAAGAGGAGATGCAAACTAAGGAGGACGAAAAGGAAAACTATGCAAGAAACTAATAGAAAAAAGGGGGGGAGGGGGGGGGGGGGGGGGGGACTAAGGAGGCAACTGAGGAGGAAACTAAGGAGGCGACTAAGGGTGGAAACTGAACTAGGGTAAGCAAACTAAGGGAGAAACTGCAAAAACAAGCCAAAAGCAGGGAGGCAACCAGAAAAGAAGAAAGACAACTGGAAGCACAGCAAAAACCTAAAAGACTGGTCTGGGCAGGTAAACAACAGGAATGAAGACAGAGACAGTATCAAGATCTAGATCTAGGCGATGAAGCCTTGTTGTAAAAAAAGACTGTATTCACTATTCCGATGGGTCAGTTTGAATTTAAAGTCCTTGGGATTGGTTTGGCAAACGCGCCGGCCACATTCCAAGCAGTCATGAACCAGATATTCGCGCCCTACTTGCACAAGTTCGTCGTGGTCTACTTGGACGATATCTTGGTTTACGGATGCACTCCGGCGGAACACTTGGCCAACTGTTGCGCCTTTTCCTGGTTCCCCCCTTTGTAAAAAAAAAAAAAAAAATTGACCACAGTCCTCCAGGTCCTCCTGGACAACGAATTCTACGCAGTTTTTATCCAAATGTTCATTCAACAAAACGGAAGTTAAATTCCTGGGTCATTACATTGAACGCGACGGAATTAATGTTGAACCAAAAAAGGTTGTCACGGACTGTGCTGGCCAACTCCGAAAACGGCAAAACAGATCGGCTCATTCCTCGGTTCGTGCAATTATTTCCGCAAGTTTATCCAAGGATATTCTTCCCTCGCTGTCCCTCTTCAAACCTTGTCTAACATCAAGGGTGAGCTAGGCACCATGTTCAAACATGAACACCTCGTCATTCGAAGGCCTCAAAGAAGCCTTGCTATCCGCCACAGTCCTCGCACTTCCGGATTTCAGCAAACCGTTCGAAGTCATTACCGATGCATCTTTACTTGGTACAGGCGCCGTGCTCTTACAAGATAAACACCCCATCGCCTTCGCCAGCAAGAAGTATATTCCAGCGGAGCTGAATTATACTACGACGGAACAGGAAATGCTGGCGATCGTCCACGCCTTAACCGAGTGGCGATGCTACCTCGAAGGTTCACACATGACATTGGTCACAGACCACAATCCGCTCACGTACTTCGATACCAAAGCTGTCCTTTGGCGACGCATGGGACGATGGCAAGAGGACCTTGCGCCTTTTAGCTATACTTGGGAGTATCGCGCAGGTCGCAATAATATGGCAGACCCAGTCAGTCGCAACTCCAACCTCTCCGCCCCCGCCGACGTCGCTGTTGCGCACTAGCTGTTGGTGTTCTCTCTCTTGGTCAGCGAATGCCCTCCTCGATCGAAAAAGCAACGTCCTATTGCGGTCGGCTCCACGGTCGTTGATATACTACCCCGACCACCGACAGTACTACCCGCCCCTTCAGTTCCGGGCAAGGAAACGCGACGACGCAGACGTCCAATGCCCTTGGCATCGACTCCCTCCTCTTTATCTATCATGGATAGAATTTTAGCGGGGTACTGGTTCAAGAAGAACAAGTACGGACGCGAATTTTTATGTGTACCACTGGACGCTGCACTTCGCCTGGATATTATCCGCGAAGCCCACAATCCGGTATACATGGGCCATTGCGGTCTTACCAAAACGTTGGAACTTGTCACACGCACTTTTACTTGGGCAAAAGTCACGGCAGACGTGACTGCCCTCGTCCAGCAGTGCCATAAGTGCCAAACGAACATACCAGGTAACACGAAGCCGAACAGTACCATGGTTCCCGTGGAGATTCCGGAGAAATTCTGGGAGTGCGTCTCCACGGACCTCATTACGGCGCTTCCGCCTACAACGCCTGGCCATGGTGCCATCGCTGTTTTCGTGGACAAATTGTCCAAAATGGTTCATGTCGAACCTTGTCGTATTACGATTAACGCGTTGGAATTCGCTTCCCTGTACATCGATCGTGTTATCCGATATCATGGTATCCCAAAGAAACTCCTAAGTGATATAGATTAATGGGTACGCGACAGGCATTTTCGACAGCGTTCCATCCGCCAACTGACGGTCAGACTGAACGTATGAACCGGGTAATCGAGGACATGAATCGCCACTCCTTTTTTTTTTTTTTTTTTTTTACGTGGGGCCATACCATGACGATTTTGTTTTTACGTGGGACCATACCATGACGATTGGGATAAATCCCTAGCATTGGTGGAATTTGTAATCAACAATTCCTACCAAGAGTCCATTCAGAACACCCCCTTTAGGGCGTATCTTGGCTACGACCCTACGACGCCCCTCAAGGCGGAAGTCGAATCGAAATGTCTGGCTGCCAACAATTGGTGGGCCGATCACATTGAACAACAAGATCAATGCAAAGCATGCATGCAATCCGCTCAAGATCGGCAGAAAGCCCATTACGATAAACGCCGAACGGAGGTTTTCTTCAAGCTTGATGATCAGGTTATCCTGTCCATCCGCAATATGAAGTTCAAAGCAACGGGTAAACCAAAATTTACACCTCGTTTTGTTTGCCCTTATACGATCACTGAATGCATTGGTCCACGAGACGAGCAAACAGGAGTCGCCCGCGTAGTCACGGCGTGCCGATTAGCCTTGCCTAAAATGATGCGCATCCATCCCGTGTTTCACGTGGGATCGATAAAGCACTGGCGCTCTGATGGCGTTGTCCATGTTGGACAACCGCTAGAGTACGACTCCGACGGACCTCCGATTTGGAATATCCAATGCATTATGCGCGAGAAATCGCATGTCATCGGCACATCCAGCAAACGATCTGAAATGTCCCTAGGTCAACCCGCAAATCTGCACGCTTAAATATCAGCGGCAACAAGCCGGGAACACAAGCCGAGAATCAGACCACACACACACCCACCCCACACCACCAAACACATGGAGGATGATGAGTTAAGAAGGACATTCTCATGCAATCACCCCCACCACCACCACACACCCACCACCCCCCAGACACCCGAGAACAAAGACCCATGACCCCCCAATGCAAACGACCCCCCCCCCCCCTATTGCACTCCTCCTGGAGTATCCTTGTCTTTGCCTCCATTACGAGCAAGGACTTAACCCCTTAAACTACTTTACTCTCGCGCTCGAGCCAAAATTTCGTGGCTACCACCACCACCACCCGCAACCGACAAACAACAAAGCCAAACAACACACCCCCACTCCCAACCCCCCCCCCCCGCTTCCTTCTCCCCTCCCCCCCCCCCCCCCCCCCCCCCGCCCTCCCGCCCCGCCACCCCTCTTCCCCCTGCCGCCCCCCCTTTTCCCCAGTCCCCCCCCCCCCCACCCGGATCCCCCCCCCACCCCCCTACCTCCCGGCACCCGTGACTCACTGAAGTGAAGGACAACCTCATCACCCGAGGACCTTCTTCAACACCTCCAGGCGCGGGGGCAATCTGGCCAGGCGCAAGATTTTTCTTTTGCCCTGGTACAGGGGCACACTGAAGGCATCATCCTGATATTAAGCCCTCACTGCCCCATCACAGATCCCGTCCTAAGACCTATCCTAGGTCCAACAGGCCGCATTCTAGGCATCGATGCTTTCATTGGTGACTCCGTCATCACCATTTTGTGTGTCTATGCTCCGGCCCAAGCTGCTGACAGAGAAGACTTCTTTTTCAACTGCGTGCGTCCCAACCTTCCCACTGACGGACGCCTCCTTCTCTTTGTTGGTGATTTCAACTGCATTCTTGACCCCCTCGATGCGGTCTACCCTCCTCACAGACTCAATATTGACCCCATGAGTCGCATGCAGGGGGCACCTCCCCTTGCAGACATCATGAATACCTACAGCCTACAAGACATCTGGAGGAACACGCACCCGACTGCCAAAGACTTCACACATTGGAGCATCCCAGCCTCATCGGGCGGTAGGCTTGACCGCTGGCTGGCTTCAGACTCCTTCCTAGCCCTCTTCACAGCCACTTCCTCCATTCTCCCTACCTCTGGCTTTATCTCTGACCACCGCCCTGTGTCTATAACCCTCTCCTTCCTAGGCCACGCTCCACCCAAGGGCCAAGGGCTGCAAGGGTTCCCCCTCCTCCTCCTCAACATTCCAGAAGCTTGTGATGAGCTCAAGAACATCATCGCTTCACAATCCCTCCTCCTAAACCTCTTACCCGATTCAGACATCGTCACAAAATGGGACAACATGAAGGAAGTTATTCGCACCAGCAGTTGGGCCATTTACAAGAAGCATCGCCGTGCCCGCCAGCGTGCCGCCCGCTTAGCTGAGGACGACGCCCGGCAGGAATTCTCACAGGTGCATTTCTCCCCCGATGCAATTTTATTTCCTGGCACGCCTCAACATAGCCAAGGCTAAGGCATTAGCAGCAACACTCGCTTGGCAGCAACTCCTTGCTCCAATGCTCAAAGCTCTACCTATCCTTGAGCACACTTTTGGGGATTCATCTTCCTTCTACTTCCACCACCTTTCCCGTTCCCCTCACCCCCCAGTCCACATCAAGCTTATCCAGCCTCCAGGGCCACCCCAGCATCACCCCCTTTCTGTGGCTGACCTCTCTTCAATGATAGGAGTCAACATAGGACTGGAGTATGCCCGGGACTTTTATAGTGCTGATTCCTCCTTTGGACTGTATCGTCCAAACCCTCACATCAACCAGGCTAACCAGGATCTTCTGCTCACATCCCTCCCTCGTCCCCTCCCCCCTAGTTATGCAGCCCTTGCAGAAGGTGTCAATGGCGATGGCCTAATCACATCATGGAGATGGACCTTGCCATCCGCTCTGCTTCTCGAGGCTCCAGCCCAGGTTATGACGGACTTCCCTTTGAAGTCTACAATGCGTTCCATGAAGAACTGTCCCCGATCCTTCAAAGGGTTTTCAACTCTGCCTTCCAAGATCAAGTTAACTCGGCCCCCCTAGCACCCCTCCTTCAGGGAACCATCTGCCTTCTCCACAAGACTGGTCAGCCCCAAGACTCCCTCGCAGGTTACCGTCCTATCACCCTTCTCAATTGCGACCTTAAGCTGATCCTTTTGATCATGGCTCATCGGCTGCAACGCCCACTGGAATATCTCATCGATGTCACTCAATCAGCTTTCCTCCGTGGCAGAGACATCAGTGAAAACATCCGCTATCACCTAGGCTTGGCTGCGCGCTTGAAAGAGCTTGGCTTACCAGGCTGGTTGCTGCATTCTGACCTCACTAAAGCTTATGATTCTTTCAACAGGGGATGGCTCCTAAAGACAATGTCAGCCATGGGATTCAATAGTGCGGGCATCACGCGCTGGTGCGATATCCTCATGAATGGCAGCTCTACGCGAGTGCGTCTCAACGGTTTCTTCACTACCTCCTTCCCCAACACTTCCGGCTTCCCTCAGGGTGGGGCCTTGAGCTGTAATCAATGGGTCATCATCTTTGAGCCCTTCATCACCTACAATAACCAACTGAGATCTTGTGGAACTCTGCAATCCTTCCGTCTTTCCTCAGGAGAGTTGGCCCCACCCACCCTCTCATTTGCTGACGATGGCAAGCACTTTGTCCTCAACCCAGCCACAGATGGAGCTATCATCAAGGAGACATACGTCGTTTTTTTTTTTTTTTTTTTTTTTACAAAGGGGGGAATCAGGAAAAGGCGCAACTGATAAAACCTAGCCCTTTGTGACCAAGGAGAAAAGACCAAAGAAAAAGACAAGAACGGCTAAGGGACAGCTAAGGGACAGACACCACCTGGGCGACGTAAGGGACAAATGAGGACGGGAACAGAAGACAAACAAACCAGAGAGGCAAGGAAGAAGCCAAAAACAGGAAGCCCAAGAGAAGGGGCTGGGACTACTAAGAAAAAAGACCTATCGTAGCCAATTCGGCTGGCTTACCCGCCCAGTCTGTTCCCAAGACCCGTCTTCTGCTTCTTGAACTTCCCCCAGACATACCCCTCCCTGCAGATCTGGACCCCGCCCTTGGCACCCATCACTTGACTGGTTACCACCTCCATCCCCCAGACACACCTCACAGATTGCTGGGCGTGCCGTTCGGTGCAGACACTGCCCTTTGCAAGGCTGCAGCCTACCAGCACATGCCCCATAGCATCTCACGTGCAGCAGCTCCATGGCTCTCACGCAATCTCAATGTTATTGGAAGGGCGCATGTTGCTATGCAATGCTTGGCTTCCAAGTTCATCTTCCAGGTTAACTTTGCATCACCACCAGCGCCTCTCCGCCAGCAGTTGCAATCTTCTCTCAATGCCTTTGTTGCAACCTCTAGCCTGCAGGAGGAGGAATCACCACGTCCAGGACACCTCTTCCCCCGCTTCGGGACAGCCGTCCTTCCTTTTCATCGAGGAGGGCTTGCTGTACCCCATCTTGCTTTCCACTCGGCTGCTATGCTGGCGAAGACCACATGGCTCCTCTTCAGTTACACAGGTCACCCCTGGCAGCAGCTCTACCGTCACGAGATTTCTCGGGCTGTGCGCCATCCTCCAGGTCAGCCAAGTGGATACCATGCCCTGGTTACCGCCCCGTCTTCTGTGGACATCGCCTCAATCACCACAAACTTGGCCCGGGAAAGTGCAGAGGCTTTTCTCCTGCTGAACATTCGTAGAATTATCGCTCCGCCCATGCAGTACCCCCAATCCATCCTTCTGGAAACCACCTTCAACAACACCCCTCCTTTTCCGTCCATGCCCATCACCTCAAACTAAGTGCTCTCCTCCCAAGCACTCTCGTGGCACCGTCTCAAGGACATCCGCTCAGCTCATCAACAACGAGCTCACCTCCCTCCCGCTGCTGTCCAAGACCTTGACTTCATCCTCTCCTCTCTGCCAGACCCCTGGCGGGATGCTGTCCTCCTTCCTGAACTTCCACCTCCCAAATGGAAGCTCTTTCCCGCTGTGGCCCCAGCTGGTCCCCTTGCAGAGGGGCCAGATCCCCTCACTGGAGAGGACCGTCTTTGGGAGGTTTGGCCATCTGGCCGGTTACACCCTCTCACCCTTCCTGCCCTTCCCCCCCAGGGACACCCCCAAGCTGCGCTCATCACCCTACGCAAGAAACCTCGAGAAGCATGGTTACGGACAGACTTTGAGGAGCAGCTGATCCAGCAAGGCCTCCCCCCCCACCAGAGGCAAGAGCTCTTGGAACCATGGCTGGTTGGTCTTTGCGAGGACCTCCAACTAGACCCAACAACATGGGGTCTCCACCTCCATGATGATTCTGAGGTGAACCTTCTTGAACTCTCTGTGCGCCAAGCACGGCAGGCCCTTCTTCACCAACATATCATGCAACAAAGCCCCAGTTCCCACCATTTTGTGCCAGGTTATACCGAGGAACGTGCTGCTTGGCCCAGGCTGTGGAGCATTCTACCCCCCTCCACCTTGGACACTCACCCTAGCACTAACCCTGACCTGCGAGGCCTCCGTGGTCTTGAATCCCGATGGATTGCCTCAGCAACAGAGAGAGCGCTCGTTGTCACCCCTATTCCAGTCCCCTCCCCTGAAGACCACCCACAGACTAGCGGACTTTTGGTCCATGTCCTCTAGTCTTCTTCTTTGGTTTTTCTTCCTCGGTCACATAGGGCTAGGTTTTATCAGATGTTCCCTTTCCTGGTTCCTCCCTATGTAAAAAAAAAAAAAAAGACTGGACCATTCTGAGCCCCTTCACCACAAGGCTATCTGCCTTGCCCTTGGCCACCTTCACCAAGCCATCGCCAGGGACTGGATGCGCACCCAGATGGATCTTCGACACCTTGATAATGGCGCCTTCTGTCAAGATTGGTGGCGTGGCCTAGATTGCTCTCTCACAGTGGCTTCCTTTGCAAGCTTATGGGCCACCCCCCCGATCTTTTGCACCATGATTGGGGTCATTCCCGGTGACCAGGAGCCTGATACCCGCACCATGGAAATGACAATCCCCATGGCCCCAGCGCTCCCTACAATCCCAGACCCAATCCCAGACCCAGCCCAAGCCCTAGTTCTAGACCCTGATCTAGACCCTGACCCAGATCCAGCCCATTACCCGGATCTAGACCTTGCTCTAGACCCTTACCCAGACCCAGCCCATTCCCGAGCTCTAGACCCTGATCTAGACCCTGACCTAGGTCAAGCCCAAGCCCCAGCTCTAGGCCCCGATCTTGACCCTGACCTAGATCGAGCCCAAGCCCAAGATCAAGACCCTGCCCCAGATCAGGATCAGGTTCCAGATTTGGACACAGCACTCGACAACGTTCCAGATCTAGGGCTAGATCTGGACCAAGATCAAGGTCCAGATCTGCGCTAAGATCCAAATCCAGATCTAGATCTTGATACTGTCTCTGTCTTCATTCCTGTTGTTTACCTGCCCAGACCAGTCTTTTAGGTTTTCGCTTTGCTTCCAGTTGTCTTTCTTCTTTTCTGGTTGCCTCCCTGTTTTTGGCTTGTTTTTGCAGTTTCTCCCTTAGTTTGCTTACCCTAGTTCAGTTTCCACCCTTAGTTGCCTCCTTAGTTTCCTCCTCAGTTGCCCTCCTTAGTCCCCCCCCCCCCCCCCCCCCCCCCCCCCCTCCCCCCCTTTTTTCTCTTAGTTTCTTGCATAGTTTTCCTTTTAGTCCTCCTTAGTTTGCATCTCCTCTTTCAGTCTTCTGATCCGGTGACGGTTAGAGGTTGCAATGTTATGGCCCCCCCCTTCATAGGTCTTTTTTCTTAGTAGTCCTAGCCCCTTCTCTTGGGCTTCCTGTTTTTGGCTTCTTCCTTGCCTCTCTGGTTAGTTTGTCTTCTGTTCCCGTCCTCCTTTGTCCCTTACGTCGCCCAGGTGGTGTCCGTCCCTTAGCTGTCCCTTAGCCGTTCTTGACTTTTTCTTTGGTCTTTTCTCCTTGGTCACAAAGGGCTAGTTTTTATCAGTTGCGCCTTTTCCTGGTTCCCCCCTTGGTAAAAAAAAAAAAAAAAAAAAAAAACGACGTTTCGAATACTTGGTCCGATGGCAAGACTTCGGTAGCCCAGCAGTTTTTTTTTTTTTTACATAGGGAGGAACCAGGAAAGGGAACATCTGATAAAAACTAGCCCTATGTTACCAAGGAAGAAAAACCAAAGAAGAAGACTAGAAGACATGGACCAACAGTCCGCTAAGACAAAAGATCCAAGACAAAAGACGAAAAGACTAGGGGACAAAAGAACGAGGGACACAAACTAATTACTAGGAGGACAAAGGACAAAGGGCCTTCCGAGCACCACCCCCACCTCCAAGCAACACTTTTATATTTTTTTGATATGGCAGGTCCGTTCGTCCCGGGCTGACAGACTGGACCATTCTGAGCCCCTTCACCACAAGGCTATCTGCCTTGCCCTTGGCCACCTTCACCAAGCCATCGCCAGGGACTGGATGCGCACCCAGATGGATCTTCGACACCTTGATAATGGCGCCTTCTGTCAAGATTGGTGGCGTGGCCTAGATTGCTCTCTCACAGTGGCTTCCTTTGCAAGCTTATGGGCCACCCCCCCGATCTTTTGCACCATGATTGGGGTCATTCCCGGTGACCAGGAGCCTGATACCCGCACCATGGAAATGACAATCCCCATGGCCCCAGCGCTCCCTACAATCCCAGACCCAATCCCAGACCCAGCCCAAGCCCTAGTTCTAGACCCTGATCTAGACCCTGACCCAGATCCAGCCCATTACCCGGATCTAGACCTTGCTCTAGACCCTTACCCAGACCCAGCCCATTCCCGAGCTCTAGACCCTGATCTAGACCCTGACCTAGGTCAAGCCCAAGCCCCAGCTCTAGGCCCCGATCTTGACCCTGACCTAGATCGAGCCCAAGCCCAAGATCAAGACCCTGCCCCAGATCAGGATCAGGTTCCAGATTTGGACACAGCACTCGACAACGTTCCAGATCTAGGGCTAGATCTGGACCAAGATCAAGGTCCAGATCTGCGCTAAGATCCAGATCAAGATCTAGATCTTGATACTGTCTCTGTCTTCATTCATGTTGTACCTGCCCAGACTAGTCTTTTAGGTTTTCGCTTTGCTTCCAGTTGTCTTTCTTCTTTTCTGGTTGCCTCCCTGCTTTTGGCTTGTTTTTGCAGTTTCTCCCTTAGTTTGCTCCCCCTAGTTCAGTTTCCACCCTTAAGTGCCTCCTTAGTTTCCTCCTCAGTTGCCTCCTTAGTCCCCCCCCCCCCCCCCCCCCCCCCCCCCCCTCCCCCCCTTTTTTCTCTTAGTTTCTCACATAGTTTTCCTTTAAGTCCTCCTTAGTTTGAATCTCCTCTTTCAGTCTTCTGATCCGGTGACTGTTAGAGGTTGCAATGTTATGGCCCCCCCCTTCTTAGGTCTTTTTTCTTAGTAGTCCTAGCCGAAAAAAGGACCTCCAGCTCCAATTGTCGCCTCAAAGCTTCGTCTACTAGGTATCTGAGCAGCTGACATGAAGGAGCAGGGATGAGAGGGAGGAGATGGAGGATTCTGAGAGGAAGGAGGAAGTGGGTGGGGCTCGGAAGAAGGGAATCAGGAGAGAGCTGCTTCTGAAGTACTAAGGATGGGGGTCGGGTGGTCCCAAATTAACTTGAAGAGAATAGCCTGCCCCCCTCCAGTAGGCTGACCTCTTATGCTGACCTCTGGAGGGGGCAGAGTAGCGGATTAGACCGCATGAGCGTCTGTAACACTCAAATGGGGCACTGAGCAGCTCCCATAGCCGCGAAATTGCAGTCGCTCCAGCCGAATTGGCCAAAGCAGCTTCGCAGCAAAGTTAGAAGGCGGCCGGAGAGCAGACATTGCTAGGGCGAAAAAAAGGACCTCCAGCTCCAATTGTCGCCTCAAAGCTTCGTCTACTAGGTATCTCAGCAGCTGACATGAAGGAGCAGGGATGAGAGGGAGGAGATGGAGGATTCTGAGAGGCAGGAGGAAGTGGGTGGGGCTCGGAAGAAGGGAATCAGGAGAGAGCTGCTTCTGAAGTACTAAGGATGGGGGTCGGGTGGTCCCAAATTAACTTGAAGAGAATAGCCTGCCCCCCTCCAGTAGGCTGACCTCTTATGCTGACCTCTGGAGGGGGCAGAGTAGCGGATTAGACCGCATGAGCGTCTGTAACACTCAAATGGGGCACTGAGCAGCTCCCATAGCCGCGAAATTGCAGTCGCTCCAGCCGAACTGGCCGAAGCAGCTTCGCAGCAAAGTTATAAGGCGGCCGGAGAGCAGACATTGCTAGGGCGAAAAAAGGACCTCCAGCTCCAATTGTCGCCTCATAGCTTCGTCTACTAGGTATCTGAGCAGCTGAAATGAAGGAGCAGGGATGAGAGGGAGGATATGGAGGATTCTGAGAGGCAGGAGGAAGTGGGTGGGTCTCGGAAGAAGGGAATCAGAAGAGAGCTGCTTCTGTAGTACTAAGGATGGGGGTCGGGTGGTCCCGAATTAACTTGAAGAGAATAGCCTGCCCCCCTCCAGTAGGCTGACCTCTTATGCTGACCTCTGGAGGGGGCAGAGTAGCGGATTAGACCGCATGAGCGTCTGTAACACTCAAATGGGGCACTGAGCAGCTCCCATAGCCGCGAAATTGCAGTCGCTCCAGCCGAATTGGCCGAAGCAGCTTCGCAGCAAAGTTATAAGGCGGCCGGAGAGCAGACATTGCTAGGGCGAAAAAAGGACCTCCAGCTCCAATTGTCGCCTCAAAGCTTCGTCTACTAGGTATCTGAGCAGCTGACATGAAGGAGCAGGGATGAGAGGGGGGAGATGGAGGATTCTGAGAGGAAGGAGGAAGTGGGTGGGGCTCGGAAGAAGGGAATCAGGAGAGAGCTGCTTCTGAAGTACTAAGGATGGGGGTCGGGTGGTCCCAAATTAACTTGAAGAGAATAGCCTGCCCCCCTCCAGTAGGCTGACCTCTTATGCTGACCTCTGGAGGGGGCAGAGTAGCGGATTAGACCGCATGAGCGTCTGTAACACTCAAATGGGGCACTGAGCAGCTCCCATAGCCGCGAAATTGCAGTCGCTCCAGCCGAATTGGCCGAAGCAGCTTCGCAGCAAAGTTATAAGGCGGCCGGAGAGCAGACATTGCTAGGGCGAAAAAAGGACCTCCAGCTCCAATTGTCGCCTCAAAGCTTCGTCTATTAGGTATCTCAGCAGCTGACATGAAGGAGCAGGGATGAGAGGGAGGAGATGGAGGATTCTGAGAGGCAGGAGGAAGGGGGTGGGGCTCGGAAGAAGGGAATCAGGAGAGAGCTGCTTCTGAAGTACTAAGGATGGGGGTTGGGTGGTCCCAAATTAACTTGAAGAGAATAGCCTGCCCCCCTCCAGTAGGTTGACCTCCTAAGCTGACCTCTGGAGGGGGCAGAGTAGCGGATTAGACTGCATGAGCGTCTGTAACACTCAAATGGGGCACTGAGCAGCTCCCATAGCCGCGAAATTGCAGTCGCTCCAGCCGAATTGGCCGAAGCAGCTTCGCAGCAAAGTTATAAGGCGGCCGGAGAGCAGACATTGCTAGGGCGAAAAAAGGACCTCCAGCTCCAATTGTCGCCTCAAAGCTTCGTCTACTAGGTATCTGAGCAGCTGAAATGAAGGAGCAGGGATGAGAGGGAGGAAATGGAGGATTCTGAGAGGCAGGAGGAAGTGGGTGGGGCTCGGAAGAAGGGAATAGTGAGGAGAGCTGCTTCTGAAGTACTAGGAGTGGGTGGGTCGGGGTGGTCCGAATTAACTTGAAGAGAATAGTAGAGAATAGAATTGTAGAATAGTAGAGAAGAGTAAAGAATAGTAGAGAATAGTAGAGAATAGAGGGGAGGACCTCCAACTGGACCCAACAACATGGGGTCTCCACCTCCATGATGATACTGAGGTGAAACCTTCTTGAACTCTCAGTGCGCAAGCACGGCAGGCCCTTCTTCACCAACATATCATGCAACAAAGCCCCAGTTCCCACATTTTGTGCCAGGTTATACCGAGGAACGTGCTGCTTGGCCCAGGCTGTGGAGCATTCTACCCCCCTCCACCTTGGACACTCACCCTAGCACAACCTTGACCTGCGAGGCCTCCGTGGTCTTGAATCCCGATGGATTGCCTCAGCAACAGAGAGAGCGCTCTTGTCACCCCCTATTCCCGTCCCCTCCCCTGAAGACCTCCCACAGAACGCTTGGGTGGACTTACAAAGTGTCCCCCTCCGTCCAGGCCCAGCGGAGAGAACTGCTCAAAGACAAGACGAACCTCAAGTTCCCTCCCTCTACGTGCAGGCTTTTCGCAGGTGTGGGTACCCTCGCTGACAAGACTTCTCCACCGCCTATACCATCACTTGCCGAGCTTGCTTCATGGCACCTGGGCTGCAATGCGTTCCTTGCTCATGTACGAGGACGCTTCCAACGGGTCAACAAGACGACCCCCCTCCATAGTCTGCTCCAGCTGACTGCTTGCAGCTGCACACTGCTGACACAATGTCTAACGCTTTTTGGAATGCCTGATTCTGCCCCTGTCATAGACTGGCTCCTTTCCACTAAGTCTTGGGAGACCCTCACCGGTGGGCAGCGCCTTCCTCGTTGCCCCTTCTTCCTCCTCGGTGACGACCTCACCCTTTGGACCGGACACCCCCTCTCTCCCTCTACCCTAAGGTTGTGGTCCTCTGCGTATAACCACCTTGGGCGCGATATGGCAGGTCGTCGTCCCGGGCTGACAAGACTGGACCATTCTGAGCCCCTTACCACAACGGCTATTCTTGCTGCCC
>JACBWV010000742.1:0-15349 GCA_013435795.1 Chlamydomonas sp. ICE-L
ACCATACCCCTGTATTAAACAACCGACAGCTGTCATAACCCTACATTCACCCCTGTAATAACCCTCAACGCTGTCATAAACCCTACCCCTGTCATCAACCTACCCGGTCATCAACCCTACACCTGCTCATAAAAACCGAACACGGTTGAAGCAAACCCTACCACATGTCACAACAATACCCTGTAATAAAAACCCTACCACTGTAATCAAACCTACCCCGTCATCAACCCTACCCTGTCATCAACCACCTAAACATGCATTCAAACATCTAAAAATGTCATCAACCATAACCCGGTCATCAACTCTAACCATGTCATCACCCATACACTGTCAAAAACCCACCCATAGTAAACAACTCTACCCCTGTAATTCAAACATACCGATGTAATAAACTACCCCTGTCATAACCCTAACACTGTCATCAACTCTAACCTGGTACACCAAACCCTACCTGTTCATACACCTATCATACCTCTGTGTGCTATCAAACCTAACTAGTCGTCAACGTCCCATATCTTTACCCCCGTCATAACCCGACCCCTGTATAAACCATACACCTGTCTCAACCCTACCCCTGTCATTTTTCTTTTTTTTTCCAACCCTACAATACCCCTGTAATTCAAAACATACCCCTGTCATATAAACTCGAAACTGTCATTCAACCACAACCGGTAAGCTACATACATACCTCTGTCATCAAACCCTACCTATGTCTTCAACCATACCAAGGTCATCAAACATAACCCTGTAATCAAACCTACCCCTTGTCATCAAACCCTACACCTTTCATCAACCAACAGACCACTGTAATCACATACAATGTTAATTCAACCCCTACCATTTGTCATCAACCTTACCCCGTCAAACCCTAAACCTGTCATAAACCCTACCCCTGTAAACAAACATACATGTATCAACCCTAACCTGTCATCAACCCTATACCCTTCATCAACCCTTAACATTCATAAACTAAAAATGTGTCATAAAAACATACACAACTGTCATCAAAATACCTCATGTCATCAACTCTACACGGTCATCAACCCTAACCCGGTCATCCACCCTACACCTGTCAATCAAAAACATACCCCTGTCATCAACCTTAACCATGTAATCAATAACACTACCCATGTCACAAAAACCTACCCGTCATCATCAACCCTATCCCTTGTTAATCAACCTTACCCCAGTAATAAACCTTAAACCGGTCCATCAAAACTACCCCAGTCATCAAACTACCAACTGTCATCAACCATACACTTGTAATCAACCATAAAAATTGTCATCAACCCTAAACCTGTCATCAAAACATAAAACTGTAATCAACCCCCTACCCGTCCACTCAAACCTACCCCGTCATCAACCATTACCCCGTCATCAACCCTACCCCGTCATCAACCCTACCCCTGTCATTAAACCCATAACCCAATGTCATCAACCCTAACCCTGTCATCAAACACTACACTGTCATCCAACCCTACACAAGTCTCCACCCTACCCTGTCATAAACCCTACACCAAGTCATCAACCCGACACCAGTCATCAACCCTACCCCTGTCAAATCAACCCTAACCCCTCGGTAATCAACCCTACATACCACATGTCATAACCCTACCGCTGTCATCAACCATTAACCATGTCTCACAACCATACCCTGTCCATCAACCCTTACCAATGTCATCCAAACCTAACCCTTGTCATCAACCATACACCTGTCATCAAACACTACCCCTGTCAATCAAACCCTACCCTGTCATCACAATACCACGTCATCCAAACCCTGACCTGTCATCAACACCCCTGTCACAACAGACCCCTGCATCAACCTACACTGTAATCAACTCTAAACCTGTCATCAAACCCTACCAATGTCATCAAGAATACATACCCCTAGTCAAACTGAACCATGTCATCAACCACTACCCCTGTCATCAACACTACCCCTGTCATAAAAATACCCCGGTCATCAAACTCTACCCTGTAATAAACAGACCAAGGTCATCCACAACAACATACCTCTGGTCATCACCCTACTTGTCTAAACCCTACCCCTGTAATCAAACCCTTACCCATGTAATCAAAACTATACCATGTCATCAACCTACCCCTGTCCTCAACACCTAAATACCCCTGTCAATCCAACCATACCCATGTCATCAACTCTACCACTGCATCAACCCTGACCCCTGGCAGCAAACCCTACCCCTGTCATCCACACCCCTGTCATCAAAAATCACCCCTGTAATCAAAGCATACCCATGTCATCAAACATACCCCTTGGCATCAAAACCTACCCCAGCATCCAACCTACCCCTGTCATCAACACCTACCCCTTGTCATTCAACCCTACCTGGCATTCAAACCTAACCCTGTCATTCAACCATAACTGTATCAACCTTCCCTAACCATGTCACAACACACTAACCCATGTCATAAAACCGACCCTGTAATAAAACAATAAACCATGTCTCATCAACTATACCACTGTCACTCAACCCTAACCCATGTAATCAACAATACCCTGGCATCAAAATACCATTGTCATAAACCATTACCCCTGTCATAATCAACACCTAAACCCTGTCATCAAACCTACACTGTCATTAAACCACCTAACACTGTCATAAACCCTACACCAGTCATCAACCAACCCCCAGTCATAAACAATACAACAGTATCCAAACTGACCCTGTCATACAACCACTACCCCTGTCATCAACACTAACCTGTGGGCATCAACCATAACCCTTGTCATCAACCCTACCCTGTCATCAACCCCACCCTACCCCTGTAATCATTCAAACCTACCCCTGTCATCAACCCACCGCTGTCATCAAACCCTTACCCTTGTCATCAACCTACCCCTGTCATTAATCCTACCCTGTCATCAACCCTACCCCTGTCATCAACCCTACCCCTGTCATCCACCCTACCCTCGTCATGCAACCCCTACCCCTGTGATCGACCCTACACTGTCATCAACCCTAACCTGTAATCAACCCTACCCCTGTCATCAACCATACGTTGTCAGCAACTACACACTGTCATCAAACCATACAACAAGCTCAACACCCCTAACCCCTGTAATCAACCTAAACCTGTACATAAACCTAAATACCATGTCATCAACCATACCGCTATGTTATAAACCACTAAACAAGTCATAAACCCTTACCCCGTAATAAACCCTAACCACTGTCAATAAACCATACACGTGTCATAAAACATACCCACCTGTCCATAAACACTAAAAATGTGGTCATCAAACCCCCTTAAACTGTCTTGCATCATCAACACTACCCCTTGTCATCAACCATACCCCCTGTCATAACCAATAACCCTGTAATATTCAACCCTACCCCAGTATGTTCCCACCCTACCCATGTCATCAAACCTACACCAGCGTAATCAAACCCTTTACACCAGTCATCAACCTACCACCTGTCAGCAACCATACCCTGTCATCAACACCGACCTACCATATGTCATCAACCCCTAACCCTGTTAATCAAACGTAACACTGTGGTGTAATCAACAATAACCCTTGTCATTACCACTCCCCTGTCATCAAACCCTACCCTGGTCATAAACCCTACCCCTGATCAACCAGACCCCTTTCATCAACCCTTACCCTTGTCAATCAACCCACCCATGTCATCAACCCTACCCTGTCATTCAACCATTAACCCTGTTCATCAACCTCTACCCCGTCATCATCAACCCTACCCCTCCTTTTTGTTGTCATCAAAACCCTTACCCTGTCATCAACCCTTCCTCACCCCTTTGTCATCTAATACCACTGTCATCAACCCCGACCCCCCATGGTCATCAACCTCACCTCGTCTCCCCTACACCTGTCATCAACTCATTACCCCTTGTCATGCAACAACCTCCTGTAATCAGCCCTAACCTGTCATCAACCGCGACCCCTGTCATCAAACCTTACCCCGTCATCAACCCTTACCCCATCATCAACCCTAACCTATGGTTCATAAACCTACCCCTGTAATCAAACACTACCCTTGTCTGATCAACCATACCCTGTAATAACCTTACCCCAGGTCTCAACCTACCCTGTAATCAACCCTACACCCTGTAATCAACCATTACCCCCCTTCATCAAACCCAACCATACTCTGTCATCAACCCTACCGCCTGTCATATAGCTACCCATGTCATAAACACTAACCATGTCATCATACCCTACCCGAGTCATCCACCCTAACCCCTGCTCAATCAACCCTTACACATGTGATGTCAAAACCCGACCAACTGTCATTCAAACCTAAAACGTATGTTCTGTGCTGTGCAAAAGAGCCTTACCCCGGTTTCATCGAATCCACTTACCCTGGGTAATCAACACCGTAACATGTCATAAAACCATAACCCTGTTATCAACCTACCCCTGTCATACAACCCTAACCTGTCATCAAAACAACCCTGTCATCAACCCTTACATACCCTGTCCAGCAACCCTACCCCTGTCATTCAACCCTGAACCCTCGTCTCAATCATACCCCCCTCCTCGTCGTCAAACCATATCAGCATCGCTGGGAATTGCATCGCCATATCACTGTAAATCAACACCTACCAGTCATCATCAACCACTACCCCTTGGTCATCAACCCTTACACACCAAGTCATCAAACTTACTCTCTGTGTCATGGTTCGCCAACTCCCTACATCTCAGTCACCTCCACCCCCGAACCCTGGCTCATAACGCAACTAACTCTGTCATAACACCCTACCCATGTCATCAACCCTACCCTGTAACTAACCCCTTACCCAAGTCACTCAACCTACCCCAGTCATCCACACTAATTCTGTCATCAACCCACCAACGTCATCACCACCTACACTCGTATAGACATACCCTACACCGGTCATCAACCCACCTGCATCAAACCCTACACCCTGTCATCAACCCTACCCCCTGCCTCTTCAAACCCTCCCCTTGTCATTCAACCCCCTATACATGTCATCAATACACCGGTCATCAACCCCTACCCCTGTCAATACAAACCCCACCCCACCGTCAACAACCCTAAACCTGTCATAATCATACCATAACATGTCATCAAACCCTACACAGCTGTAATCAATCAACCCTTACCCATGTCATCAAACTTACCCCATCATCCCTACCCTGTCATTAAACCCTACCCTGTCATCAAACCCTCCCCCTTGTCATTAACCACTACCCAGTATGCCACCCTATGCTGTATCTAACCCTCCAATGTCAAAACTCTACCCCCTGTCATCAACCCTACCCCTGTCATCAAACCCTTACCTGTCATAAACCCTACCCCTGTCATCAACCCTAACCCTGTCATCTAACCCTACCCCGTCATCAAACCCTCCTCCCCTGTCATCACCCCTACCCCTTGTCATCAAGTATACCCCTGTCATATTAAACCCTCCCCAGTCAGCAACTACCCCAGTTCATCCAACCTACCCCTGATCATAAACCGACCACATGTCAGCAAACCCGACACCGGTCATCAAACCCTACCCCTGTCATCAACCCTACATACCCCTGTCATCAACCCTACCGCTGTCATCAACCTACCCTGTCATCCAACCCGACCCCTGTCCATCAATTCCTACCCTAGACATCAACCTACCCTGTATTCAACCCTACCCCTGTTCATGAACCCTACCCCTGTCATCCACCCTACCCTGTCATCACCCTACACCTGTCATTCAACCCCCATACCCTGGTCATCAGACCCTACCCCGTCATCAACCCTAACCCTGTCATAAACCCTACCCCGTAATCAAACCTACACCTGTCATCAACCATAACCCTATCATTCAACCCCCTACCAATGTCATCAACCCACCCCCTGTAATCAACAATACCCCTGTCATCATCAAACCCTTACCCCTGTGCATACAACCCTCTAACCCTGGCATCAAACCCTACCCCTGTCATCAACTCTTACCCCTGTCATCAACCTACCGCAGTCATTCAACCCTACCCAGTCATCAACCCTACCCCAGTCAGCCAACCCTACCCTGTCATCAACCCTACCCTGTTCATCATAAACGTAACCCTGTCATCAACCCTACCCATGTCATTCAACCCTACATACCCCTGTCATCAACCCTACCCATGTCATCAACCCTACCCTGTTCATCAACCCCTACCCCTCATCAACCCTACCCAGTCATCCATTATACCTTTCATAAACCTACCCCTGTTCATCAACCATACCCCTGTCCTCAAAACCACCCCGTAATTTCAACCCTAACCCTGTCATCAAAACCCTTACATGTAATCAACCCAACCCGTCATCAACCCTACCCATGTCATCAACCCTACTCAGGTCATCAACCCTACCCCTGTCATCAAACCCTAACACTATAAAATAAACCCTAACCGTGTCATCAAACACCTACCCCTGTCAAACAACTTACCCATGTCATCAACCTACCCCTGTCATCAACATACCCCTGATCATCAACCCTACCCTGTCATCAACCCCTACCCTGTCATCAACCTACCCCTGTCACAACCCTACATACCTCGATGTCATCAACCCTACCGCTGTCATCAACCCTACCCTGTCAATTCAACCATACCCCTGTCATCAACCCTACCCGAGTTCATCCACCCTACCCGTCATCAAACCCTACCCCTGTAATCAACCCTAACCTGTCCATCAACCTACCTGTCAATAAAACATACCCATGTCATCAACCCTTACACTGTTATCAACCCTAAACAGGTCATCAACCCTTACACTGTATCAACCCTACCCTGTCAGAAAACACTGCACGTCATTAAAACCTACCCATGTCATCAACCCTACCCAGTCATAACCTACCCCTGTCATCCACCATTACATGTCATGAAACCCTACCCCGTCAGAACCTAACACACTGTCATGAAACCTAACCATGTTCTCAATATACCCTGTCATAAACCATACCCCTTCATCAAACCCTACCACTGTCATAACCCTACACCTGTCATAAACCCTACACCCTGTCATCATAAAGTAACCCTGTCATCAACCCTACCAATGTCATCAAATCTACACTGGCAACCAACCCTACCCAAGTCATCAACCCTACCCCTGTATCAAACCTACCCCAGTAATCCCACCTACCAAGGTCATCAAACCCTACCCCAGTCATAAACCATACCGTGTCACTCACTCTACCCTGTCATCAAACCACACCCCTGTCATCAACCCCTACCCCAGTCATAACCCTACACCTGTCATCAACCTACCATGTCATCAACACTACCCAGTCATCAACCCTACCCCTGTAATCAACCCTACCCCTGTAATCAACCCTACCCATGTCATCAACCATTAAACCCGGTCATCAACCCTAACCCTGTCACTCAAACCCTACCCCTTGTCATCAACTATACCACTGTCATCCAAAAAAAAAAAACCCCAACTCTGTCATCAACCCTTATACGCGTCATAAACCCTGCCCCCCGTCATAAACCCTACCCCCCAGTCATCCACCCTACATGTCATCAACCCTACAACTGGCATCAAACCTACCCCTGTCATCAACCCTACACTGTCATCAAAACCCTTACCCTGTCTCAACCCACCCCGTCATCAACCCTACCCCAGTCATCAACCCTACCAATGTATAAACACCTACCATGTCACTCAACAATAACCCTGTCATCCACCCTACCCCTGGTCATCAACCCTACCCCTGTCAACAATCTACCACTGTGTCATCAAACCTACCACTGTTCATACACCCCTACCCCTGTCATAAACCCACCCTGGCATCAACCTACACATGGCATCAAACTCATACCCCTTTCATCAACCCCTACCCTGTCATAAACCTATCTACCCTGTCATCAACCTTACCCCAGTCATCAACCTTACCCCTGTCATCAACCTTACCCCTGTCATCAACCTTACCCCTGTCATCAACCTTACCCCTGTCATCAACCTTACCCCTGTCATCAACCTTACCCCTGTCATCAACCTCACCCCTGTCATCAACTCTACCCCTGTCATCAACCTTACCCCAGTCATCAAACCTTACCCCTGTCATCAACCTTTCCACGGTCATCAACCGCTAACCCCACCAGTCATCAAACCCTACCCAGTATCAGCACCTTACCCCTGCATCACCCTACCCCTGTCACAACCAGAAACATGTTCATCCAAACCTAACCCTGTCATCATCAACCCTATCCCTGTCATCATCAACCCTACCCCAGTCATCAACCATACCCCTGTCATCAACCCTACCCCCTGTCAGCGAACCCATGCCGCTACCACCACATACGTCATCAACCTACCCCTGTCCATCAAAAACCCTACCCAGTCCATCAAACCGCGCCCCCCCTCGTATCAACCCCCTACCCTGTATCAAACCTATAAACCCTGTCATAACCCTACCCTGTCATCAACCCTACCCCTGTCATCCCCCCTACACTGTCAATCAAACCTAACATAACCCTGGTCATCAACCCTACCGCGTCATAAACCCTACCCCTGTCATCAACCCTACCCTGTCATCACACTTACCCCTGTCATCAAACGCTATACCACTGTATCAACCCTACCTCCACCCTTTCGTGACATCCAACCCTACCCCTGTCATCAACCCTACCCCTGTCATCAACCCTACCCCTGTCAACAACTCTACCCCTGTCATCAACCCTACCCCTGTCATCAACCCTACCCCTGTCATCAACCCTACCCCTGTCATCAACCCTAACCCTGTCATCAACCCTAACCCTGTCATCAACTCTACCCCTGTCATCAACCCTACATACCCCTGTCATCAACCCTACCGCTGTTATCAACCCTACCCCTGTCATCAACCTTACCACTGTCATAAACCCGACCCATTGTCATCAACCGCTTACCCCGAGGGTAAAAGTACCTAGCATCTCAACAGGAATGGGGTCACTCCCGCAGGCAGACCCCCTCAACCCTACCGCTTGTCTCAACCCAGTACCCTGTCATTCAACCGCTTACCCGTGTCATCAAGAGCCTTACCCTGCCATCAACCCTAACCATGTCATCAACCCTACCCTCTGTAATCAACCCTACCCAGTCATCAACCATACCCCATGTCATTCCAACCTAACCCCATTCATCAACCTTACCTGTCATCAACCTACCCCTGTCATCAACCCTACACGCCGGTCATCAACCCTTAACCCTTGTATCAACTCTACCCTGTCATCCTACCCTGCACTGCACACAAACATACCCCATGTCATCAAACCTACCACTGTCATCAACCCTACCCCTGTCATACAACCCTACCCCCTGATACATCAACCTACACGCTGTCATCATCAACCCTACCCCTGTCATACATGCACAATACCCCTGTCATAAACCCTAACCCCAGTCATCAACCCCTACCACGGTCTCATCAACCCTACCCATGTAATCAACCTACCCGTGTCATCAACCATACCCCTGTCAGTCCACCTACCCCATTCATCCGACCCTACCCCTGTACATCAACTACCCCTGTCATCAACCCTTAACCCTGTCATCAACCCTAAAACCCTGTCATCAACCCTACCTTCATCAACCCTACCCCTGTCATTCAACCCTTACCCTGTAATGTCAAACCTTACCCCTGCATCAACCTACACCTGTCATTAAACCCTTACCCTGTCATCCAACCATTAAACCCATGTCATCAACCCTACCACTTCCTCAACCCTACCCGTCATAACCTACCCCTGTAGAACAATACCCCTGTCATCAACCCTACCCCTGTCATCCAACCCTATACCCTTCATAAACTTAACCGCCGGTAACAACCCTACCCATGTCATCAACCATACTCATGTCATCAACCCCTACCCCAGTCATCAACCCTTACGTGTCATAAACCCTACCTGTCATAAAACCCTACTACCCTGTCATATAACCTTACCCCTGTCATCAACCCTACTAAAAACCTGTTCATCAAACCCTTGACCTGTCACAAAAAACCTTACCCACTGCTACATCAACCCTACCCCGTCATCAACCTACCCCTGTCATCAACCCTACCCCTTCATCAACCCTTACCCCAGTTCATCCCCCTACCACTGTCATCAAACCCTACCCTGTAATAAACCCTACCCCTGTCATCAAAACTACCCCTGTAATCAAACACTACACTGTCTCAACCTTACCCTGGTCATCAACCATACCCTGTCATACCCGAACACCCTTCCATCAACCCTACCCCTGCATTCAACCCTAACCCTGTCCATCAAACCATACCCATGTCATCAACCCTACCCCTGTCATCAACCCCTACCCCTGCGTCAACCCTACCCTGTCTCAAACTACCCCTGGATCAACCTTACCTAGCATTCAACCCTAGCCCGCGTTGTCATCAAACACGCCGACCCCAGGTCATCAACCATGTCTCCCTGATACCAGGACCCAACTCTAGCCCATGTCGATAAAACCCTACCCCTGTATCAACCCTACCCATGTCATCAACCCGTAACCCTGTGTCATCAACCCTAACCGTGATCATGCAACCCTAACCCCGTCATCAAACGGGCATCCCCGGTAATTAACCCTACCCTGTCATGCAACATTATCCGAGCACTCTTTCGTGCCATGCAGAACGCCATACCACTGCTCATCAACCCTACCCAGTAATGTCAAGAACGCTTCTACGGCCTTCATCGAACCCTAACCGCTGCATTAACCCGCCCCCGTATATAGATCATCAAAACGCTACCCCTGTCTCAAACCCTACCCCGTTCATCTCCCCCCCATACCCCTGCTCATCAAACAAGCCTACTCCCTGTACACTCAACCCAGAAACATGGTCATAAAACCCTCCCCTGTCATCAACCCACACCTGTTTAATAAAAACCTTACCCCCTGTCATCAACCCTGACCCGTCATCAACCCTACCCTGTCATCAAACCCTACCCCTGTCATCAACCCTACCCTGTCATCACCCTACCCTGTCATAAGCCCTAACCCTGTCATAACCTTAACCCTGATGCGAAACACGTACATTTATCAACCACAAGGCCCTACCCCCGTATCTACGTCCAACACCATCGGTGACACCGTCGTGTCATCATCAACCAACTAAGTCCCTGTCATACAATCAGTGGCACCCCCCTGTAGTAAATCACCCACTTTACACGCAGGGTCAATATTCGCACCTCTACCCCAGTCATCCACCCTACCCCAATGTCATCAACCCTACCCCTGTCATAGACCCATACCCCTGTCAGCAACCCTAACCCGTTCGATCAAACCCTGTACCCCTGTTCTCAACCACCTGCCCCTACGTCCTCCCACCATACCCATGTCATCAACCCTAACCCTGTCCATGTCAAACTACCCCCTGTCATCAACCCTACCCTGTCATCAACACTACCCCTGTCATGAAACTTACCCGAGGTCATCATACCCTTACCCTTCCATCAACCCTACCCCTGTCATCAACCCTACCCCTGTCATCAACCCTACCCCTGTCAACAACTCTACCCCTGTCATCAACCCTACCCCTGTCATCAACCCTACCCATGTCAACAACCCTACCCCTGTCATCAACCCTACCCCTGTCAACAACCCTAACCCTGTCATCAACCCTACCCCTGTCATCAACCCTACCCCTGTCAATCAACTCTACCCCTGTCATCAACCCTACCCAGTCATCAACCCTACCCCAGTCATCCACCCTACCCCTGTCATCAACCCTACCCCTGTCATCAACCCTACCCCTGTCATCAACCCTACCCCTGTCATCAACCCTACGTACCCCTGTCATCACCCTACCCTGTCATCAACCCTAACCCTGTCATCAACCCTACCCCTGTCATCAAACCCTACCCATTTCATGCAACCCTACCCTGTGTCATCAACCCTACCCCTGTCATCAACCCTAACCCTGTCATCAACCCTACCCGTTGTCATCAACCCTTACCCCTGTATCAAACCCACCTGCCAGATCTCTTGGTACACCATAACTCCCTGTCACAACCCTACACCAGTCATCAACCCTACACAGTCATCAACCTACCCCTGGTCATCAACCCTACCCCCCCTGTCCTCAAACCCTATCATACCCCTGGATCATCAACCTACCGCTGTCATTAACCCTGACACCCCGGTTGAGTCATGTGTAAATCCACGTGTACCACGATTGTCTATCGAAACACCCTTAATCCTCTCTCGTCATCAAGCCGCTGACGGACTTTTCTAAGGAACCCTGTCGCATTCAACCCTACCGCTGTCATACACCACTACCCTGTCATCAACCCTACCCTGTCATCAACCCTACTCCCGGTCAATCAACGACTGGTACCCCTTTCATATAATCACACTCCGTACCCGCTGTCATCAACACTACCCTGTCACAAACCTACCCTGTCATCAACTCTAACCCGTCACAACCCTACCACTTCATCAACCCTACCCCATGTCAACAGAACTCTACCCCTGTCACAGCCCTACCCCTGTCATCCAACCCACCCCTGTAATCAACCCTACCCCTGTCATCAACTCTACCTGTCAACAACCCTAAACCTGTCACCACCTACATACCTCTTCATCAACCTACCTCTGTCAGTCAAACCCTACCCTGTCATCAAGAACCCTACCCCTGTCATCAACCCTACCCCTGTCATCAAACCCTACCCCTGTCATCAAACCCTACATACCCCTGTCATCAACCCCACCCCTGTCATCAACCCTACCCCTGTCATCAACCTTACCCCTGTCATCAACCCTACCCTGTCATCACCCTCAACCTGTCAAAGACCGCATACCCCCTTGTCATCAACCCAACATACCCCTGTCATTCAACCATAACCTTTCATCAACCCTTACCCTGTCTCAACCCTACCAAGTCATCCAACCCTACCCCTGTGTCATCACCCCTACCAAGGTCATCAACTCTACCCCTGTCATCAAACCCTACCGACCTGTCATCAACCCTTACCCCTGTCATCAACCCTAACCCTGTAATAACCTTAAACCCTGTTCATCATCAACCCTACCCCTTGTACATAACCCTTACCCTGTCATCATCAACCCTACCCTGTCATCAACCTTACCCTGTCATTCAGAACCCTTACCCCCGGCTCAAGTCAACCCTAGCCCCAGCGCATTGCCCACACCTTAGCCCCTGTCCATCAACCCTAACCCTGTCATAAACCCTACCCGTCATTTCAACCGTAGACCCCTGTCATAGAAGCAATACCCCTGTCAGTAGCACTCTACCCCAGTCATCCACCACTACCCCTGTCATCGACGCCTACCCTGTCATCAACCCCTACCCTGTCATGCAAAACCCTAACACGGTCATAACCCTACCCCTTCTCAACCCATACCGCAATGCAGTAATCAAACTACCCCTTTCATCAACCCTTACCCTGTAATCAAACTACCCACTGTCATAACCTTACCCTGTCATAAACATACCCTGTCAAATCAACTTCTACCCCTTGTCATCAAACCATACCCTTGTCATAAATCACTAATAGCCCCTGAAGGAGGAATAATGACGTCGCTCACACAAACCCGACCCCTGTCATCAACCTTAACCCTGTGTATCATCATCAACCCTAGCCCTGTCATCAGACCCAGTGGCCTCTGTGCCATCATCAACACCTCGCCCTTGGTAACTCAACCAGTTCTATCCCTGCTTCGATATTCAAATGCCGACCACCCGGTCAATGTGTGCATCAACCCTACCCCAGTCATCCACCCTACCCTGTCATCAACCCTACCCCCTGTCATAACCCAACCCTGTCATCAACCCTTGACCCCTATCATCAAGCCCTGACCCAGTCATCCAGTCAAATCAAACTGCCACCCCTGTCATTCAACCCTACCCCTGTCATCTAACCATTACCCCTTTCATCCAACTTACCCCTGAACTGCAAAACCCTACCATTTCATCAACCTACCCTCGTAAGAAGCCCTACCCCTGTAATACAACCCTAACCCTGTATCAACCCTACCCCTGATATCAACTCTAACCCAGGTCATGCAACCCTACCCCTGTCATCAACCCTACCCCTGTCATCAACCCTACCCCCTGGTCATCAAACCTACACCAGTCATCAACCCACTTCTGTCATCAACCCTACCCCTGTAATCAACCATACCCCCTGGTCATTCAAACCGTTACCACAGTCGAGCAAGCCCTACCCTGTCATCACCTATAAAATGTCATCAACCCTACCCTGTCATCAACCATACCCTGTCATCAACCCTCCTGTCACAACACTACCCCGTCATAACACTACCCAAGTAATCAACCCTACCCTGTCATCAACCATACACCAGTCATCAAAAACCCGACCCCTTTCATCAACCGTACCCCAGTCCTTCAACACTACACCTGTCATCAACCCTACCCCTGCATCAACCTACCCCTTGGTCATCAAACTACCCTGTCATCACCTAACCCTTGCATCAACCCTACCCCTTGTGCATTCAAACAGTACCCCTGTCATCAAACCCAGACACCTGCATCCACACCCTACCCCTGTCATCAACCCTATCTGTCATCAACCCTACCCCAGTCATCACCCTACCCCTTTATCCAACCCTACCACTGTTCATAAACCCTTACCCTGTCATCAACCCCCTACCCAGTCCATCAAACCTACCCCTGTCATCAACCATACCACTGTAATCAACCCTACCCCTGTCATCAACCCTTCCCCTGAAATTCAACCCTACCCCTTTCATCAAACACCTACACCACTCTGTCATCAACCCTACCCTGTCATTCACCCCCTACCCCTGTCAGCAAACTACCCCTGTAAATAACCCCTACCTACCCTGTCATCAACCTACCCCTGTCATCAACCTAACCCTGTCATCAACTCTACCACCTCGTATCAAACCCTACCCCAGTCATCAAACCCTACCCCAGTCATAACCCTACCCCAGACATCCACCATAGCCCTGTCATCAACCTACAATGTAATCAACCCTAACCCCCTGTCATCAAACCCCCTCACCCCCTGTCCATCAACCTTACCCTGTCATCAACCCTACCCCTGTCATCAACCCACCCCTGTCATAAACTCTACCCCTGTCATCAACTTACCCTGTCATAACCCTACCACTATCATCAACCCTACCCCGGGCATCAATCCCTTACCCCTGTCATCAACCCCTAACCCGGTCATCAACCCTACCCGTCATAACCCTTACCCCTGTTCACAAACCTACCCCAGTCATCAACCTAACCACTGTCATTCAACCTACCCCTGTCATCAACCCTACCCCTTCATCAACCCTACCCTGTATCAACCCTACCCCGTCATCAAACTCTACCACTGTCATCCACCCTTACCCCGGGTCGTATTGGTCACGAACCCCTGACCCATGTCCTCAACGGC
>JACBWV010000567.1:0-42500 GCA_013435795.1 Chlamydomonas sp. ICE-L
TTGCTTGCTTAATCGTTTGCTTGACTTGCTTGCTGCTGCTTGGCTTGCTTGCTTCCTTAATGCTTAATTGCTTTGCCTTGCCTGGTTGCTTGCTTGTTTGCTTGCTTAATTGCTTGCTTGCTTGCTTGCTTGCTTGCTTAATTGCTTGCTTGCTTGCTTGCTTGCTTGCTTGCTTGTTTGCTTGCTTGCTTGCTTGCTTGCTTAATTGCTTAATTGCTTGCTTGCTTGCTTGCTTGCTTGCTTGCTTGCTTAATTACTTAATTGCTTGCTTGCTTGCCTGCTTGCTTGCTTGCTTGCTTAATTGCTTAATTGCTCGCTTGCTTGTTTGCTTGCTTGCTTGCTTGCTTTCTTAATTGCTTAATTGCTTGCTTGCTTGCTTGCTTAATTGCTTAATTGCTTAATTGGTGGCTTGCTTGCTTGCTTGCTTGCTTGTTTGCTTGCTTAATTGCTGAATTGCTTGCTTGCTTGCTTGCTTGCTTGCTTTCTTGTTTGCTTGCTTGCTTGCTTGCTTGCTTGCTTGCTTAATTGCTTGATTGCTTAATTGCTTGCTTGCTTGCTTGCTTGCTTGCTTGCTTGCTTGCTTGGTCGCTTGCTTGTTTGCTTGCTTGCTTGCTTGCTTGCTTGCTTAATTGCTTGCTTGCTTGCTTGCTTGCTTGCTTCTTGCTTGCTTAATTGCTTAATAATTGCTGCTTTGCTTTTGCTTGCTGCTTGCTTGCTTAATTGCTTAATTGCTTTTAAATTGCTGCTTGCTTGCTTTGGTCTTTGCTTGCTTCCCTGCTTGCTTGCTTGCTTGCTTGCTTACTTGCTTTAATTGCTTCTTAATTGTTGCTTTGCTTGCTTGCTTGCTTTGCTTGCTCGCTTGCTGCTGCCTTGTTGTTTGCTTGCTTGCTTGCTTGCTTGCCTCAATTGGCTTAATTGCCTTGCTGCTTGCTTGCTTGCTTGCTTAATTGCTTGCTTAATTGCTACATTGCTTAATTGCTTGCTAGCTTAATTGCTTGCTTGCTTGCTTGCTTGCTTAATTGCTTGCTTGCTTGCTTGCTTGCTTGCTTGCTTGCTTGCTTGCTTGCTTGCTTGCTTGCTTGCTTGCTTGCTTGCTTGCTTGCTTGCTTGCTTGCTCGCTTGCTTGCTTGCTTGTTTGCTTGCTTGCTTGCTTGCTTGTTAATTGCTTAATTGCTTAATTGCTTGCTTGCTTGCTTGCCTGCTTGCTTGCTTGTTTGCTTGCTTAATTGCTTGCTTGCTTGCTTGCTTGCTTGCTTGCTGCTTGTTTGCTTGCTTAATTGCTTAATTGCTTGCTTGCTTGTTTGCTTGCTTGCTTGCTTGCTTGCTTAATTGCTTAATTGCTTGCTTGCTTGCTTAATTGCTTAATTGCTTAATTGCTTAATTGCTTGCTTGCTTGCTTGTTTGCTTGCTTAATCGCTTGCTTGCTCGCTTGCTTGTTTGCTTGCTTGCTTGCTTGCTTTCTTAATTGCTTAATTGCTTGCTTGCTTGCTTGCTTGCTTAATTGCTTAATTGCTTAATTGGTGGCTTGCTTGCTTGCTTGCTTGCTTGCTTAATTGCTTAATTGCTTGCTTGCTTGCTTGCTTGCTTGCTTGCTTGTTTGCTTGCTTGCTTGCTTGCTTGCTTGCTAATTGCTTGCTTAATTGCTTAATTGCTTAATGCTTGCTTGCTTGCTGCTTGCTTGCTGCTTTGCACGTTGCTCGCTTGCTGTTTGCTTGCGCTTTCTTGCTTGCTTGCTTGATTGTTAATTGCTTAATTGCTTGCTTGCTTGCTTGATTGCTTGCTTGCTTGATTGCTTGCTTGTTTGCTTGCTTGCTTAATTGCTTAATTGCTTAATTGCTTGCTTGCTTGCTTGCTTGTTTGCTTGCTTGCTTGCTTAATTGCTTAATTGCTTGCTTGCTTGCTTGCTTGCTTGCTTCCTTAATTGCTTAATTGCTTAATTGCTTGCTTGCTTGCTTGCTTGCTTGTTTGCTTGCTTAATCGCTTGCTTGCTTGCTTGCTTGCTTGCTTGCTTGCTTGCTTGCTTGCTTGCTTGCTTGCTTGCTTGCTTGCTTGCATTGCATTGCTTGCTTGCTTGCTTGCTTGCTTGCTTGCTTGCTTGCTTGCTTAATTGCTTAATTGCTTGCTTGCTTGCTTGCTTGCTTGCTTGCTTGCTTGCTTGCTAATTGCTTGCTTGCTTGCAGTTGTGCTTGCTTGCTTGTTTGCTTGCTTGCTGTTGCTTGCTAATTGTTGCTTGATTTGCATTGCTGGCTTTGCTTGCTCGCTTGCTTGCCTGTTTGCTTGCTGCTGCTTGCTTGCTTAATTGCTTTCATTGCTGCTTGCTTGCTTTGCTTAATTCTTAATTGCTTAATTGCTTGCTTGCTTGCTTGCTTTGCTTGCTGCTTGCTGCATTAATTGGCTTATTGCTCTCTGCTTGCTGCTTGCTTGCTTGTCGCTTGCTGCTTGCTGTTTGGCTTGCTTCGCTTGCTTGCTTCTTGCTTAATTGCTTAATTGCTGCTTGCTAATTCGCTTGCTTGCTTGATGCTTGCTTAATTGCTTGTTTAATGCTTAAATGCTTGCTGCTTGCTTGGATTGCTTGTGTGCTGCTCGATTGATTGCTTGCTTGCTTGCTGCTTCCTGCTTGCTTAATGCTTAATTGCTTAATTGCTTGCTGCTGCTTTGGTTTGCTTGCTAATCGTTGTTGCTGGCTTGCTTGCTGCTTGCTTGCTTGCTGCTATCTTAATTGCTTAAATTGCTTGCTGCTTGGACTTGCTTAATTGCTGAATGCTTTAATTGGTGGCTTGATTGCTTGCTGATTTCTTGCTTGCTTGCCTATTGCTTGCTGCTGCTTGCGCTGCTGTTTGCTTGCTTGTTTGATTTTGCTTGCTTGATTCCTTGCTTGCTTGCTTGCTTGCTTAAATTGCTTAATGCGTGCTTGCTTGCTTGCTTGCTTGCCTTGTTGTTTGATTGCTTGCTTGCTTGCTTAATGGCTAATTGCTGCTTGTTGCTTGCTTGCTTGCTTGTTGCGTGGCTTGTTGCTTGCTTGCTTGTTTGCGTGCTTGCTTATTCCTTAATGCTTGCTTTTTGCTGCTTGCGTGCTTGCTTGCATTGCTGCTTGCTTGCTAAATTGCTTGCTTGCTTGCTTGCTGCTTGGCTTGCTTGCTGCTGCTTGCGTGCTTGCTAGATTGTTTGCTTGCTTGCTTGCTTGCTTGCTTATTTGCTTGCTTGTTGCTTGCTTGGTGTTAATTGCATTGATTGCCTTAATGCTTGCTTGCTTGCTTTTGTTTGCGTGCGTGCTTTGTTATTCAAGTCGAAGACCGCGTGCATTGCCTATGGTCAGGTTTGGGTTTTATGAGCTGCACTCTCGAATTGATACATTAACTTTGTATTAGCCCATTGCATGAGCCCGGCATGGATTGCACTTATCTACTAACCTGACCAGAATTGGAGTGTATTGGATTGTCGAGCTGGCTTGCTTGTTTGGATTTTTATTGCGGCTTGCTTAATGCTTAAATTGCTTGGCTTGATTGCTTGCTTGCTGGCTTGTTTGGATTTGCTGCTTGCTTGATTTATGCTTAATTGCCTTGCTTGCTTGCCTGCTTGCTTGATTTAATTGCTAATTGCTTAATTGCTTGCTTGCTTGCTTGCTTGGCTTGCTTGCCTTGTTTTTGCTTGCCTATTGATTGCTTGCGTGTGATTGCTTGCTTGCTTGCTGCTGCTGCTTGCTTAATGCTTATTGATTGCTTGCGTGCTGCTTGCGTGCTTGATTGTTTGATTGCTTGCTTGCTTGCTTTATTGATTAATGCGTCCTGCTTGCTTGTGGCTTCTGCTGTTGTTTGCCTTGAGTGCTTGCTGATGATTGCTTAATTGCTTATGCGTGCGTGCTTTGCTTAATCGCTTAATTGCTTAATTGCTTGCTTAATGCTCGCTGCTGCTTGCTGCTTGTTTGCTTGCTTAATTGCGGTTGCGTGCGTCTTTATTGCGTGCTTGCTGTGCTTGGTGCTTGTTGCTTGCTTAATTGCTCGCTTGCTGTTCTCGCTTGTTGCTTGCTTGCTTGCTTGCTTGTGCTTGCTTTGCTTAATTGCTAATTGGCTTGCTGCTTGCTGCTTGCTTGACTTTGCTTAATTGCTGGCTTGCTTGATTGCTTGCTTGCTGCTTGCGTGCTTGCAGTTTGCTTGCTTAATTGTGCTTTGGCTTGCTTGCTGCTGCTGCTTGCTGGCTTGATTAGACGTGCTTGCATGCTTGCTTGCTTGCTGCTTAATTGCTTAATTGCTGCTTGCTTGCTTGCTGTTGCTAGCTTGGCTTGTTTGCTTGCTTGCTTGCTTGATTGCTGCTTGATTAATTGCGTAATTGCTTGCTGGCTGCTGCTGCTTGCGGCTGCTTGCTTGTTGCTTGCTTTAATTGCTTAATTGCTTGCTTGCTTGCTTGCTTGCTGCTCCTAATTGCTTTATTGCTTAATTGCTTGCTTGCTTGCTTGTTTGCTTGCTTAATCGCTTGCTTGCTTGTTTGCTTGCTTGCTTGCTTGCTTGCTTGCTTGCTTGCTTGCTTAATTGCTTAATTGCTTAATTGGTTGCTTGCTTGCTTGCTTGCTTGCTTGTTTGCTTGCCTAATTGCTTGCTTGCTTGCTTGCTTGCTTGCTTGCTTGCTTGCTTGCTTGCTTGCTTGCGGCTTGCTTATTGCGTGTGCTTGCTGCTTGCATGCTTGTTTGATTGCTTGCTTGTTGCTTTATTGCTTTAATTGCTTGCTTGCTTGCTTTGCTTGCTTTCTTGCTTGAGTGCGGCTGCTTTGATGCTTGCTAGCTGCTTAATTGCTGCTTGCTTGCTTGCTGCATGCTTGTTTGCTTGCTTTGCTTGCTTGGCTTTATTGCTAATTGCTTGCTTGCTTGAATTGCTGGGCTTCTTCTTGCTGCTGTTTGCTTGCTGCTTGCTTGCTTGGCTTGCTTATTGCTTAATTGCTGATTGCGTTGTTGCTTGCTTGCTAGTTGATTGCTGCGTGCTGCTTGTGCTTTGCTTGCTTAATTGCTTAATGCGTGCTTGTTGCTTGCTTGCTTGCTGCTTAATTGCTAAATTTTGGATTGCTTGCTGATGCGATTGTTAGCTTGCTTAAGTCTTAATTGATTGCTTGCAACTTAAGTGACTTAATTGCTTGCTTGCTTGCTTGTTTGCTTGCTTGCTTGCTTGCTTGCTTGTTGCTTAATGCTTGCTTGCTTGCTTGCTTGCTTGCTGCTTGCTTGCTTGCTTAATTCTTGCTGTTAAGTTGCTTGCTGCTTGCTTGCTTGCATGCTTGGTTTTGCTTGCTTGCTTGCTTGACTTGCTTGCTTTAATTGCTGAATTGCTTTGCTTGTTGCTTGCTTTGCTTTTCTTGCTTGGCTTGTTTGCTTGCTTGTTGCTTGCTTGCTTGCTTCAATTGTTAATTGCTTGCTTGCCTGCTTGCTTACTGCTGTTTGCTGCTGCTTGCTTGCTTGCTTAATTGTAATTGCTTGCTTGCTTGCTTGCTTGCTTGCTTGCTTGCTTGCTTAATTGCTTAAATTTATTTTTCTTGCTTGCTTGCTTGCTTGCTTGCTTGTTAGCTTGCTTAATTGCTTAATTGCTTGCTTGCTAACTTAATTGCTTAATTGCTTGCTTGCTTGCTGTTTGTTGCTTGCTTGCTTGCTGCTTCTTGCTTTTTGCTTGTCTTGCTTGCGTGCTTGCTTTGCCTTGCTTGCTTGCTTGCTAATTTCTGCTTGCTTGCTTGCTTGCTGCTGCTTGCTGCTTGTTTGCTTGCTAATTGCCTTACTTGCTTGCTTGCTGCTTGCTTGTTTGCTTGCTTGCCTGCTTGCTTGCTTGTGGCTTAATTGCTCAATTGATTGCTTGCTTGCTTGCTTGCGTAATTGCTGAACTTGCTGGCTTGCTTGCTTTGTTTTGCTTGCTTGCTTGTGAATTGCTTAATTGCTTGCTTGCTTGCTGGCTTGCTTCCTTGCTTGCGTGCTTGCTTGCTTTAATTGGCTGCTTGCTTGCTTAATGCTTGCTTGGTAATTGTTGGCTGCGTGCTTGGTGCTTGCTGCTTAGTTGCGTGCTTGCTTGCGGAATGCGGAATTGCGGGGCAGCGAGAAATACCAAATTCACACCCTACTCACCCTACCCCCTTACTCCCTACCCTCATACATACCCTGCCCACTCCACCCCATTACTCCCTACCCTCATACATACCCTACTCACCCTACCCCATTACTCCCTACCCACAAAAATAGGGGGTTACCCACCCTATCCCCTGAACCCCGTGCCCCCCTACACACCCTACACCCAAATGCACCCATCCTCCCTACCTGCATAATTACCCTACCCACCCAACCCCCTTACTTCCTACCCACATAAGTACCCTACACACCCTACACCCAAATGCACCCATCCTTCAATGCAGGGTATCAGTTGCGTGGCCGAATTCATTGATGGCTACCCACCCTACCTATCCCCTTAAGGCTCAACCCCCCTACCCTCTTACCCATTACCCTCATAAATACCCTACCCACCTTACCCCCTTACTCCCTACCCGCACAAATACCTTACCCCCCTTACCCCCTTACTCCCTACCCACATAAATACTCTACACACCCTACACCCAAATGCACCCATCCATCCTTTTATGCAGGGAATCGGTCGCCTGGCCGAATTTATTGAGAGCTACCCACTCTACCCCCTACCCACCCTACCCCCTCACTCTATACACTCATAAATACCCTACTTACCCTACACCCAAATGCACCCATCCATCCTTAAACGCAGGGAATCGGTTGCCTGGCCGAATTTATTGAGAGCTACCCACTCTATCCCCTCAACCCTCTACCCCCCTACCCACCCTACCCCCTCACTCTCTACACTCATAAATACCCTACCCACCCTACACCCAAATGCACCCATCCATCCTTGAACGCAGGGTATTGGTCGCCTGGCCGAATTCATTGAGAGCTACCCACTCTATCCCCTCAACCCTCTACCCCCCTACCCACCCTACCCCCTTACTCCCTTCCCACCCTACCCCCTCACTCTCTACACTCATAAATACCCTACCCACCCTACACCCAAATGCACCCATCCATCCTTAAACACAGGGTATTGGTCGCCTGGCCGAATTCATTGAGAGCTACCCACTCTATCCCCTCAACCCTCTACCCCCCTACCCACCCTACCCCCTTACTCCCTACCCCCTTACTCCCTACCCACATAACTACCTACCCACCCTACAACCAAATGCACTCATCCTTTAATGCAGGGTATTGGTCGCCTAGCCGAATTCATTGAGGGCTTGAAGGAGAACGAACCCTCCAAGGACAGCGCCCCCTCCTCGCCGTCCTGCTCCAGCAGCGCACCACCACCTCCCTCAATCAGCGCCGCCAAAATTTCCAAGGAGGGGAATACAAAGCTGATCGAGGTGTGGTCGACGCGCTATGAGCAGTGGTCGGAGACTCTGGAGGAGTTGAAACAACTGGCTGGGGATACAGGTCTTGCTGTGCGCAAGCTGGGTCAGTGGCACTGTGAGGCGCCCTTTACTCCGGCAGCTGTGGGCTGGGAGATGGCGAACAGCAAGAACCTGTTTGATCAGCTTTGGAAGTAAGTTGGGTTGGTACGCTGGGTTGGCTTAGGGTGATACATGCGAACATGCATAGGACTCGTGCGATCAATGTGTATGTCATGATGGTGATACATGCGAACATGCATGTTATGTGAATTGCGTGTTATTGTTTGAAAGATGGGAGGGGGGGTGGGGATGAAGGTAGGAGGTGCCCTTCAGTTGGCAGCTGTGGGCTGGGAGATGGCAAACAGCAAGAACCTGTTTGGGACGCTGTGGAAGTGAGTTGGGTTGGTACCCTGGGTTGGGTTAGGTTATGTGAGGTTGATACATGGTAACATGCATGTTATGTGAAATGCGTGTTATTGTTTGATATATGGGAGAAGGAGTAGGGATGAAGTTAGGAGGCGCCCTTCAGTCCGGCAGCTATGGGCTGGGAGATGGCGAACAGCAAGAACCTGTTTGAGCAGCAGTGGAAGTGAGTTGAGTTGGTACCCTGGGTTGGGTTAGGTTATGTGAGGTTGATACATGGTAACATGCATGTTATGTGAAATGCGTGTTATTGTTTGAAATATGGGAGAAGGAGTGGGGATGAAGTTAGGAGGCGCCCTTCAGTCCGGCAGCTGTGGGCTGGGAGATGGCGAACAGCAAGAACCTGTTTGAGCAGCAGTGGAAGTGAGTTGGGTTGGTACCCTGGGTTGGGTTAGGTGAGGTGAGGTTGATACATGGTAACATGCATGTTATGTGAAATGCGTGTTATTGTTTGAAATATGGGAGAAGGAGTGGGGATGAAGTTAGGAGGCGCCCTTCAGTCCGGCAGCTGTGGGCTGGGAGATGGCGAACAGCAAGAACCTGTTTGAGCAGCAGTGGAAGTGAGTTGGGTTGGTACCCTGGGTTGGGTTAGGTTAGGTTAGGTTAGGTTGATACATGGTAACATGCATGTTATGTGAAATGCGTGTTATTGTTTGAAAGATGGGAGAGGGGGTGGGGATGAAGGTAGGAGGCGCCCTTCAGTCCGGCAGCTGTGGGCTGGGAGATGGCGGACAGCAAGAACCTGTTTGAGCAGCAGGAAGTGAGTTGGGTTGGTACACAGGGTTGGGTTAGGTTAGGGTGATACCTGCTAACATGCATGTATCATCCTAACCCATGTTATGTGAAATGCGTGTTATTGTTTGAAAGATGGGAGAGGGGGTGCGGATGAAGGATGGGGGCACCTTCCACTCCAGTGGCTGTGAGCTGGAAGATGGCGGGCAGCAAGAACGGTTTTGAGCAGCTCTGGAAGTGGTTGTTTGATGTTTAATAGATCGTGGCAGCCGTAGAGAGAGAGAGAGAGAGAGAGAGAGAGAGAGAGAGAGAGAGAGAGAGATGGAGAGAGAGAGAGAGAGAGAGAGAGAGAGAGAGAGAGAGAGAGACTTTGAGAGAGAGAGGGAGATGGCATACAGCAAGATCCTTTTTGAGCAGCTGTGGCAGTGGGTTGAACTTGGAACCTTACTTATCCAGTGCTTCTTTCACTTCAGCCCCTCCTGATATCAAGATTGGGCAAGTCCCTTTAGCCTATTTGGCTGTCCCTGGACTGTAAGATACATAAGCATACATAAGCATACATAAGCATGCATACATACATACATACATACATACATACATACATACATACATACATACATACATACATACGTACTTACTTACAATTCTGGACCACTCTTGGGAACATTGCTCGCACAAGTGATTGAACCTTCCTCTCCAACACGCAACACCATCACTGCCACCACGCCACAACCACACCAGTGGCACATGCACATCGGCACCCAACACCACCACCATCAACACCATTATCACCACCACCACCATACCACATGCACATACACGCAGCACCACCACCACTACCTCCACGCCACAACAACACCAGTTACACATGCACATCAGCACCCACCAACAACAACACCTTATGCACACACACTCCAGTACCATCACCACTACCTCCACGCCATAACCACACCAGTTACACATGCACATCAGCATCCACCACCAACACCATATCACAAACGCACGCGCCACCACCAACACCACCAACACCCATCTCCTCCTCCCTGCCGCCCTCAGGTTCACCTCTGCAGTACGGGACTCATCTCGACGTGTACGGCCTCTGCTGGATCGTGTGGAGCAGCGAATACTATACATTGAGCAAATGCAACAAAAGGCAGTGAGCTCCACGCCCCCTCGCAAGTCAAACTTCCACAAAGCGCATTCCTCACCCAACGCGCTGAATACATTGAGAAAGCCGCCGCACCCTCAGAGCAGGAGCCCTCCTTCCACTGAATCTTCGCATGGTAGGGTTGGGGGTTTGTGTGTGTGTGTGTGAGTGAGTGTGTGTGTGGCAGTGTGTGTGTGTGCGAGTGTGTGTGTGTGTGGTGGTGGGGTGTGTGGGGGGGGGGAGAAAGCCGCCGTTCCCTCAGAGCAGGAGCCCTCCTTCCACTGAACCTTCCCATGGTAGGGTTGGGGGTTTGTGTGTGTGTGAGTGAGTGTGTGTGTGTGGCAGTGTGTGTGTGTGCGAGTGTGTGTGTTGGTGGTGGTGGTGGGTGGTGGTGGTGTTGGGGGGGGGGAGTGACAGCCGCCGCTCCCTCAGAGCAGGAGCCCTCCTTCCACTGAATCTTCCCATGGTAGGGTTGGGGGTTTGTGTGTGTGTGAGTGAGTGTGTGTGTGTGGCAGTGTGTGTGTGTGCGAGTGTGTGTGTGTTGGTGGTGGTGGTGGGTGGTGGTGGTGTTGGGGGGGGGGGGGGGGGGGGGACAGCCGCCGCTCCCTCAGAGCAGGAGCCCTCCTTCCACTGAATCTTCCCATGGTAGGGTTGGGGGTTAGTGTGTGTGTGTGGGAGTGTGTGTTGTTGTTGGTGGTGGTGGTGGGGGTGGTGGTGGGGGTGGGGGGGGGGAGAGAAAGCCGCCGCTCCCACAAATCAGGAGCCCTCCTTCCACTGAATCTTCCCATGGTAGGCCGCTTCATGAAGTTGAAGTTGAACTTGAACTTGGTTACATGGCTCCAGCCTTTAAGGCTGCTCGCCGTCTTCAGCAGTAACATAATCAATTATAATCATAGCATTATAATCAATTATAATCGTAGCATAATTATTGTGTATAATCAATTCTAATCGAAGCATAATTATCAATTCTAATCATAGCATTATAATCAATTAAAGTCAAAATATAATTGTAAATTATAATCAATTATAATCAAATATAATCATAGCATTATAATCAATTATAATCGTAGCATAGTTGTTGATTATAGTCAAAGAAGAATTTTAATTTTTAATCAATTGGAATCAAAGCAGGTTAATCGAAGTACAATTGATCCAATGTCCTTATACGAGAATTGATCAACAATTGCAACTTCTCACAACCTTCCACCTCAAGATTGCACGTCAAATAATTAGGGGTCGGCTATGTTATATAATATTAGTTAGTAATAATTATTTATTTATAATGTTGAATAAATAATAGTATATAATATTAGTCGGGCGAGCCATCTCACCAGAATTTCGAATTTATTTGAAAAACTAATATTATTGTGACACTATAATAATATTAGTTAATATTAGTTTTCAAACACTAATATTAGTTGCCGTTCCCTACAAGTAATGCAATGGAATCATTTTGTTCTTGGGCCACCTCATGATGCAAGCAACAACCAAGATACCGACCCTACCTATTGGTGACCGCCACCATCACCACCACCACCACCACCATACACTCCAGCAACAACCACCACCACCACCACCACCACCATACACTCCAGCAACAACCACCACCCCACCACCACCACCACCATACACTCCAGCAACAACCACCACCACCACCCCCACCATACACTCCAGCAACAACCACCACCACCACCATACACTCCAGCAACAACCACCACGACCACCACCACCATACACTCAAGCAACAACCACCACCACCACCCCACCCATACACTCCAGCAACAACCACCACCACCACCACCACCATACACTCCAGCAACACCACCACCACAACCACCACATAACACTCCAGCAACCACCACCACCCACCACCACCACCACCATACACTCCAGCAACAACCACCACCACACCCCCACCATACACTCCAGCAACAACCACCACCCCCACCCCCACCATACACTCCAGCAACAACCCCCACCCCCACCACCCCCACCATACACTCCAGCAACAACCACCACCACCACCACCACCACCACCATACACTCCAGCAACAACCACCACCCCCACCCCCACCATACACTCCAGCAACAACCACCACCACCACCACCATACACTCCAGCAACAACCACCACCACCACCCCCACCATACACTCCAGCAACAACCACCACCACCACCACAACCATACACTCCAGCAACAACCACCCCCACCACCCCCACCATACACTCCAACAACCACCACCACCACCACCACCATACACTCAAGCATCAACCAAGATACCGACCCTACCTATTGGTGACCGCCACCATCACCACCACCACCACCACCATACACTCCAGCAACAACCACCACCACCACCACCACCACCATACACTCCAGCAACAACCAAGATACTCACCCTACGTCATCAAAAGCAAACTGGATGTGTGTGACTGACAGACAGACAGGCAGGCAGACAGACTCACAGACACTCCGGCGAACAGACGGACACACAGACACACACAAATACACGCAAACATACAATAGACAGACACACAAGCACTGAGGCACAGCCAGACACAGACACACACACGGACAGACACACAAGCATACACACAGACACACAGACAGACACTCAAACACAGACACACACACAAGCAGACACACAGACAGAGACTGATCTTTTATGGATATAGCTATATTCTGAAATTAAATTGATTTCAGTCCAAACACTTTGTATGGTGTGAAAAGGGCTTTTACTGAATCAGGGATTGTCTCCACTTTATATAGCGATCACTACTTTTGATCCCGTTTTCGAATTGCCGCTCGAATTCAAATTGCCGCTTTACAAATTGTAAAAAAAGTGTTTGATTTTGATTGCCCTAAATGGCCCTAAAAGCTATACAAAGCTATGAAAAGCTATAAACCGCTGTCCCTGGAGGAGGCCTGAAACCATAAAGCTAGAAACACCCACTTTCAGATGTGGCCTCCTGAAGCATGGGCTTCTACTGAATCATCCCACACTACAGTACAGTTTTTCTTATTTCAGATTTCTCTAGGCAAGGTTGTGTAGCTGGGTGGGCTACTCAAGCCTGATTTCAGAAAAGTTGAGTAGCCCACCGGATTTTGTAGTGTGCGGCACAAAGCGCCACCCATTTATAGTTAGGCTGGGGGGGGGGGGGGGGGGGGGGGGGCACCCCTTTATAGTTTGGCTTGGGGGGGCCGGCTGGGGGGGCCACCCCTTTACAGTTAGGCTTGGGGGGGCCCGCTGGGGGGGCCACCCCTTTCCAGTTAGGCTTGGGGGGGCCGGCTGGGGGGGGCACCCCTTTATAGTTAGGCTTGGGGGGGCCGGCTGGGGGGGGCACCTCTTTACAGTTAGGCTTGGGGGGGCCGGCTGGGGGGGGCACCCCTTTATAGTTAGGCTTGGGGGGGCCACCCCTTTATAGTTAGGCTGGGGGGGGCCGGCTGGGGGGGGCACCCCTTTATAGTTACGCTTGGGGGGGGCGGCTGGGGGGGCCACCCCTTTATAGTTAGGCTGGGGGGGGGGGGGGGCTGGGGGGGGCACCCCTTTATAGTTAGGCTTGGGGGGGCCGGCTGGGGGGGCCACCCCTTTATAGTTAGGCTTGGGGGGGCCGGCTGGGGGGGGCACCCCTTTATAGTTAGGCTGGGGGGGGGGGGGGGGGCTGGGGGGGGCACCTCTTTACAGTTAGGCTTGGGGGGGCCGGCTGGGGGAGCCACCCCTTTATAGTTAGGCTGGGGGGGAGGGGGGGGGGGGGGGGGGAGCTGTAGGACAGTAGGCCACCTCATGTTGTGATGAACTGTATACTTTAGATGGGGGAAAGATAATTGTTGAGATAAATGTCACGTCTTATGCCGAGGCCGCCTCATGTTGCAATGAGCTGTATACATTAGATGGGGCGAAGATAAATGTTGACATAAATGTAACGTGTTATGCCGAGGCCGCCTCATGTTGCAATGAGCTGTAAACATTAGATGGGCGAAGATAAATGTTGAGATAGACGTTACGTGTTATGCCATGGCCGCCTCATGTTGCAATGAGCTGTATACATTAGATGGGGCGAAGATAAATGTTGACATAAATGTTACGCCTTATGCCGAGGCGTGAGATTGAGGGGATCAGCCTGTTCGCTTGCACTGGGGCCAACCATCAAAGTGTTGGGATATGGTGTTAGAACAGGTAGTTCAGATAATCAATGCCTTTTCTTCTTCTTCTTAGCCCTTCCTGTCACGGTTTTCTTCTTCTTCTTCTTGGCCCTTCCTGTCACGGTTGGGCAAGTCTCTTGACTGTTTTATCAGGAGCTCGCCCCTTGATCTGGATTCTTGCCTGGTGTGAGTTTCACTTATGTTTGGATGCAGCACAGTCGTCTGCGATCGTCTGGCTGGCAGTTGTCTTGCGCTGCCTAATTCATAAGGCGTCTTCTCGACAGCCTAATGGATGACCAGGCCAGCAGGGATTTTCTTCCTTAATATATTACGATCGTAATATTAGACCCCGTTTTTGCCAAAATTATCGTAATAAAAATACTGAAAACTAAACTGAAATTGACTTCAATTGAGTACAATCAACCAAAATTTACTAAACTTGACTAAAATCGTAATAAGGAAGCTGTTCTGGGAGGAGGCCAATACAAAAACGTAATAAGATTTGCTCTATCAGATTTGAAAAAGATATCACTGCAGGCCAGCTCTGGTTGTCTGAACCACTGTTTTTCGTTTCGTCTACTAGCAGCAGCTTCTAGGTAGCTCCCTGAGCCAGCCACTGGGCTAAGCCTTAAAATTTCAGCAGCGCTAGAAAGTTGAATACGTCAGCTTCAAGGTGCACTAGCTTGATTTAGGTTCGGCTGATGAGCCAGCCAGGGGAGCTGCCTAGAAGCTGCTGCTCGTAGCCGAAAAGAAAAACAGTTATCTGAACAGGGGGATAAAGCTCCGGTGCCCTCCCATGGCCAAGCTAACATTTGTGTCTACAAAAAGCTTGCTTGCTGCAATCTTGCTTGCTTGCTGCAATATTGTCTATGTAACTTTGAGGATTAGTTAGAAGACCCCTCCCGGATGTTGTTGAGCGGGCTTGTCTTGGTTCCACAATGGCCTGTTCATGACAACTTAATGTAATGTTATGTTATCGTGCCCACATAAGCTGTCATTACTAAGGATGGTGAATCTTATGCGGAGCTCGCCCCTAGATCTGGATTCTTGCCTCGTTCAAGCTTCAATTGAAATTGAAATTGAAATTGTTACATCCGTGTGATACCGTTACTCACAGGACGTGAAGTTAAGGACACCATAGCGTAAGCCGGAGCTAGCTATAGTCACCGTGTTCAAGCTTCACTTATTTGGATGAATCATTGAATTAAATTTTCACTGTAGCATGAACTCAGGGCCCTTGTCAGTAAAACAATTGTTTGGGGTTAAGTTAATCAGTGCTTTTTCGTTAAGGCCCCTACTGTCATGGTTGGGCAAGTCCCTTTAGCCTCTTTAGTCTACCCCTGGACTGTAACAACTAACAGTAGCCTATTTGGACTACCTCTGGACTGTAACATACATACTTACATACATACATACATACATACATACATACATACATACATACATACATACATACATACATACATTGAATCTGAGATGCATTAGATTATAGACTGTCCATCAGGCAGGGAAGGATACATCTGTTCTCCAGTGCTAGTTATTTTAACTGCCTTTCCTGTTTTTAAGGTTGGACAAGTTGCTGACCTCTTGGTTTTGGTGAACTAATGAACATTAACAAAAAACGAAAAAAAACATTAACATCACAAACAAAAAATAAACAAAATAAAAATATCAATATTTATTGATTTATTTATTTATAAAGTCATCATCACACCATGTGCAGGCACACCCAAGTGGAAGAGCTTCACACCCCCATGCGCTGGAGATGGTCCTGAGCCTCCCACACCATGTCTTGGACTGATTGACAAGTTCGCAGCTGCTGCTGGTGATGAATGTACCCTGACCCCAAGACTATCAGGTAAAGCCCACACTCAATGCCCCTCTTCACTCTACTCTACCCTACTCCACTCCACTTTGCTACACTACACTACGCTACATTCCACTACACTCCATGTCTCGGACTTATTTAGAAGTTCGCAGCTGCTGCTGGGGATGAGTGTACCTTGACCCCAAGACTATCAGGTGAAACCCACACTCAATGCCTCTCTTCACTCTACTCTACCCTACTCCACTCCACTTTGCTACACTACACTACGCTACATTCCACTACACTCCATGTCTTGGACTTATTTAGAAGTTCGCAGCTGCTGCTGGGGATGAGTGTACCTTGACCCCAAGACTATCAGGTGAAACCCACACTCAATGCCTCTCTTCACTCTACTCTACCCTACTCCACTCCACTTAGCTACACTACACTACGCTACATTCCACTCCACTCCATGTTTTGGACTAATTGAGATGTACGCAGCTGCTGCGGGGGATGAATGTACCCTGACCCAAAGACTATCAGGTAAAGCCCACACTCAATGCCTCTCTTTACTCTACTCTTCCCTACTACACTCCACTTTGCTACACTACACTACGTTCCACTCCAATATACTCTACTCTACTCCATTCAATTCCATTCCTCTTCACTGCACTACACTACATTTCTCTTTACTCTACTCTACCCCTCACCCTCCCACCTCACCCTCCCACCTCGCCCTCCCACCTCACCCTGACACCTCACCCCCACCTCACCCTCATCTCACCCTCCCACCTCACCTCACCCTCCCACCTCACCCTCACCTCACCCTCCCACCTCACCTCACCCTCACCTCACCCTCCCACCTCACCCGCCCACCTAACCCTCCCACCTCACCCGCCCACCTCACCCTCACCTCACCCTCCCACCTCACCCTCCCACCTCACCCGCCCACCTCACCCTCCCACCTCACCTCACCCTTCCACCTCACCCTCCCACCGTACCCCCCTCACCTCACCCTCCCACCTCTAACCCCACATAGGTGCTTTAAGCAGAGTAGGCTCCGCATCACATGCAGCTGGAGGTGCACTCATCAACCAGCTCACATCGTTCCCGCTATTCGACCTGTCAGATCCAGTTGTCATTGTGGAGGATCTAAGTGTAAGTCAGATCTGATCTGATAGAAGTATAGATCTGATCTCATAAAGTCATTCTGGAGGATTTAAGTGTAAGTCAGATCTGATCTGATAGAAGTATAGATCTAATCTTATAAAGTCATTCTGGAGGTTCTAAGTGTAAGTCAGATCTGATCTGATATAAGTATATACCTGATCTGGTATAGTCATTGTAGTGGATGTAAGTGTAAGTCAGATCTGATCTGATATAAGTATAGATCTGATCTGATATAGTCACTGTGGAGGATCTAAGTTTAAGTCAGATCTGATCTGATATAAGTATAGATCTGATCTGATATAGTCATTGTGGAGGATCTAAGTGGAAGTCGTGGCCCTAGTTTTTTTGTGTGCAACCAATCGCACTTTGTGCGACGCGCTGCGACCCCCGTGAGACCCTCAGGTGTGCGAGGTTGGGGTATGACCTGCGTAATTCCAATTTTCATTTATTTTCTTGTTCGTATTACGCCGTACACAACATGCTTATGATTCATTCGGGGAAAACTAAAGTTAAAACAAAAGATTTTTCCCCCCCCACCACACATACACACACCTAAAACCTCTTTACCCCACCCTACCCCACCTAAAACCTCTTTACCCCACCTTACCCCACCTAAAACCTCTTTACCCCACCCTACCCCACCTAAAACCTATTTACCCCACCCTACCCCACCTAAAACCTCTTTACCCCACCCTACCCCACCTAAAACCTCTTTACCCCACCCTACCCCACCTAAAACCTCTTTACTCCACCCTACCCCACCTAAAACCTCTTTACCCCACCCTACCCCACCTAAAACCTCTTTACCCCCCCCCCCCCCCCCACCCACCCACCCACACACACACACACACACACCTAAAACCTCTTTACCCCACCCTACCCCACCTAAAATGGGGGTCATACGACCTTTGTACCTGTTACACGCTAGATTGCATTCATGCATTATGTGCATTATAGTTATTATTCATGCATTACCGTACGTGCATTATATTTATTATTCATGCATTATGTCGGGGGGTGTTCCAAAAGTATGTGGGGAGGCGCACGCTGTAAATCATGTCCGAATTGGTCGTAAGCCCCTAAACCGTCGGAAAAAGTGAAAAAAGTGGCTGAGGGCTGAGATCTGGGGGGGTCCCAAAGGGAGGGGGGGGGGGGGGGGGGGTCGAGGCCGATCTCAAAATTTCCTCACAACTTCTTCGTCCGTAGCCAGAATCTAACGTGCAGCACACCATCGAAAACGCCTCGACGAAAGCGTTACGAATCTGCAGTCGTTGCTTGATTCGACCCAGGGTGTAATTAAGTGGATGTACTGGAAGATACATCCAGTCTGGACGCCAACCAGAACTTCACAACGAAGCTGACCAGTTCCCGACTTAGCAGTTGGAAGCTCAAGCAGCAGGAATCCGCGCTTGCTTAGAGCAACGGATGAAACTATATTGACCGCCCTTGAGCTGTTGGTTTTTGGAATTATAAGCTTATGTACGGGCGGTCAGTTATGTACTTATGTTGTAGCCTTGTTGCTTTCAAAGTAACAACTAAGTAACAAACAAACAAATAAGGGACATTTTGCAGTGTTGCTGTTTAAAGCAGTATTGAACGTGCCTCTACTGTCATGCAGAGCATACATGAAGGTTGGCTGTAGTTGCAATAATTTGATGCAGAAAAAATGAGACCAATCAGAGGTCGGGTTAATTTTAGGGGATTTTGAGAAGGTGTTGCATGTGTGGGCTGGGCAGTATGAGCCGTTCCGGTCTGGGCCTGACCCGACGCGAGGGGGTGGTCGGGTGTGTCGGGGTGGATGCCTGTAGCGTGGGTCGGCATGCATCGGGCTGGCTGGGTGGTTATGCGTTGTGTGGGTATGACACGAATGTAGCGCAGTTTGGGAGCGCATGTGGTATGTGCTTTGGGAGAATACCGTGGGTGAGCATAGGGTCTCAATAGCCGCTCTGCCCATGATTTGGAATGGCTGGGCCTAGAGTTGCGCCTGGCCATGGAGAATGGAGATTAGTGGCTACCATTGTGCAACGCCGCTGCCCCCTAGGTCGAAGCACGAGTCTGAAAGCTGCGTTGGTCGAAGCTCTGCAGCTTCTCAGGGTAGTGTCACCTTCTTGGGTAGCGAGTTAGTTCTTACTTGTGTAGCTTCGCAGCTCCGCAGAAGGAACGATTGGTACTTAGGTAGCTATAAATAGCTAGTCACTTTGGCTGAGACGGGGGTCGGAAGTGCACCAGTTATCAATTCCGCAGTTCGAAGGTCAGCATATGCTCAATTTCCACGTTCGCAAGTAGCACGTCCAGCAGGTTGCAGGCGATGGGCCTCTAGGTCAGAGCACGTAGCTCGAAGCTGCGCTGGTCCAAACTCCACAGGTTCGCAGGGTGGTGTTACCCACTAGGGCTGATAGTAATTAATTTTGAAGCTTCGCAGGTCTGCAGAACGAATGATCAGTACTGAGGCATGCTATTAATAGCAAGATTGGCAGATTCAGAGGTTGGAAGAGCACCAGTTCAATTCAATTGCGTAGTTCGAAGTTAGCATTTGCGCAATTTTCACGTTGCGCGCAAGTAGCAGGTCCAGCCGCGATGGGAGTTTGCAGGCGATGGCTCAGGGTCGGACGGAAACGCGAATGTTGCATGTTGCATGGACAGTTGGCTTGCGGCGGATGGTTCTTTCCACGCGAACCCTTTAGGTTATCGTGGCTCTGCATCCGGTTACTCGTTTTTGTTACACTGGTTGGTCGGCCCCCTTTTGACAATTTTTGAGTTTGAGTGACTCGGTGTAACTCTTGAGTCTCTCCTACATTGAGGGCGGTAAACATTGAGGGCGGTAACTATATTGACCGCCCCCTGTGCTGTTGGTTTTTGGAATTATAAGCTTATGTACGGGCGGTCAGTTATGTACTTATGTTGTAGCCTTGTTGCTTTCAAAGTAACAACTAAGTACCTAACAAACAAATAAGGGACATTTTGCAGTGTTGCTGTTTAAAGCAGTATTGAACGTGCCTCTACTATCATGCAGAGCATACATGAAGGTTGGCTTTAGTTGTAATAATTTGATAGAGAAAAAATGAGACCAATCAGAGGTCGGGTTGATTTTAGGGATTTTTGAGAAGGTGTTGCATGTGTGGGCTGGGCAGCATGAGCCGTTCAGGTCTGGGCCTGACCCGACGCGAGGGGGTGGTCGGGTGTGTCGGGGTGGATGCCTGTAGCGTGGGTCGGCATGCATCGGGCTGGCCGGGTGGTTATGCGTTGTGTGGGTATGACACGAATGTGGCACAGTTTGGGAGCGCATGTGGCATGTGCTTTGGGAGAATACCGTGGGTGAGCATAGGGTCTCAATAGCCGCTCTGCCCATGATTTGGAATGGCTGGGCCTAGAGTTGCGCCTGGCCATGGAGAATGGAGATAAGTGGCTACCATTGTGCAACGCCGCTGCCCCCTAGGTCGAAGCACGAATCTGAAAGCTGCGTTGGTCGAAGCTTTGCAGCTTCTCAGGGTCGTTTCACCTTCTTGGGTAGCGAGTTAGTTCTTACTTGTGTAGCTTCGCAGCTCCGCAGAAGGAACGATTGGTACTTAGGTAGCTATAATTAGCTAGTCACTTTGGCTGAGACGGGGGTCGGAAGTGCACCAGTTATCAATTCCGCAGTTCGAAGGTCAGCATATGCTCAATTTCCACGTTCGCAAGTAGCACGTCCAGCAGGTTGCAGGCGATGGTAGAAGCTCAGAGGTAGAAGCTCAGAGAAGATCGAAGGTAGAAGCTCAGAGCACTTAGCTCGAAGGTCATTGCTAGCTGCGCTGGTCGGAGCTCAGAGCTGCGTTGGTCGAAGCTCCGCAGGTTTACCAGGGTGGTAATACCCACTTGGGTAGATAGACGGTTATTATTTGTGTAGCTTCGCAGGTCTGCAGAACGAACGATTGGAACTTCGATGGCTATTAATAGCAAGTAATTTAGCGGATAAGGAGGTCGGAATTGCACCAGTGGTCAATTGCGAAGTTCGAAGGTTGGCATATGCGCAATTCCCACGTTCGCAAGTAGCATGTCCGCAGTTTGTAGGGATGCAGGGACGGCAGGTGATTTGGGTCGGAAATTGCTGGAAAGGCATGGACAGTTGGCTTGCGGCGGATGCTTCTTTCACGCGAACCCTTCAGGGCTAAATGGCTCTGCATCCGGTTACTCGTTTTTGTTACACTAATTGTCCGGCCCCCTTTTGATTGTGTGACTCGGTGTAACTCTTGAGTCTCTACTACATTGAGGGCGGTAAACATTGAGGGCGGTAAAGAAAGGTCAAGGCCCAGGCCCGGGCTGAGGCCGAGGCTAGAGCAGCCCAGGCCAAATCGCCCATAACTCGAGCCGAGGCGCCTTCCGCACCCGAGCCCTTGACGACAACTTGCAACATCTGCAATGCCGTGGTCCAGTGTCCTCCCAGCAACAAGGCAAGCCTAAAGTCGCACCAGGCCAGCAAGCAGCGCATGGCAGCCAAGGCGTTCAAGTCTGGCATTTTCCCCCTCTCCAAGTTCTTCAAGCCACTGTCTGGAGTTCCACTCGGCATGAAGCTCAAGCCCAGCAGTGGATGCTAGGTACAAAGACCTGCTCTTGACGCTCAAGCAACAACAACCCGAGTCAGCTGTTGGAAGCTCAAACAACAGGAAGCCCGAGTCAGCCTCGTTGTTTTGGATCAAAGTGCTGAAGGAAAGAGCTTTGGATGGTCTACAAGACATGCAGCAAACTTAGCATAGCTTAGCCACAAGCGCCAAGGATCAAGCTAGACAAATACTTTAGTTGATGCGGGTGTTGGGTGAATGGAGGGGTGTTTCACTGCCTGAGGCCCCTTCGGCCCCACACCGGTGTATCTAAGGAGACTCCTCTAGCCTGCATGTAGCTGATGTTATTTATGAACTACACTTCGAACACTGCTTCGAACTAAATGTAACTGCAGATGAAACTCACTAGTAGCAGCCTACCTCTTATTACTGGAGTTACTTTCGTGTGTGTGTGTGTGCGGGGGGGGGGGGGGGGGGGGGGGGGGGGGGGGGGGGGGGATCGCTTATACGCAAGCCAAACAACGTTTTTAAGATGACTATCTAGGCTTGTTCAAAAGTATTAGTCATCTTTTAAAATTTGCCACATGTCAACCACTCTCCTAAACCACTTGGGTGACATTTATGGATATAACACAAATAATGGCTTATATTATGCATGTGTCATCATGTGTTGTGAAGCAATGACTAGGGAGCTGTAAACCAGTTCCTCCATTTTTCCCCTTTGGATTGTCAAATTAATACGGGTGTTGGGGCATGTCAGAAGTACCCTATATTACACAAGGCACTCCAGCCCCAAATGTATTGTTGCCTCCATAGGTGTACTTGGGGGGTCAGACTGGTAAGCATGTTGTGCTACTCTGATGCTGTTGTGTGTCGTGGGCACACACATTGACCTAAATGGGTATGGACCCCAGCATGTAGGCCCCTATATGAGCACTTGACCCATTGCATGGAGCTCCATCCTCAACAGTCAGTTCAAATTTGAATGGGTGCCACATGTGCATGCAAGATGAGTCTAGTATACCCACCATGTGATAAACAGCTGTATCCCTCCATGCCCAAACACGCTGCGGAGGTCCGGAAAGCGCTGAAGTGTGAAAATAGGTTTGGAGCCTCGCAATAGATCACCCGAAAAACGTCACCACTGGACTTGGCTCGGTTATTAGAGAAAGGTTTTACCTAGCGCTGTAAGTTTGGACCCCAAACTCCCAGAATGGCACCGTGTGGGTGACGAAATATGTAGACAGGCTCCATAGGTTACTTTATTTCGGAAGCGACTGATACTTTTGAACACACCTATGGGAAGGACGAGGGGTCAAAAGCACATAACTCGCGCAGGGCGGCATTCCATTCAGTGTGGAGTCAGTGAGGTGGGTATTAAGGCAGTACCTCGTACTGCCATGTCAACATTCGCAAAAAGTCTTGCCCCGAGTATTGGGCAGCTTTCCCGTGTCACGACATTTACAAGGCTTACATATGACTTCATGAGAACTTCTGAATTAACGATTAGCCAAAGAAAGTGGATAGGAGAGAACTCGACCATTACCCTAACTAAAATTCGAAATCATTTCATAAAGTATCACCATAGGAAGATTTCCCTTTGCGTCATCAAACGTCGGCGTGCTGAGGGTGCCAAGAATCAACCGAATTATAAGGACAAACCCCGATCTGGGCGTCCCAAGGTTACTGACGGAGCCATTAGGAAGGAGGCAAAGCGTTTAGCTAAGCAAGGGAACACGGCTGGAGATACTACGAACATTCTTCACGACAGGAAAGGCGTGGAGGTCTCAATATCGACTACCCGTCGCATCTTGGGTAGCGGGCGCAAGCCGCTAACGTGGGCCTTGGTGCAGCCTAAAAGGCAACTCAGCCAAATCAACAAGAACTTGAGGATCGACTTTTGCGCCAAGCATCTACATGCACACACGTGAAAGTGGGTGTTCATAGATGCCAAATTCCTGTATGTTTACCAGTACCCAAAGGGAAAACTGAGGTTTGCATGGCAGAACTTGAGGTACAAGGGTGCTTCAAAGCTCTCAGCCAAGCCTGGTGGTCCTTGGGTCTACCTGTTTTATGGAGCTGTAGGACTCAACTTCAAGTCAGACCTCTACTTTGTACCCCCTTCACCCCCTATTGGAACCAATGCCAAGAGGAACAAGGTCAATTTCAAGAGTGAGCACTTCATTGAAATGCTTGGGAAGATGTACAAGGAGATTCAGAAGGCTTACCCTAACAGAGGGTTCAAGATGCTTTGGGACCATGCTAGGCAACATGATAGCAAGATGAGCAAGGCAGCTGTCCAAGACATTCAGCACAACATCTTGCAGTCCTACCCACCACAATAATGGGACATCAACATCATTGAGAATTGTTGGGGCATGTTGGACCAGCAGCTCCTCAAGTCTAGGGCAAAGTGCAGTGCTGACTGGTATAGGAGGATCCGTGCAGCTTGGGGGAGGGTCCAGCAAGGTTCAATCAACAAGCTGGTGGATAGAGTGAGAGACAGGCTCCAACTTAAAGTGGAAAGCAATGGGGAGTGGGTACCCCACCACTAGGAACAAGGAATCTTTGGTTTAATCCCCATGTTACAGCCTCTACACCAGACCATCCCATGGTGGTTGTGTTATGTGTTTGTGAGGGGTGACACACTACAAGCATGGTCTACCTTATGCTTCTGTACATATTTGGGACATACATGTAGCCATAGTTCTACGACAACATGCTTGGGATGCATTCCCTTCTTGCCCTCCTTGTAGCCACACATCTGAAAACAGGAATTCTGTGGGCACTACCATCCTCACATGTATGTATATTGAGCTGCCATGTAAGCCTTGTGGCCATGTATGTCACTTGGACCTCTTGCTAGTTTTGAGGCCTTTCCCATGCTTTTTGCTTATGGACATACTGATGTAAAAGGATAACACTCCAAGCCTTCAACCTTTTGTGTCCTTCTACCTTTCTACACTTAGCCTTAGCCAACCCAAAAGTGTCTCTTATTTTGTGAAGCTTGCAAATTATAGGGGCAAACCAACCCAAATGATTTTGAATTACAGGTATGACACCTTAGAGATAACTATTGAATTTGCATGGGGTGTATGACATGCCAAGTGTCCCTGTGATTTTTGTGTGCAATTACATACAAAATGACCCTTCAGCCATGTAGCAAACAGGCATCAATACTAAATAAGTGTTCTTAGAGGAGATCAACAAAGAGGCCTGATAACACCACCTTGCCATACACATCAGTACATACCCTAAATTTATAATTCACATTGTGCATCATTCAATAAGCCATGCTTGACTTACACAAAAACAAGTTTGAAGTAAGATGTATACCCCACCATAGGTAAACTGATAGGCTTGTTCAAAAGTATTAGTCATCTTTTAAAATTTGCCACATGTCAACCACTCTCTTAAACCACTTGGGTGACATTTATGGATATAACACAAATAATGGCTTATATTATGCATGTGTCATCATGTGTTGTGAAGCAATGACTAGGGAGCTGTTAACCAGTTCCTCCATTTTTCCCCTTTGGATTGTCAAATTAACACGGGTGTTGGGGCATGTCAGAAGTACCCTATATTACACAAGGCACACCAGCCCCAAATGTATTGTTGCCTCCATAGGTGTACTTGGGGGGTCAGACTGGTAAGCATGTTGTGCTACTCTGATGCTGTTGTGTGTCGTGGGCACACACATTGACCTAAATGGGTATGGACCCCAGCATGTAGGCCCCTACATGAGCACTTGACCCATTGCATGGAGCTCCATCCTCAATAGTCAGTTCAAATTTGAATGGGTGCCACATGTGCATGCAAGATGAGTCTAGTATACCCACCATGTGATAAACAGCTGTATCCCTCCATGCCCAAACACGCTGCGGAGGTCCGGAAAGCGCTGAAGTGTGAAAATAGGTTTGGAGCCTCGCAATAGATCACCCGAAAAACGTCACCACTGGACTTGGCTCGGTTATTAGAGAAAGGTTTTACCTAGCGCTGTAAGTTTGGATCCCAAACTCCCAGAATGGCACCGTGTGGGTGACGAAATATGTAGACAGGCTCCATAGGTTACTTTATTTCGGAAGCGACTGATACTTTTGAACACACCTAATCTGATAGAGCTTGAGGTAAGGGTCAGTATACACCTAACTTTCATGACCTAATTATGATTGGTGAGGAAGATATTGACCTTTTAAGCCAATAGCGGGGGGGGGGGGGGGGGGGGTAAGGGCAAAAACAAAACTTCATAGCATGGGTGTATAAAAAATATTCTTGAACACCCCCTGCATTATGCGCATTATATTTATTATTCATGCATTATGTGCATTGTATTTATTATTCATGCATTATGTGCATTATATTTATTATTCATGCATTATGTGCATTATATTTATTATTCATGCATTGTGTATTATATTTATTATTCATGCATTATGTGTATTATATTTATTATTCGTATGGTGATACCTACTAGTTCCGGCTTACGCAGTGGTGTCCTTAACTTCACGTCCTGAGAGTGGCACATGACTCGGATGTAACAATTTCAATTTCAATTTTTTATTCATGCATTGCTCTTCTGCGCAGGTCGTACTCAGCAAGGACGGTCAGCAGGCTGTCTCTTCACACTGGCTTCGTGTTTCGAGGGGACTCAGCCCCCAGGCCCCCGCTCCAACTCTGAGCCCAGGCAGCAGCAGCACGGCGGAGGACTCTACCTCTGCCTGCTCTGCCTGGCATGACGATGACACGGAGAACACCGTCCACTGCTGGGTAGTCTATTTTACCAGATCCCCGCTCTCTGAGGCTTTGGCGCTTCTGACGGACCTAGCTGGCACTGTCCCCGAGCCTCATCTGCTGATCACCTCTGGAGGCACCAAGGTAAATCAATCAATAAATCAATCAATAAACCTGGAAGAAGAAAAAAAGTAAACCAATAATTAAATAGTATGCCTTATTACAAGGCGTCAGGTTGAAGGGGGCAGGCTGTTTGCTTGCACTGGGGGCAACCCCGGACCTCATCTGCTGATCGCCTCTGCAGGCACCAAGGAAAGTAAATAAATAAATAAGTAAACAGATAAAAATCCATAATAAATATATTAGTAATTCATAAGTAAGTGAATCATGCAATCAATAAAAATATTTAAATTAAACAGTTCGTCTTATTACAGGGGGTAAGGTTGAGGAGACCAGCCTGTTTGCTTTCACTGAGGCCAACCCCAATCCTCATCTGCTGATCACCTTTGCAGGCACCAAGGTACTTAAATCAATAAATAAGTCAATCCGGAGTAAATCAATCAATCAATAAATAAGTAAAATAATAATTAAATAAGGAAATCAATCAATAAATAAGTCAATCCGGAGTAAATCAATAAATATATATGTAAATCAATAAACAAATAAATAAATATATAAGTAAATCAATCAATAAACAAGTAAACACATAAGTAAGGAAGCAAATCAATCAATCAATCAATCAATCAATCAATCAATCAATCGATCAATCAATCAATTATTAAGTAACTCAATCAATCAATCAATCAATCAATCAATAAGTAAATAAATAAGGAAGGAAATCAATACATAAATAAGTAAATAAATCAATAGACTAATTAAGAGGCGGAAGGTTGAGGGGGCCGGCATGTTTGTTTGCACTGGGGCCAACCACCAGTCAAGGCACTTGTGAAATGTGTAAAATGGAGTTGTTGTTGGCTACGCATAGCAGATTATAGGCAGCTCTGCTGATCATCTCTGCATGCACCATAGTATGTGTGGTCGCTGTATTGTATTGCTGGTCGTCTCTGCAGGCACTACAGTATGTGTTGACGCTGTATTGAATTGATGATCATCTCTGCAGGCACCACAGTACGTGTGGACGCTGTATTGTATTGCTGATCGTCACTGCAGGCACCATAGTATGTGTGGTCGCTGTATTGTATTGCTGGTCGTCTCTGCAGGCACCACAGTATGTGCGGTCGCTGTATTGTATTGCTGATCGACTGTGCATGCACCATAGTACGTGTGGACGCTGTATTGTATTGCTGATCGTCTCTGCAGGCACCACAGTATGTGCGGACACCCTAGTATGTGTGGTCGCTGCATTGTATTGAACCTACTGGACTCCAAGTTGGGGTGGTGGGTGGTGGTGCTGGGGGATGATACATGCAGGCTTACAAGCCCCCACCACCACCACCACCACACACACACGCACACTACTTACGTGTCAGACCCCCCCAACCCCAACACCTTCCCCCCACCCACCCCCTATTATTATTGAACCAACTGGACTCTAAGCTGACTTAAAAAGCAGCGCTCCACAAACAGAATGCTACCATTAGGTCCCTGCTACTAGTCATACACGCTGAAGTGCATTTTGTTTTGGTGGAGCCCCCTTCTGGGGGGCTTTAGCCCCCAGGGTCACACCGTTGTCCGTTTGTTTGCGTGACCGATGACTTACCGACGACCGTGCAACCGACACGAAGCCTGACACGTAAGCCATATGTGTTGGAACTAACTGGCTTCGGTCCGCTCCATTCCGCTGCCACCTGTCGTTCCGTTGCCAGCACTCTCTGCCAATTTTCCATGTCACTTGCAACTCTGCCTAGGACTGGTGATGCTGATGCTGATAATTACATTTTTTCCTGGTGCCCTACTGGACTCCAACTGTGCCCTCGGATCGACGGAGTCAAGGGGGACTTCTGAACATCAGGCCCAATGAAGAAAAGAAAGAAAACAAAACAATCTGTGCCATTTTTTATCAGAACCAATCAAGGTTTGAACCAACTGAATTTGAATTTGAATTTGAACCAACTGGATTCCATGCAGGCAACATGGAAACTGCTTTTGTTGTTGGCTACGCATAGCAGCTTATAGGCAGCTTCTTTTCCGCATCCTTGCGCCAGACCTGAAGCTAGCTGGTGCATCTGAAAGCGTACATTATATGAGCAAAAACAAAAGCGACAAGTCCTATGCAGCGTCGCGAGCGACGCGGAAAATTGGCAGAGTGTGTTGGCAACAGAACGAAAGCTGGCAACGATGGAGCTGATCGAAGCGAGTTAGTTACGCGACCATTGGCTGACGTGTCAGGCTTCAAGTATTTTTTCGGTCGGACAAACGGACAAATGGGTAAACATGGGGGCTCCCGCCCCCTTGAAGAGGGGGCTCCGCCAAAAACATACATCACCTCACAAGCGCCCTCGCGACGCCCCCCCGGACCTGTGACGACGCTTAAAGCACAGCCCCCCCCACCCCCCCACCCCACCCCACCCCACGCACACAGACACATACACACACATCACCACCACCACCACAGCGAAAACAAAGAAACATACTTCACCATAAGCGCCCACTTTACCATTCCCGACCTTCTGCAGATTTGGGCACCAGCAGCTCTTGCCTTAGGCCGGCATCTCAACCCTGGTCTCCCACCCTGTCGGTCGGTCTCTACCACACCCAAAACCTGTAACGCCGCCCAAAGCACAGACCCCCACACACCATCACAACCACCACCACGGCCACCACAACGAAAACAAAACATACACCACTATAAGCACCCCCTTTGCCATTCCCCGCCTTCTGCAGATTTGGGCACCAGCAGCTCTTGCCTTAGGCCGGCATGTCAACCCTGGTTTCCCTCCCTGTCTAGTGGATTCTACAACCCCCCAAACCCGTGACGATTGCCAAAGCACAGACCCCTCCCCACATGCGTCCACTAGTCCTCGCTCGCCCACTCGATGCTGCTTGAGGAGCAGGAGCAGCCCAGCATCGCACCACAGCCAGCTGGCGAACAGTAGCGGCAAGAGCACGCCTGCTATGGAGCGTGGTCAAAGCCAGTGGGTTAGCTCGCCCGCCCTAGAGCATGGCCAGAGCCAGTGGGTCAGCTTTCCTGATTGGGAATTCCGCTTCCCTCGGATGGTTCCCCAGACCCTGGAAATCCGGGGCCCGGAGTTCAATGACTTCCTGCAGACTGTGGTTAAGGCCGTGTGGCAGAAGCTTCTAGATGATGACTTGCATCCTGTGTCGTCGACTTGCTTAGGAGAGCTTGCCGACCGCCAGGATCTGACATGTGTTGGTGCCAAAGTAACTGCTGGCACGGGCAGCGCTGTTCTCAACCTGCCCCCCAGCATCAGTGGCAGCATGACTGGTTGTGAGATGGGTAGTGGGACGGGGACAAAGGGTGAAGGCGATCTGGCATGTGTTGGTGCCGAAGTAACTGCTGGCAAGCACAGCGCTGTTCTCAACCTGCCCCCCAGTACCAGTGGCAGCATGACTGGTTGTGAGGTCGGTCGCGGGATAAGGACAGGGGGTGAAGGCGATCTGGCATGTGTTGGTGCTGAAGTGACTGCTGGCAAGCACAACGCTGTCCTCAACCTGCCCCCCAGCATCAGCGGCAGCATGACCGGTTGTGAGATGGGTAGTGGGATGGGGACAGGGGGTGAAGACGAGTGTAGCACCCCTGCTCCTGCTCGTGGTGAGGAGGTGGGCGGGGAAGGAGGGAGGGGGGCCAGTGGAGAGAGAGCTGCCATCTGTAGTGCCATCTCTGGTGGAGGTACAGGTGGCCAGTGCAGCACCCCTGCTCCTGCTCGTAGTAAGGAGGTGGGCGGGGGAGAAGGAGGACAGGGAGGAGAGGGGGGAGACAGCGGAGAGAGAGCCGCCATCTCTAGTGCCGTCTCTGGTGGAGGCACAGGTGGTGTGGTATCTGGTGGAGGAACAGGTGGTGTGGTACCTGGTGGAGGTACAGGTCCAGTGGATACACCATCTTCTACTGAGCATCACCTGGACTCGTTGACTCACATGTGGGCTGTGTGCCCCCCATCCATGAGCGAGCGGTTTCGGTACCGGAGTGGAGCTGAAACAGGCTCCACCTGGCTCGTGTCTTTGCGCCTTAGGGGGACCCTGCTAGCCAACCGCTTCTATTCCACCCTCCTCCAGCACTTGCACAGCAGCAGCAGCAGCAGTGCTGGAGATGGTATGGCAGGTGCGGGAGGAGAGGGGCATGGTACACCACACGGCGGCTTCCCCGCACTCAGGCAGCCGAGGGTCCAGGCCACTCTGTGTCAGGAGGATGGTTTGAGAACGGCCAGGTCAGTGGTGGGGGTTCGGCTTGAGTGCAGGAGTTCCGTACCTGAGCAGTCTGAAGTGATGCAGTCGGCTGCGCGTGAGGAGAAGGAATGGGAGGCGGAGGGACCGAGCCAGATGGCAGATGAGAGCAGAGGCAGTGACAGAGAGCAGCAGGGGGCTTTGCCCACAGGAGAGGGCCGAGGTGGTGGCAGTGGTGGTACACAGCAGCAGGAGATTTCATCTCCTGGTGATGGCAGAGGTTGTATCAGTGGTGAAAAACAGCAGCTGGGGGCTTTGCCCACAGGAGAGGGCCGAGGTGGTGACAGTGGTGACGGACAGCAGCGTGGAGCTTTGCCCACAGGAGAGAAAAAGTCCATCGCGCTTGGCAGTTCAGAACTGTTTGGGGCAAGAGACAAGACCATTGCAAAGGGGGCAGATGAAGAGTCGGAGAATTGCCCCCCCACAGAGTCGCATGCCCCAGGACCCGCAGGGCGGGGCCCCCCCACAGAGTCACAAGCCACAGGACCCGCAGGGCAGGGCCCCCCCACAGAGTCACAAGCCACAGGACCCGCAGGGCAGGGCCCCCCCACAGAGTCACAAGCCACGGGACCCGCTGGGCGGGACAAAAAGGGAAAGAAGGGGAAGAAAAAGAAGAATGAGAAGAAGGAGACGAATGCACTCAGCTCCGCAGTCAGCAACCGAGACATGCACAGCACCTCACAAGAGATTACTCCCTCACCCCCAACTGACGCACTGAGCCAGGCGCCTCAGACGGAATCCCCAGCTGGCATAGCCTACACCAACTTTGGTGCCAGTTCTGATGTATTATCTCCCTCACCCCTAGCTGGCGCAGTGAGCGAGACACATCAGGCTCAATCTCCTGCTAGCGCAGCAGGTAGCAATGTCGGGGCCAATAATGCTGTACTATCTCCCTTACCCCCAGCTGATGGACTTAGCGAGACGCTTAGGGCTGAATCTCCTGCTAGCGTAGCCGACTGCAACGTCAGGGCCAATAACGCTGTATTATCTCCCTCACCCTCAGCTGATGCAATGAGGAGGGTGTGTGAGGCTGAGTCCCCTTTACCCCCAGCTGATGCACTGACCAAGGCGCATCAGGCTGAAATTCCTGCTAGCGTAGCCGACTGCAACGTCGGGGCCAATAACGCTATGTTATCTCCCTCACCCTCAGCTGATGCAATGAGGAGGGTTTGTGAGGCTGAGTCCCCTGCTAGTGTGAGCAGTACTCCCTGTGGGGCCTATGGGAGCCCAGATTATGCAGGTGGTGAGGAGGGCCCCGGTGGGAGCTGTTTGAGGGGAGGAGGCGGTGTGGGTGAGGATGACGACCAGTGCTGGTGGGTTATCGACTGCGTGCCGTATAGTGCCAGGAAGGAGAAGGCTGTTGAGTTCTGTTGTGAGCAAGTACTAGGGGTGCCGTTGACGGCACTATTAGATGGGCAGGCAGCTGGAGAGAAGGGCTCAACAGAAACTGAAAAATAGAAAAGGTGAATAGGATCCAATAGGTCATCATCTGCATAGCTCGAACTCCAGGCCCCCGTCGTATACGCTTGGTTGAGGTTCAGTTTGCCTGTGCTCGTTTTGCATACAGTCCTTCCCAATATTGAGGTTGGGCAAGTCTATTCAGCCTATTTGGCTGTGCCTTAACCAGCTAGTCTATAAAACACACACACGCGGGTCAGCTTGCTCAACAGCAAGCAATAGGTCAGCTTCAGGCTGGTTCTGAGGGACACCAAAATGTACATCATGAGATGCAACCGGTTTCAAAATGTACATCATGAGACGCAACTGGTTTCAAAATGTGCATCATGAGATGCAACGGGTTACAAAATGTACATCATGAGATGCAACGGGTTCAAAATCTGCGTCTGCGACGCACCCAGACCCTCTTGGGGGTCCCCCTAAACAACTGTGGCGATGACCGTACAGTCATACTTACCTTTTTGCATTTTCGATTGGGCCTCTTCTGTCTCCAGACCTTTGTTGCATAGGTTTTGTTTGGTTACATATTTACATTGTCGGTCGGCATCCAAGCTGCTCACCGCTTGCGGGCTGAGTCCCATGAGAGAGAGGGTTCGTTACATAAACTCAGCGAATCATTTCTGAGACAGGACAGCAGCACAGCCTGCCTACCATCCCATAAATACGGGTATTATAGCACCCATGGACTTACCCATCCGTGATGTCACAGATGGGTAAGTCCAAGGCTTCTATAATAATGCATGTCCCAGGGAGTGTGGGTTCGATTCCCGCTAGAAGTTTGCACCCTCAAATGCTAGGGTGGATTTATAGTGGTACTTCGGAAATCTTTAAGGGGGCGGGAGCCCCCAGGGTTTCCTATTTGTCCGTCTGTGCAAGACGAAGCCTGACACATCAGCCAACGGTCTCGTAACAAACTCTCTTCCGTTGCCTCCTGTCGCTCTGTTGCGGACATTCTCCACCAATTTTTAGCGACGCTGCATAGAACTTGTCCCCTTGGCATCAGCTGAACATCACAAATTGACAGAGGCTATGGACTCTGAGATTGAGTCTCTCCTACACATACAAACAAGCAGCACCCTGGGATTTACTTTTCCGAGATGTTTGCACCAGTCTGTAAGCTTTACACTGTTCGCTTGCTTGCCCTTGCTAATTCAGAAGATCTCCATGTCCATCAGATGGACGTGAGCACGGCTTTCCTCAGTGGAGTCGTTGATGAAGACATCTTCTGCTCTCAACCAGAAGGATATGCGGTTCCAGGTCGCGAGCACCTCGTCTGTCTGTATGTACATTACAGTCCAGGGGTAGGCTAAAGGAACTTGCCCAACCGTGATAGGAAGGGCTTAAAAAGAAGCACCAGCACCAGGGTACTTCAAATTGCCAAATTGGCCAGCGCTTTAGCGCACTTGAAAACAAAAAACTGCGCTTTGTAGTGCAAAAAGCGCAAAAATTGCTTGCTGCGCCCACGGGGAGTTGCAAAAAACTGCGCTTAAAGCGCAGAGGGGGTCGAAACTTCAGCGCTCAAAAGCGCACGCTTTGAATTACCCTGACCAGCACCTCGTATGCAAACTCATGAAGTGTCTCGACGGACTGAAGCAAGCTATCGTCGGCAACATCTCCCTGGACTGGACATCACCGAGGAGCAAACCCAGTGGCATCCTCGCCAAGGCCCTCCTGAAAGCCTGCCTCGTTCCTCTGCAATATTATTATTTTTCGGTTTTCTTCTTCCTCGTCTTCTTTCTTCTCTAACCTTTGTTTGACTGTCTCCCTCTTCTGATCTCCTAGTTTTTATATCTCTCTTGCGTCTTTTTAATTACTCCGCTTACTACTACCTTTGGCCCACTGGAGTAGTTAATTGTACCTGTTACCATGTTTCTTGTTACCATGTAATTTCGTAAATTTTATTCTCAGACTGTTCGTACTTCCCAGTCTAAGAATAGGGGGAGTAGGGAAAACCGCACTTTCCGTAAGGCAGTACGCGCCTTAGTCGGATAAAGGGAGGCGCCGTCCTTGTTAGAGACACAGTGTAATATACTTAGGGCTGTCAATACCGTACGGTATTTTCAATTACCGTACGATATATCGTGATATACCGTACGGTATTTTTATACCCTTTTTTGGGAAAATCAGTAGAAGACCAAGGGGATATAACAGGAAATACCGTTTACACGTCCATACACTTAAAATCAAGTCAAATGGACCAATACTGAGGGAGATAGAAAAACACGGTAATATCGTGGTCTATTACCGTACGATATATCGTGATATATCGTACGGTATAAATTCCCTGAACCAGACTCAGGTGCTTTTGACGAGAATCGAACCGCCGACCTGCCGAGTCGCAAGCCCAAGCCAAAGCCGATTTGGACCAAACACGATATATCGTACGATAAACACGATATATCGTGTTTACCGTACGATGGATCCCGAAAATACCGTACGTTTTGCTTATTTTACCGTACGATATATCGTACGGTACACGGTAAAATAAATACCGGGCGGTATAAAGCATGACAGCCCTAAATATACTATAAAAGTCAACCTTCAGTATCATAAACTTCAACTTTAACTCGGTTGCCTACCGTAGCTTCTGCCAGCAATTAGGCTGATCGCCTTCTTCTGCAGTAAAAAATAGCGGGAAAATGTTGGCGCGAACAACGTTTCTTTCTTTCTTTTTATATTTTGTAATATTTCTTCTTCTTCTCGAACGAAAAAAGTCAATATAGAAATCGAACGATTCCTACAAAAAGACATGAACCAATCTCTTCATACCGGTACATTCATGGGTAAAGATATTAAGATTAGCTCGACCTCCCACTTCGATTATAATTTATAAACACTACTACAATCTGCATCCACTCGAGAGTGCAATCAAACAAGTTTTGACACTTGACAACAGGCTGCTCATAGACGGCGTTAGAATGGGTAGAATAAAGATTGCAAAGCCACACTCATGAGCATTAAGTGTAACCTCTTGGGTGTAGAGTTGTAGACTGTGAACAATTGGATTGTGGTGCCAAGCAGGGTTGTTCAAAGCCCTCCGAGAGTTTCACACGCAGGGCCCCCCGCCCCCCCAAATGTCCGTGTGAACACGCAAGTCCCTGTCCTGCTGGCAAACATCCATGGAAACCAGAGAGATGGAAACCAGGGGAAACAAGCACGTGTCAGCCGAAATCTGAAACATCTGACGTGCGCGCACGCGTGCGCCGTGCGTGTTATCGATGTCTTGCTTATGCCTCGGACGCAGACGTGCATCGTGTACTGCCAACCTTCACCAAGCCACGCCACCAGAAACAGATTCGACTTTTTCATGCAATGGACGTTAGGCCGGTCCGGAAACTTCTCCCGCTCCAATCTACCAAAATGCGACTCGGATGTTAGTAATCCTACGATTGATTGCATCGCTTCGGCTTGTGAAATAGAGTAGTCATGGCTCTCAAACTTCTTCTGCTGCTGAATAAGGGATTCTACGAGCCCAACGAGGCAGTTCATGCCACAGTTCAGGTATCGGCGCATGCTCCCTCGCCTGTCACACTATTGCTAATCAAACCGATTTTCTGAGTTTTTGCTCTTGTGCTGCGAAGATCATCAACGACTCGGAGGCTGGCGTTCCAGCTGTAGTTCGCCAGCTGAGCTTCCAGGCTTCAGGATTCGAGCGGACAGATCCCTCCTGGATCAGCAAGCTGTACAAGCCTGAATTCAAGGCAGAGAAGAGTGAAAGCAGGGTGGGTGGCGGTAGGGGTGGGTGAGGGTGAGGCTGGGTAGGTATGAGGCTTGGGGTAGTGGTGGGCAGGGGTGAGGGTGGTGGGGGGTAGGGTTGGGGGCGTGAGGGCGGGGATGGGTGGGGGTCATGAACATGGGTCTTCGCCACCTCCTGCACAGGCCTTGTACTGACAGGATGCATGGATAATTGGATATGTGCCATATTTCCCCACCGAGTCATCTTCACTCATGTCACCAACAATGTGATGCCCATGTTCAAGCTACTGTAAAATCAGACTGATGCCTCATGGCTCATGGGGGTGCGAGAGGGATTCATCCTTGTTGAGTATACAATTATTTGTAGGGACCGGCATAGCATATGATGCTGACTAAAAAGACAAGTACGATATCATAAAAATTGCGTCACATGATATAGTATGTGAATGGTAACTTTAGCCTAGTAAGACTGCGGGCATCAAATGATATCATATGATGACATGATATCATCTTGCCGCTCCCTAATTATGATGCAAGATTGCTCTATATGTCTCGAATCCTTAGATTCCAAGTGAAGAACCATAAGTTATCAAGTTCCCCTTGAATCTATCAAGCTACAAGCACATTTTGAGTCCTGTAGGGTACCAGGACAGCGTAACAATCATCACCACCACCACCACCATCATTATCATCACCACCACCACCCTCCTCCTCCTCCTCCTCCACATCATCATCACCTCCATCATCACCTCCTCAGAGTTATAGACCCATTTTCTGTTTAAACTGTGTTCAGTGCCCTGCAAAATGTCATACCTCTTAATCTGCATTTCAAGTCATTGTGTCTTTTTACAGTCTATCCGGTTAAGGCTTAGCCTAATAGTCTAAATAGACTAGTAATTCAGTCAAATTAACTAGTAAGTTAGTCAAATAACCTATTAATTCAGTCAAATAGATTATGAAGTCAGTCAAGTAGACTATTAAGTCAGTCAAGTAGACTAGCAAGTCAGTGCAATAAACGATTAATACAGTCAAGTGGACTAGTTAGTAATTCAAATGAACTATTTATTCAGTCAAGTAGACTAGCAAGTCAGTCAAATAAACTATAAATTCAGTAACGTAGACTAGCGAGTAATTCATATAAACTATTTATTCAGTCAAGTAGACTAGCAAGTAATTAAAAGAATCTACTTATTCAGTCAAGTAGACCAGCAAGTCAGTCAAATAAAGTATGAATTCAGTCAAGTGGAGTAGTAACTCATTCAAATAAACTACTTATATAGTCAAGTAGACTAAAAGTGATTCAAATGAACTATTAATACAGTCAAGTAGCTAGCAAGTAATTCAAATAAACGATTAATACAGTCAAGTAGACTAGCAAGTAATTCAAATAAACTATTTATTCAGTCAAGTGGACTAGCAAGTCATTCAAATAAACTATTTATATAGTCAAGTAGACTAGAAGTTATTCAAATGAACTATTAATACAGTCAAGTAGACTATTAGTTATTCAAATAAACTATTTATTTAGTCAAGTAGACTAGCAAGTCAGTCAAATAAACTATGAATTCAGTAACGTAGACTAGCAAGTCAGTCAAATAGACCATGCCTGATCCTTATTCGAGACCCTTCTGAGTTCCATGAACTCCTTGGTTGGTTGTACCCTGTAACTGCACCGGGGTTCTATATGACGCGCGCTATTGCGCGCTAGCGCAAGGTTATGCAGACTGCGCGACTGAAGCAATATTTCAAACCCCCTCTGGGCGCAGCGCACAGATTTTCGTTTTCAGTTGGGTCAAAAGCACAACCCAAAAGGAGGCATTTGCGCTTTTGAAGCACCCTCAAATGCCCAAGTGTAGTATCCTGAACTGCACTGTGCTTTCAACCTGAGGACCCATGGTGGCACTGATTATAAGATTGTAAAATTAAAGTAATATTCAGTCAAAGGGAAAAATCATTTAAAGTGGAAAAGTAATAATATCCAAATAATAATAATAATAATAATAATAATAATAATAATAATAATAATAATAATATCTCCATAGGTGCCTAAGTCCGAAAACGCCCTAAGTCGATACAAGAATGTGATACAGAGCCGTACATGGCCCAAACTGCTCGGAATCGAATTATGTCAGGCTCATATTGTTCGCGACGGTGTCAGCTATGCGCGCAGCTACTTTTCGTGCGCGTTCGCATCTGGTCGCAAGCAGCCTTGTTCGGCAGGCCGGTGGCAGTACATCAGATGTGCGATAATTAGTGATACAAATCCAGATCGCGTCAGATACGAGGCCGCGCGAGCTATTCCGAAGAATGGCACCTCGGGACGAAAGGCTTATCGAACCCCTATTACAAGGTCGGAGGCTGCGCTTCAGCCTTGGCCTCGGAATTTACTGAAATAGCTGTACATCTCAAGATTTCACCTCCCTGTGGCCTACCACACCATGGCTCAGGATAAGGGTGTGTTTTCAATGTTCTACCCCAAATCAAAAACTGAGTTCAGATGTGGATGTTTGAAGACAAATTAAAAAGGAAGTTTGTTTTTTGAATTTATTTTCAAAACATATTTGAATTTTGAATTTTGATTTTTCGAAAATAAAAATAAAAAGTTGTTCTGCACGCTATATCTTGAGATAGAGCAAAACTGAGGCCCAAAATGTTTCAATGTAGGCTGTGCAACTCTGACCTAGACTTAGGACACCCACGAAATGTAAATAATCAGTGTTTTGGGGGTCCGTACTCATCTGTTCTGCCAGTGTACTGCCTTCCAAGACCTTCTGTAATAGCTACTGGTAGGGAAAGACGTTACACAACATTTGTACCCAGTGTTCTTTTAAAATGGCTTGTTTTTGTCGCGATAGGCTCTGTATCACTTCCTATGTAAAACCCGTATCGACTTAGGGAACCCCATAGTAACAAATTAGCATGTTTCACTTGACCTGGTCCCCACCATTTGAGAAAACCCAAATCCGAGAATTTGTGTGTTGAACTGATGTGGTTGGGCAACTTATTAGCAAAAAATATTTGTTTTTGGACTCGAGGGCATAGGCTCAATCCATCCGTATCACTCAGGGTCTGACTTAGGCACCTATGGAGATAATAATAATAATTAAAATAATAATAATAATAATAATAATAATAATAATAATAATAATAATAATAATAACAAAAAAAAATGGTGCCATCCATTTGCATTGCTAAAGTGCCTTCATGCCGTACATTTGCAGAGGCGTGTACGCACTGTGTTTTCTACGGAGAGGACCACACTCTTGGACAGCTCAGTTGTTCCCCATCGAGCGGCTCAGGAGTTCCACCTAAGGTAAGCTTCTGCTGCTGTCTGTCTTCCTGCCCTGTTTTTCTATCTACTGCTGCTAGGGTCAGCTCAGGAGTTCCACCTAAGGTTAGCTTCAACTGCTGTCTGCCTGTCTGCCTGCCCTGTTTTTCCACTGCCGTCTGCCTGTCCTGTTTTCCCACTGCTGTCTGCCTGTCTGCCTGCCCTGTTTTTCTACCTACTGCTGCTAGGGTCAGCTCAGGAGGTCCACCTAAGCTTAGCTTCTACTGCTGTCTGCGTGTCTGCCTGCCCTGTTTTTCCACTGCCGTCTGCCTGTCCTGTTTTCCCACTGCTGTCTGCCTGTCTGCCTGCCCTGTTTTTCTACCTACCTTTTGTTCCGTTGCCAACACACTCCGCCAATTTTCCGCGTCTGCATAGGACTTGTTTACTCATCCTTATCTATTACTCATCCTTATCTGGATGATCTGTCCTAGGGAAGTTAGGGTTTAGGGTTTAGTGGTTGAGGTCAAGTTTAGGGTTCAGGGTCTAGGTGTCATGCTTATGGTGGCTAACTTATATGGTGGCTAAATTAACCGGGGGCTAACTTAACTGGTGGCTAACTTCCCCACCACGGGTTGTCTGTTCCATCCATCAGGCTGAAGCTTCCGGCAGTCCTGCCTCCCTCCTTCCGAGGCAACTCGGTCCGCTTCAGTTATATCATCAAAGTCAAGGCAGTGTATGAGCTACCCGATGGTAGGTGGTGATGGGAGGGGACGTGTCACATGTGTATCCATGTATATCTTTGGGAATGATGATGGGAAAGGGCGTGTGTATCTATATATATTTTTGGTAAGGAATGTGGGTCTGCTTACAATTTGCCCAACTCAGTTGTTCCTTTAGGTCAAGGCAGTGTATGATCTATCCAAAGGTAGGTGGTGATGGGAGAGGGCATGTGTATCTATGTATATCTTTGGTAAGTGTGTTGGAGAGGGCGTGTGTATGCCTGTGTTGGGGGTGTAAATGGGACAGTTCAACCTCATCATTGAATTGCGTGTATGCTTGTATTGGGTGCATTAGCCCCTTTCAGTGATATACAATGGTCTAGTGGTAGACCAGATCGCTTGAGGATGATGAGTCGGGGGTTCGACTCCCCCTTCGGTCGCTCTTGGCGTTGCAGGTCGTTGTCAACCGCGATGGTAGCTTGTCCAGTTGAGGTAGGAGACCGCTCCCCACCCGCGTACAACGGGCTCCCTTAACACCACGCCCCACCAAGCGTTATCATTATCTTTGGGTGCATTCATTGTCCTGCGTTCTTATTGTACGACTGCGAGGCAGCAACAGATTACACTGTTTCATTTTTGGGCTACTCAAGGCACCTTCCCGCGAGCTCCAATAACTAGCCACTGGGTCGAACCCAATACTTGTCGCTGCATTGGAACGCTTGTCATATCAGCTTTTAGATGCACTAGCTAGCGTCAGGTTTGGACCAAGGACAGGGAAAAGGAGCTGCCTAGAAGCTGCTACTTGTAGCTCAAAAGCAAAAAAGTGCGGATGTAGCATCCCTCTAGAGATAGGTATGGACCGGCATATCATATGATGTTGACTAAAGTTGAGTTAAATATCATATGATATCATACAAATTGCGTCATTTGATATTGTACATAAATGGTAACTTTATTCTAGTCAGACTGCCGGCATCATATGATATCATATTAGCCGTTCCCTAAACATATGTTCCACGACCTACAAATCAAACTAGAGGTGGCCGGCTCCCTTCGGTGGGGGGGGGCACATCTTAATTCCGTTTTCTCAGGCTTGGAGGGTTGCAGGATGGTGGTTGCATGTCGTCGCAGGTTCATGCGCAGGTGGCGTGGCTTGGGGGTGGGGGTGGGGGTGTGGGGGGGTGCAGGACGGTGGTTGCATGTCACAGGTCCATGCACAGGTGGCGTGGCTTGGGGGGTGCAGGACTGTGGTTGCATGTCGTCGCGGGTTCATGCGCATGCTTGCGTGGGACGAAGGCCGGTAGATATAATCAGCACCTCCGCTGCCTGTTGTACTGCTGCTGTACTGATGTCAAGTCCTCATCGGGGGCCGGTAACAGGCCACACGCCATCCTAGCGTACATACAAACTATTCCACAAAATGTAAGTTAGTATGTATCCCCGTTTCGACGAATGCCTCAGTGGCAGAGCTCCTCATGAAGAATGTGCTGGGTTCAAATCCCCACGAGTGCGCTTTCGTGTCTGCGGTCGCTGTCAACCGCTATGGCAGCTTTGTCCAGGTAAAGTAGCAGCCTGTTCCCTACTGCCGTAAGACGGGGCTCCCTTCAACTTTCATGCCCCACCAAGCGTTATCATTACTTTTTTTTATCTACCAGCCTTCAGGTGGATCCGTCTGCAGGTGGATCACACATGGGAAGTATAAACACTAATACTGCTGTTTTTTTGTGCGACGCGTCGCAAATCGAGCAACTTAGTGCGACCCCAGTGCGATGCCCTGCCCCCCGAACCCCGCAAAGCGCGGAGCCCACCAGGCGTTATCATTGTAAAGTTAGTATGCATACCGGTACGTTGTTTGCTCCAAGATGCAATCGCCTGACCGCCTGACCGGGTGTGTATGTGGGTGTGGATGTGTACGTATGTGGGTGTGGATGTGTATGTGGGTGTGGGTGTATGTAGGTGCGGGTGTATCTAACCGCCTTGCCACTCTATACTTGGAAGATCCATGTTCATTCCAGCTGTCTTCGAAACCATAACCACCTCCAACTTTCCTCACCAGGTTCTGGACTGCCAGCTGTCTACGAAACCATAACCACCTCCAACTTCCCTCACCAGGTTCTGGACTGCCAGCTGTCTACGAAACCATAACCACCTCCAACTTCCTGGTATGGCCCTCAGCCGCTCCTAGGACTGCCCCAAGCATACAAAACAATGGCCGACCGCAGAGCATGGGAGGGTCAGCTATCGCCAGCACCAGCTCATCCCAACCGGGGGCGCCAGCTGGCGGTGCTGCTCCGTCTCCACCACCTCCCCATGAGAGCCAGGCGTCGTCAGGGGGGGCCCCGCCCTCTTCCCCACCTGCAGCCGCCAACCCTAGTGACGATGACAACACAGCCCTGATAGAGTACCGCTTACAGCAAACTGGAGTGAGGGTCCGCTTTCAGGTGCGCCTCCAGGATTGAGGCTGGGAGTTGATTTGTGTCCCTGTTGAGGTGTTAGTTGTAGCTTTCAGGTGCGCCTCCAGGATCCAGGCTGGCAGTTGATTGGTGTCCCTCCCCTGTTGGTGTGTCGGTTGTAGCTTTCAGGTGCGCCTCCAGGATCCAGGCTGGCAGTTGATTGGTGTCCCTCCCCTGTTGGTGTGTCGGTTGTAGCTTTCAGGTGCGCCTCCAGGATCCAGGCTGGCAGTTGATTGGTGTCCCTCCCCTGTTGGTGTGTCGGTTGTAGCTTTCAGGTGTGCCTCCAGGATCCAAGCTGGCAGTTGATTTGTGTCCCTGTTGGGGTGTTGGTTGTAGCTTTCAGGTGCGCCTCCAGGATCCAGGCTGGCAGTTGATTGGTGTCCCTCCCCTGTTGGTGTGTCGGTTGTAGCTTTCAGGTGTGCCTCCAGGATCCAAGCTGGCAG
>JACBWV010000567.1:47500-89457 GCA_013435795.1 Chlamydomonas sp. ICE-L
GTCTCTCGTGTCCGCCCCTTATTATGCACTGCCTATGTGCCTAACAGCGCTTGACCCTGCAAGAGAAAAAAAAAAGCTGTCTCGCTCTGCCTTTTCGGTAATGTTGTTCTTCTGTTGTTTGTTGCCTGTTTTGTGGTTTGTTTTCGCTGTTGGTTGTTGGTCGGTTTTTTTTTTGGTTCGGTTTTTTTTTTTTTTCCCTTCTGGTTTTTTTTCCCCCACCCCATACCCCTACGTTTTGTTGCTGAATGGATAATGCAGTGATGCAGTTGAGCAAAGTGTGTTACGGCTGTTGCTGCAGGTGAGGTTGTGTGGGTAAGGGTGTGTGTGTGGGGAAGGTTTGGTGGGTGGGGTAAAGGTTGTGGTGGTGGTAATTGTGTGTGTTTTTGGTTAGTTTGTTGGGGTGGGTAAGGTGTGGTGGGAGGTTAAGGTCGTGTGTGTTGGTGAGGTTGTGTGGGTGGGTAAGGTGTGGTGGGAGGTTAAGGGTGTGTGTTGGTGAGGTTGTGTGGGTGGATAAGGTGTAATGGGTGAACGCACGTTTGTGCTGAATGCAGTGGAGCAGTCTGTGCTACGGCTGTCGCTGCAGGTGAGGTTGTGTGGGTAAGGGTATGGGTAAGGGTAGGTGGGTGGCTAAGGTGTGGTGGGTGGTGAGATTTTTCGAGTTTTTTTCCCCTCTATATATAACGATCCCTACTTATGACCCCGTTTTGGCCTATAAATTATCGCTAAAAAAACAAGTTTTTGTTTTTGCCCTAAATGTCCCTGAAAAGCTATAAAAAGCATTTTAAACGCTGTCCTTGGAGTGGGCCTAAAACCATAAAAAGCTAGAAAAAACCCACTTTCAGATTTGAAAAAACAATCCGCGCCCGTCACCTTGCATTCACTGGCACACATACATACACACGTACACACATACACATACATACACACATACATACATACATACACACATACATACATACACACATACATACATACATACATACATACATACATACACACATGCATACATACATACATACATACATACATACATACATACATACATACATACATACATACACACAAACACACAAACACACATACACACATACATACATACATACATACATACATACATACATACATACATACATACATACATACATACACACATACATACATACATACATACATACATACATACATACATACATACATACATACATACATACATACAGTACATCACCTCGTTACTTCTGCTAACCACGTAGCTTCACCCCCAGGACTCATCAACGCCCCACCAGTTGTCCCAGCCCCCCTTGGAAGGTCCCCCCCAGCCTGGCGCCACATTTGGCAACCAGTCCATGCCATGTCTCCAGTACTGCATCACCTTCCTGTCACGGATGGGAAAGTCAGTAATGCATATTTGGCCTACCCCTGGACTGTAACAAACATGCATACATACATATGTATATACATACATACATGCATACGTACATACATACATACAAACATGCATACATACAGTACATACACACATACGAGGGGGGGGGCAAGAAAAAAGCTGCCGTACCGCACCTTCGCTTTGGATAGAGCCTATCCTCAAACTACATAAAAAAAAGGTTGTTTTTTAGCCAAAAATAAAGTTGTACAAAAGTTGGAGGGGTCCAAAGTTTTTTTCAACCAAAGCGGCCCAAATCTTAACTTCGCGATAAACCACGTTTGGGTAACCCCATGAAAGATGTAAGAGCATAACTGAAATGGGCTTTAAAAGATATTTCGAATGACCCCCATTTTAGGGGGGGTAGGGTGAGGTAATTGGGAGGGGGGGGGGGGGGGGGGGGGGGGAACTTTTAGCCAACTTTATTTTCCCCCTCTTTTGGTATGAAACGTCCACAATTCCAACTCCCATCTGAATCGGACACCATATCGAAGGTGCGGTCCAAAATCTGTCTTTCTGCCCCCCCCCCCCTGCACACACACATACATACATACACACATACATACAGTACATACATATGTATATACATACATACATGCATACGTACATACATACAAACAAACATGCATACATACAGTACATACACACATACATACATACACACATACATACAGTACATACATAAAACATACATACATACATACATGCATACATACATACATACATACATACATACATACATACATACATACATACATACATACATACATACAGTACATCACCTCGTTGCTTGTACTGACCACATAGCCTCACCCCCATCACTGATCAACGCCCCACCTGTTGTCGCAGCCCCCCTTGGAAGGTCCCCTCCAGCCTGGAGCCACATTTGGGTGTCTATTGGACTTTCGTGGACTGTCGAAAAGCAAGGACAGCTCCTCACCTCCAATGTGTTGCCACCAGCTACTTGTGTTGCTAGAGACAGAAGAGGTGGTGGCAGCGGAGTACAGGAGTAAGGGAGCGAACTCTGTACAAGCTGGAGGGGGAGTGACACGGAAACTGTACTGCGAGCATCAAGTGAGTACTGCCTGTTAGTGTACACTTGAATTTCCATTTCAGTGTTAACTTGATGTGAATCCGATGTGTTGCCACCAGCTACTTGTGTTGCTAGAGACAGAAGAGGTGGTGGCAGCGGAGTACAGGAGTAAGGGAGCGAACTCTGTACAAGCTGGAGGGGGAGTGACACGGAAACTGCACTGCGAGCATCAAGTGAGTACTGCCTGTTAGTGTACACTTGAATTTCCATTTCCGTGTTAACTTGATGTGAATCCGATGTGTTGCCACCAGCTACTTGTGTTGCTAGAGACATAAGAGGTGGTGGCAGCAGAGTACAGGAGTAAGGGAGCGAGCTCTGTGCGAGCAGGAGGAGGAGCAAAACAAAAGCTATACTTCGAGCATCAAGTGCGTGCTGTCTCATGATGGGTGCGGTCGTGTGTGCCGTGTGTTTGTGATGTGTGCGTGCGTGTGTGTGTGTGTGAGCACAGTGCAAGCAGGCGGGGGAGTAACAAGATCGTTGTACTGCATCATGTGCATGCTGTCTAATGATGTACGCTGTTAGGGTACTGGTCGAGGGCGTCCAACTTGCAGTGCGAATTCAGTGCAATCAGGTGGGTAAGTGAAGGAAAAGCTGTCCTTCGAGCTTCAAGTGAGTGCTTTCTTATGATGATCATAGTGGTGGTGGTCGTGGTATTGATGATGGCAATGATAATGGTGATGGTTATATTATGCTGATGACGACGACGACGATGATAATGATGATGACGGCGGTGATGATGATGATGATGATGATGATGACAATGATGATGATGATGATGGTGATGGTTTCATTATGCTGATGACGACATTGATGATGTCAAAGATAATGCTGATGACAGCTATGATGATGGTTTCATAATGCTGATGACGACAATAATGATGTCAATGATAATGCTGATGACGGCTATGATGATGATAATGGTGATGGTGGTTTCATTATGCTGATGACAACGATAATGATGGTGTAAATGATAATGCTGATGACAACTATGATGATGATGATGGTGATGATGGTTTCATTATGCTGATGACAACGATAATGATGATGTCAATGATAATGCTGATGACAGCTATGATGATGATGATGATGATGGTTGCATTATGCTGATGACAACGATAATGATGATCATGATGATATTGCTGCTGCTAATGGTTACATTATGCTAATGACGATGATGATGATGATGGCAATGATAATGTCCATGACGACGATGCCGTTGATGGTGATGGTTACATGATGCTGATGACGATGATGATGGTGGTAACATTATGATGATGACAATGATGGGCACAATATGCTGCTGCTGCTGCTGCTGATAATGATGATGATGATGATTATGATGATGGTCACATTTTGCTGATGCCCTATCAGACTCCAATGTGCCGCCAGCTTGATGAAGTCAAGGGGGATGTATAATCATCACAAATGAACCAAAGATACTAGTCCCACGGCAGGTGTGCTTAGCTGTGGTTTTGGGCACGGACGCACGGCCTATATGAGGTTGGGGTGGTGGCTGATTGGACTTAAGTGGGCAGGGTGTGAGCAGTGTTTTTTATTTCAGATTTGTATAGGCTAGCTTGAGTAGCTACTTGGGATACTCAAGCCTGATTTCAGGATGGACGTGAAGCCATCGCATGGCAGATCATGAAGCGCGGAGCCCGGGGGGGTTCGGGAGTAGCGCCAAACCCATGCGTCGGCATGCAGCGACAAAATGGCGACGCAGTGGCGACGTGTCGTCGAAAGAAGAACAAACTGGTATCAATACTTCAATTCTCTGCGTTACCGTTTTTCTTTCCTTTGTTCGTTTTTATTTTTTTATCCCCAATACCTGGGGGGGGGGGGGGGGGGGGGGGGGGCAACTTCTAACCAAAATGACCCCATCGTCCAACTTTGTAGATATCATAGAGAGGATGAAGAATCCGGTTTTATTTCTTGATTTGGCCCAGTAGAAAAAAAGTAACAGTCGTCCTAAGTTTGGGGCCGCGGGGGGGGGGGGGGGGGGGGGGGGGGAGGGGTCAAGGAAAAAATCTGACATTTTCAAAAAATTGGGTACTTTCCAGGCACTTTTTTCTAGCCCTCAGAATGACATGGGAGTGGAACTAGGGTGTTCCTCTACTAAATACCAGTCAAAAAATGCTATTGGGGGAGAGACCCACCACATTTTTTGCCCAGGGTACATGGGGGGGGGGGGGGGGGGGGGGGGGGGGGATCCAGGGTCTCTCTCTCTCTCTCTCTCTCTCTCTCTCTCTCTCTCTCTCCACACACAACGCCCTAACCAACACTTGTACAATGACATACAGAGGGAGACCTCATTCTTCTTTTTCCCGACCCGTCACTGTGCGTCTGTTTACGTTCTGGTGACTAGTGCTAGTTGATGTTATTCGATGGACCCACAATCAAAGGGCACTACCTGCGACAAGTGCGGTAAACAATTGCTTAGCAGCGACCACGGAAACTTAGAGCGCCTTCAGAAGTCTCTTGCGTGCTTGGCTGATTATGTAATGCCTGATTGAAGCTTGGATTGAAGTCCTGATTATTGAAGAATATTGAAAGTGGGCACATTAGGGGCCAAGGGGCCCTGACCCACAACCCCCACCAAACATTGATGATGAAGATTTTCTATGTTCCAACATTCCCAATGGTCTGTAGACCAACTTTAATGGATAGGCCTTTGAAAACCCTGTAAAATGAGCCTAATTAGACACTATTACACTAAGTGGTGGCCGAGATAGTGACTGCAGTGGGTTCCGGAGCCGGGGGGGGGGGGGGGGGGGGGGTCTGCAGAAGGGTGCCTCAGCACTTTTTTGGGATGGGGTCTTTCACTTTTTTTTGCCCCCCCCCTGGCCCAATACCTTCTTTTTTACACCCAATACTGGTATCAATACTTCAATTCTCTGCGTTACCGTTTTTCTTTCCTTTTTTTCCTTTTTCTCTTTAAAAAAACACAATCCCCAATACCTCTCTCATAGGAAATGTCCATGGAAGTGCTAATTTCCGTTTTAATTATATCTGAGTCGAATTTCTGTTACAGGAAATCTCAACAAACAAAAAAAACATCTCAAGCGTCCATTCCGGTTGTTAATTATATTTGAATCAAATTTGTGTCGCAGGAAATCTCAACGGACGTGTCCATTTCCAACTTTGTGTTCACCATCCCAGCTTCGGCGACTCCCTCCTTCCGCACGCCCCTCGTCTCCCTCCGATGGGTGCTCCGCTTTGAACTGTCAGTGGGGCCACAGCTGCAAGTGCCATCAGCAGGGGGCCAACGTGGTGGCCAAGCAATGCAACAGCTTGTCTGGACGCTACCCTTGCTGGTTGTGGCACCTGTCATGCCTGTGCGGTGACAGGGCTGACGTTGTGTCATATATGTAGGGATGAACGAAAGAGGTTTCCTGCTCACGTGGTGGTCAAGCAATGTAACAGCTTGCCTGGTTGCTACCCTTGAGGGCTGTGCCACCTGCCATGCCTGTGCGGTGACAGGGCTGACGTTGTGTCATATATGTAGGAATGAAAGCAAGAGGTTTCCTGCTCACGTGGTGGTCAAGCAATGTAACAGCTTGCCTGGTTGCTACCCTTGAGGGCTGTGCCACCTGCCATGCCTGTGCGGTGACAGGGCTGACGTTGTGTCATATATGTAGGAATGAACGCAAGAGGTTTCCTGCTCACGTGGTGGTCAAGCAATGTAACAGCTTGCCTGGTTGCTACCCCTGAGGGCTGTGCCACCTGTCATGCCTGTGCGGTGACAGGGCTGACGTTGTGTCATATATGTAGGGATGGACGCAAGAGGTTTCCTGCTCACGTGGTGGTCAAGCAATGCAACAGCTTGTCTGGACGCTACCCTTGCTGGTTGTGCCACCTGTCATGCCTGTGCGGTGACAGGGCTGACGTTGTGTCATATATGTAGGGATGAACGAAAGAGGTTTCCTGCTCACGTGGTGGTCAAGCAATGTAACAGCTTGCCTGGTTGCTACCCTTGAGGGCTGTGCCACCTGCCATGCCTGTGCGGTGACAGGGCTGACGTTGTGTCATATATGTAGGAATGAAAGCAAGAGGTTTCCTGCTCACGTGGTGGTCAAGCAATGTAACAGCTTGCCTGGTTGCTACCCTTGAGGGCTGTGCCACCTGCCATGCCTGTGCGGTGACAGGGCTGACGTTGTGTCATATATGTAGGAATGAACGCAAGAGGTTTCCTGCTCACGTGGTGGTCAAGCAATGTAACAGCTTGCCTGGTTGCTACCCCTGAGGGCTGTGCCACCTGTCATGCCTGTGCGGTGACAGGGCTGACGTTGTGTCATATATGTAGGGATGGACGCAAGAGGTTTCCTGCTCACGTGGTGGTCAAGCAATGCAACAGCTTGTCTGGACGCTACCCTTGCTGGTTGTGCCACCTGTCATGCCTGTGCGGTGACAGGGCTGACGTTGTGTCATATATGTAGGGATGAACGAAAGAGGTTTCCTGCTCACGTGGTGGCCAAGCAATGCAACAGCTTGTCTGGTTGCTACCCCTGAGGGCTGTGGCACCTGCCATGCCTGTGCGGTGACATGGTGGAGGTGGAGGGGTACTCGTGCCCATGTGGTAGACAGGCCAGTGTTGGCCCAAGACAAGCCCACACCACAGCTTCTGGACTGTGTGTAGGGATGAACACTGCTGTGTCCCTGCCCATGTGGTGGACAAGCAATGCAACAGCACGTCTGGTCGCTACCCCTGCTGGTTGTGGCAGCTGTCAAGCATGTGCTGTCATCATCATCATCATCATAGACATAATCATAATCATCGCCTTAGATGTTGATCAAAGACAAGCCCAACCCACTGCTTCTGGTTTTCTTGTAGAAGAAGAAGAAGAAGTATCATTATTACAAGGTTCTAAACGCCGGCAATTTGGCGTCAAACTGTCTGAAGAATACAATACTTCCCCCTGTGTGATAACCACGAAAATCGGGTTTCAAACTCGGGCCAATTATTGACATGCCCAAGTTTGTACACTGACAGTTTAACGACTTGTCAAGGTCTGAGGGGCTTTATTGTAGGAATGAATGCAGCAGTGTGTGTGTGTATGAGAGTTGATAGGTTGTGGGTGGGTTTATGTGGTGGTGGTGGTGTCGGGAGGGGGGGGGTCCCCGCATATACCGCGGTCATGCCAAGCAACAGCTTTTCTTTCTAGTTTTGATTTTTCTAGTTGTAACGAGGTCAAACCTCGACGAGTTCAAAGCCGTCAATATTAATTTGTTTAATGTTGCTGACAATAGCGGGGCTAGAAAACTAATGGGTATTAGAGTTTTGCAACAGGGCTAACGATGAGGCATAAGATTGGGGACGTTGCTGTTTTGATGACATGGTCTAGGTAATGATAACGCCTGGTGGGGCGTGGTGTTAAGGGAGCCCGCCGTACGCGGGTGGGAAGCGGTCTCCTACCTCAACTGGACAAGCTACCATCGCTGTTGACAACGACCTGCAACGCCAAGAGCGACCAAAGGGGGAGTCGAACCCCGGACTCTTCATCCTCAAGCGTATGTCATGGTCTATATCCCGTTGGGATGCTCACCGTCTGCTGGCAGTGTAAGCATGGGTGGTAGGAACACTGTTAAACCACACCTCTTCACATTTCTTTTTCGGCTTCGGGAAGCAGCTTCTAGGCAGCTCCCTGCGCGAGCCACTGGGCCAAACCCCAAGCTTTCGACAGTTCTGGACAGCTAGTTATGTCACCTCGCAGGTGCACTAGCTTGCGTTTACTGTGGCTCAATAGCCAGCCAGGGGATCTGCCTAGAAGCTGCTGCTCCTATCTGAAAAAAAGCACTGCCTTGGTATGGAATGGAGTCCACGTGGACATTTCAACGACATGCCAGGGTCAATATATAACTTTTTTTCTTTTTCATTTGGTCTCGGAACGCAATAAGCTAGGAAGCTACAAAATACAGAGCAAGCTGTTTGCAGTTCCATTGTACGGCTGGCATTAACAGATAGATTTCAACCTACACAAAAGCTGACTACCGTTCGGTTCATCTACAGTTGTACATGTATGCAATGTTGATGTTACTACCAAAGACTGCGAGCAGCCTTAAAGCAATTTGGCTGCTCGCTGTCTTCGGCAGAAATAAATAGCAGGAGACATGTAACCACGTCCAAGTTCTCAAGCTCGGTACACCATCTTTGCTCTACCGTTGCTGGTGGTCCCAGTCAAGTTTGTTTAGGACGCCGCGTCCATTGCGTCGTAGAGGGGAGGGGCCTCTGACCAGATGGAAGGGTCTGTTGCGAAGCAGGACGCAGGCTATACAATTTGTTGCGTCTCTGGCAGCAGAGCTGGGGGTCCTCTTGAAGTACCCTGGTCCCAGTTCGGTATATTGTCTGCTGCCTTACTGTTTCAGGGAGCCTACTCCCCCCTGCATCATTCCATCCCGCACATGATATTTTGAAATACTCCCCAGCATCCATCCATTCACCCACCCACCAATCCACCCGCCCATCCATCAATTCAACCGGGCACCCACACGTCAATCCACACAATCACCAATCCACCCACACACATACACGCATCCACACATCCACCTACCTACCCAGCAATCCACCCACCCATCCAGCAATCCACCCACTTTACCACCTAGGCACCTACCCCTCCACACATATATCCACCCTCCTACCCACAAACCCACCTACGTACCCAGCCACCCACACATCCGTCCACCTACCACCCACCCATTCATCAATCCACACACGTTAACGGGTAAAAATTGATTAGGGGGGCGGGGGCGGTAGCTGCCCAGAAGCTGGGGGGGCGGGGGGGGGGGGGCTTCGCGTTCGACGGTTGCGGTTGCTCTGACATGTAGTATTCCGCTACTGAGTGCTGACATGATGGTAGCTAAGCACTTTGCCCTCTTTCGTGTCCCCGCCTTCCTCGCTCTGAATTGTTCGCGGAGTCTTCGATCTGCCCATGTCCTCGAATTTCCTTTCCCCTCTAGTTACTAGTGACTGATAAAGCGTTTTCCCTTGTCGCTTGTGAAACGCGCTCAGGACTTGTCTGCTCCATGTCGCCTCTCATTCATCTCCCCTCAGAAGTCGTGGCAGATCTGGTGCAGCGCGCCCTCCGTCTGGAGGCCCCGGTATGTGAAATATCCACTGTTTGCCGCTTCTGGCAATTCGATCGTGGTGCGCAATCTTGCCGAGGCGTTAATGCCCATAGAGAACGGCAACATGTTCAGTGTCCTCCGTCGTGCCTTGGAGCATCACAAGTTGGATATTGCTCTTGATCTAGTTTCCCGGCCAGGATCCTTGGAAGCGTCAGCGGAAGCCCTGGTGTTGGTCGCCCAGAATGGGCACACTGACTTGGCCAGGTGCCTAATGAATTCCCCACAGCATGCTGCCCATGCCGACTACCGAGATGGAGAGGCACTTGTCCAAGCAGCATTAGGTGGCCACGTAGAGGTAGTGCGCATCTTGTTGGATGCCCCCCAGCATGCTGCTCATGCTGTCTGTCGAAATGGATGGGCACTTTTGGGAGCAGCATTTGGTGGCCAACCTGAGGTAGTGTGCATCTTGTTGGATGCCCCACAGCCTGCTGACCATGTTGACTGCCGAGATGGATGGTCACTTTTGGGAGCAGCATTTGGTGGCCACCCTGAGGTGGTGCGCATCTTGTTGGATGCCCCACAGCATGCTGCCCATGCTGACCACCGAGATGGACTGGCACTAAATGAACACGCAAGAGGTGGTCACGTAGAGGTAGTGCGTATCTTGTTGGATGCCGTACAGCACTCTGCCCATGCTGACTGCCGAGGTGAACTGGCACTTAATGAAGCAGCAAGAGGTGGCCACGTAGAGGTAGTGCACATCTTGTTGGATGCTCCACAGCATGCTGTCCATGCTGACTGCCAAGATGGAGCGGCACTTGTGGCAGCAGCAAGAGGTGGCCAAGTAGCGGTAGCACACATCTTGTTGGATGCTCTGCAGCATGCTGCCCATGCTGACTGCCAAGATGGAGCGGAACTTACCTTGTGGCAGCAGCAAGAGCTAACCTGTTTAATCTCATATTGTTCGTCCTGGGCGGGTATTACGGGTAATACCCGGGTATTACGGGTAATACCCGGGTATTACGGGTAGTACCCTGCGCCTCGATAAACATTTTGGGCGCGTAACTCACAAACACCCCCTCGCACGCTGCGTACCTCTTAAGAAGTACGCCATCTTCACCTCCGTAATCGGGTGAATGTGGTCGCAGGTGCAAATTTTCGTCGACCAGCCTTCCAAAGTTTGGGTATGGCGGGCCAATTAGCTAAAAACGACTGGAAACCTGGCAACCGTTGTGAGGTTCTTGCGGACGCTGTGCACCAAGCTGTGCAGGATGGTTCTTCAGCCGCACCCATAGCATCGGCCGCAAGCGCTTTGACGTCGTAAAGCAGCGTGGTAAAGGCAGCAGCTTCAATGTAACGCTCGATATCGGGGTCGAGGTCCAGGCTGGTCTGAAGAGTCTTGTCCCGGCGAGCTCCAAGGTCGAACTGGAGGGATTTGACGACAGCGATATATCGGAGAATGAGTTATCTAGCGAAATGTTAGAGGAGGAGGACGAAGAAGTCGACACGAGAAAGATTTCCTAGGATGACTGGCGTGAGGTCCATGTGACAACTTGCAAGAGGATGGCTGCTGGCTACACTGAACCAGGGCCTGGAAGGCTGAGGCATGCTGAGCTCCTAGATGTGGACCCAGACAATGATCCACTCATGTTTTTCCTTCGGTTCCTGCCCAAGAAAGCTGTGTCTGACATATTGGAGCTCACTGATGAGAGGGGGAAGCAGATGCACCGCCCTACATGGAGCATGGAATTGTGAGACTTCTACACATGTGCACGAGTACACTCGCGCACACACACACCTATCTACACACACAAGCACACCAACACACACACTTGCATGCATGGACATCATGCATCCAAGGTCCTAACACATTCACACACACACACACACACATACACAGGTACTTTGTCACACATGCAAGCGCACCCACATGCATGGACGCAAACACAAGCATAGACACATGCACACACATGCAAGGGCACACACATACACGCATGTATGTAGGTGCTTGTCCATGTGTGTGTATGACACATTGACACCACTAACTTCCCTCTCTCACACACCAACTACCCACAAACACCCACATACATGTAGGTGGGTGTCTATGCAGGTGGGTGTATGATACATTGACACCATTACCTTCCCACACATACACACCAACCACCCACAAACATGTATGCGCACATGCATGTATGTGGGTGTCCATGCAGGTGGGTGTCTTGTAATTGTGGGGAGGCTATTTGGATCTATGGAAAACCTCTTACCCTAGCCAATGGGCTGCAGCTGCCTAGGTACCCGTACCCAAATCCAAAGGCAGTGTTTATGACAAGAACAGCTATCGAGGTATTGCGGTGAGCAACTCCATAGGAAAGATCTTCTCCCTCTGCATGCTACGTAGACTAGATGATTGGGCAAAAGAATTCAACCTCAGAGCCGCCGGCCAACATGGATTTAGAAGTGGTAGGGGTACTGCAGATGCGTCATTCATTCTTAACCATATTGTAGATAAATACAGAGAGAAGGAAAAACCACTCTTTGTGGCTTTTGTCGATTTCAATAAGGCTTATGATTGGGTCAACAGAGACTTGCTATGGGATTGCTTAGCAAGGCTAGGAGTCAAAGACCCCTATCTTAGTATTCTTAAGTCCATGTATAATCATGTTGTTTTCCAAGTTCGCCTACATGGGGACATTGGATCCTCCTTCCCATCCCTTGTAGGAGTTAAACAAGGGGACCCCCTATCCCCACTCCTATTCGGTCTATTCATTGATAGAATTGAATCATTCCTCCAACCCAAGCTCCCAAATGTAGGGGCTGAGCTTAGGGGAAATATTCTGCAACTGTTACTTTATGCTGATGACCTAGCTATAATGGCAGAATCCCCGGCAGATATGCAAGCGATGCTTGACTGCCTGAGGGATTTCTGCGAGGCTACTAAGATGGCTGTGAGTACAAAGAAAACTGAGGTTGTCGTTTTCAACAAGCAATTCTGTGATGAGGCCCGCATGGATCCTGATTACAAATTTGTCAATGATGGAGCACAACTCTCTACAAAGTTATCTTTCATCTACCTGGGATCCCTCTTTGTGGATGGTGACTCAAGCAGTCGTGAAAAAGCTGTTTTTTCTAGGATGCTCACTAAGGCCCAAAAGGCACACCACATGCTCCGTAGGCAATGCCATACAATGGAATATATATATATATATATATATATATATATATATATATATATATATATATACAATATTGATATTCTCACCCACCTATTTGATTCTCTTGTACAACCTATCCTGAATTTTGTTTGTGAGGTGTGGGCTCCTTCTATTCTGAACAACACACTTATCTCAAATGACCATGCTTGTGAGAAATGGCATTGAGGTATACTTAAACAAATGTTGGGCGTTTGCCAATCTACTACATCTAATTTTATCATGGAAGAGCTGGGTAGAACCCCGGTGTGTTTTGCTTGGCTTAAACAAGCTTTGCGCTTCTGGAACAAGATCATAGATAAAGAAACTGAGGATATCATTATAATGGCTCTTGAGGAATCTTTTGATTCCAACACTGGCTGGGTTCATGACTTACGCTGTGCTCTCCACAAGCTAGGATCCAGTAAAAACCTCAACATTTTGGAGGCTGTCGATGTCGAAGGTATTATGTCTGAAGTTTTTGAGTCGTGGAGGTTTAAGTACCCAAGTGACACCAAAGCAGTCAGAGACATTCCTAATGAGAGAAGGGTTGGTTTTAAACGCCTCCGATACCAGAAATGATGAGAATGGCTTGATTCCCTTTACATCCGCCTTACATAAGCATGATCAGATTCGTTCTATATCACAGTTTAGAATGGGCTCCCATTGGCTGAACACAGAAAGAATGAGGATGGTGGATGGAGCACAAATCCCCCGTTCAATGAGACACTGTCAATTCTGTGGGTTCCAAAAACCTGAGGATGAAATGCATATGTTTGAGTGCCCTTTTTATAATGATATTCGCCTCCGCTACCGGAAGCTGTTTACAGATATTTATAGGCATGTCCATGAGGATACCGACTTTATGGAATGTGGAATTCTGCGATTCCACATTTAGAACCTTTATGAATGGAAATGGCATTAAGACTTTTTGGAGCAACCTAGCCGACTATCTATCTTTCTACTTGTAAAAAAGCAAGACAGGAAGCCGCGGACTGCTTAGTGGCACCGTAATTTATTATCCTTTTTTCTTGTGACTTCTCGTTTGTTAGCTTCTTACCTCCGCCACTGTTAGTGGTTGAGATCTGGGTCCTGCTCTAGGGGGTTTAAAAACTACGCCACTAAAACGGTGGTTGGGGGTTTGGTTTGTTTGTCCTCGACACACCCTTGATGTATTGGATGTTTTGCTCTGTGGGTGCTATTTCTTTTTGTTTAAAGCACTGAGTCTCATACACCCTCGCGGTGTCAAGTAGACTTTAACATGTAATGTAATGTAATTGTGAGGACTCTGCCGCACGTATGTGTTTCTTCATTATACAGTCCATGAGTGTGATATGATGATGATGGTTACATTCTTCCTCGCGCCCTACTGGACACCAAATGTGCCCGTGGTTCGACGGAGGCAAGGTATATGAAGCTATGTAACCAAGTTCAAGTCCAAGTTACTGTTTCGCAACCTGTGGGAGCGGAACAGACCACTATGGGGCCAAAGCCAGGTTTACATTGAAGCAGGGTTCACATCGGAGCTATATTTTGTAATGCTGACGACGGCGAGCAGCCAAATTGCTGGATGAAGCTATGTAACCAAGTTCAAGTAATATTGGAGCTAGGGCCAGTGTGACAAACAAACAGAAAAACAGACCACGGGGTGATCCTACTAATTCTGGAATGAGTATGCAAGGGCAATGGGCCAGTCCGCTTGGAATATGATATTTACGAAACATGATAAGTACTATGAGTACTGTCCTTGATAAGCACGATATGTACAGCACCTTGTAGGGTTTCCAAGTACGATATCATACATATATAATATATATACAGTATCGTAGAATATGAATAATATAATGCGTAGCCGGCGCGGTATTAGCCCGGGGGTACAATGTGTAGATGTTCAAAGGCTAAAAAGGGAGAATCTGATTGCCCCCCCCCCCCACACCCCCCTCCCACACACACCAGCTCCCCTAATTGGTGGGCGACCCAAGGGAATCGAGTCCTAATCCGATCACCCGGTCAATCATACAATTTTGTGATAGTCTGAACTAGGGGAGTGTATACACTCCCCAAATGTGCTAGGGGAGTGTATACACCCAAATGAACTAGGGGAGTGTATACACTCCCCAAATGAACTAGGGGAGTGTATACACTCCCCAAATGTGCACTCACTGGACATCAAGCGCTTGATGCCCGGTGAGTGTATAGTCTAATTCAGACAATCACATATATCGCCTGGCAATCTTGGGGACCAGTAAGATATTGACATCCCTACACATGTATTCATATACGTGTTTCATCCCTACATAAACGTATTCATGTACGTGTTTCATCCCTACATATGCGTATTCATGTACATGTTTCATCCCTACATATACATATTCATGTACGTGTTTCATCCCTACATATGCGTATTCATGTACGTGTTTCATCCCTACATATGCGTATTCATGTACGTGTTTCATCCCTACATATACGTATTCATGTACGTGTTTCATCCCTACATATGCGTATTCATATACGTGTTGCATCCCTACATATACGTATTCATGTACGTGTTGCATCCCTACATATACGTATTCATGTACGTGTTGCATCCCTACAAATACGTATTCATGTACGTGTTGCATCCCTACATATACGTATTCATGTACGTGTTGCATCCCTACATATACGTATTCATGTACATGTTGCATCCCTACAAATACATATTCATGTATGTGTTGCTGGCCAACATATACGTGTTTCATCCCTATATATACGTCTTCACATGTTTCTAGTCTGCTTCCACGATTCCACTCTCTGTGGGTAACTGTGCTGACAGAAGTAATGACACTATGCCAATCACATGGGATGTGACGACATAAGCACTCGGTGGGAACAGAGCGATCTTGGCACAAAAACTATTATTAGTTGAAAAAAGACTTATCTTCCTCAGGGTTGAGTGATAGGGGGCTGATACAAGCACATTTAAACGTTGGCATTTTCCTGGTAAATATATGTTTACCGCCAAAGATGGCGGGCAGCCAAATTGCTGGCTGGAGCTATGTCACCAAGTTCAAGTTCAAGCTGATACGAGCACCCCGTTGGGTAAGGCGTTTTTTTCTTTTTCTTTAGCGACGATAGTGATGGCATACATAGTGTGGGAAAACACCACTATGCCAGATACATGGGATGTTAAGACAAGAGCACTCAGTGCTGATACAAGCACCCCATCACGTGGGGTAAGGCGGATATATTTGTAGCGAAGAAAGCGATGGCATACATGCTGTGGGGAAACAACACTTGCCAGACACATGGCATGTGGCAACAAAAGCAATCGATGGGACTCAAGCGACCTTGACACGAGAAATGAGCTTAGCTGAAACAAGAGCCTCAATCCCTCTTGGCTAAGTGATAGTGGGCTAGCCCGTTTCAGTGATACGATTGGTTTAGTGGTACACCAAATCGCTTTGACGACAAAGGGTCGGGGGTTCGATTCCCCCTACGGTCACCCTTAGCGTTGCAGGTCATTATCAACCGCGATGGTAGCTTGGCCAGTCGAGGTGGTAGACCGTTCTCTGCCCGCGTACGACGGGTTCCCTTAACACCACGCCCCACCAGGCGTTATCATTCCCCGATAGTGGGCTGATACAAGCACCCGTGGGGTCAGACAGATTTGTCACAAATTCACAAAGAAAGCAGCATACATCGCTAACACATGCGATTTGATGCATTCCAAGACATAACAGAGCTAAGTGATAGTGGGCTGCTACAAGCACCCCAACATATGGGGTAAGGAGGATAGGTTTGTATCAAAAAAAAAAAAAAAAGCGATGACATACATACTGTGGGGAATCGACATTATGCCAGACACATGGGATGTGAGGACAAAAGCAATCAGTGCTGATACAAGCACCCCATCACGTGGGATAAGGCGGATGTATTTGTAGGGAAGAAAGCGATGGCATACATACTGTGGGGAAACAACACTTGCCAGACACATGGGATGTGGTGGCAAAAGCACTTGATGGGACTACAGCGACCTTGGCACAAGAAATGTTCTTAGGTGAAACAAGTGCTTCACCCCCTCTTGGCTATGTGATACTGTGTTGATACCAGCACTCTTTGGGGTAGGAAATGCGCTTAGCTGAAGCAAGCATTTCACTCCCTCTTGACTGGGTGATAGTGGGCTGAAACAAGCACCCCGTGGGGTAATTTTTGTTTGTTTTTAGTTGTGAAAGGACTTTCACCCTAGGAGGTGGGTCTCCCGACACAAACCAGCAACATGGAGGATTCAGTTCGAATGGTGGTGCCCCTCCTAGAATGTAAAGTAGGCGCACTTAGGGTTGGTGAGAGATACCAACCCACGACCAAACGAACATGATAAGACAGATATTTCTGTCACGATTACACAACTTCAACGAACAACAACTTTAACGAACAACACACATGCTGTGGGGAAGCAATGCAATGCCCGACTAGTAGGATGTGTCAATGGAAGCGTTGGTCACCACACAACCTCGTTGTAAGGCCCTCTCAGAACGATGATCGTCACACAACCTCAGATCCTCGTTGTGTGACAAATACAAAAGCAATGATACGCCTGGTAGGGCGTGGTATTAAGGGAGCTCTGTCTTACGGGGGTGGGGAACGGGCTGCTAATTTCCCTGGACAAAGCTACCATGACGGTTGACAGCAACCGCGAACACTTAAGCGCACCCATAGGGATTCAAACACCGCACCTTCATCGTTTCAACGAGCTATACCAAAGGGCCATTCATCAAAACGGGATGTGGGAAAAATACATCGGGTTGTCAAGTTCGATATCGTGAATAGATATATCGTACAATGCATTGTTCAATATCGTGCACTATAGCACAATATACCGTACGGTATAAATATTAAAATATAGCGTACGATATATTGTATGATATTGTATGGTATATCGCACGATGATCTTAGAACCAGAGCGATATTGACAACCCTACAAATACATACATAAACGCTACGCCCTTTGGCGAGGCATGAGGTCGAGGGGGCCAGCCCATTTGCTTTCGCTGAGGCCAAGTACCGCAGTTTGGCCCCCTTATTGTGGTCTCCTAATTATGGTCCCCAATTGTGGTCCCATCACTGTGCGAATGATCAAATAAACTTCCTTGCCCCTTAAGCTGAATTAGCATCTGCGACAGTGTTTTTCTTTTCTGCTACAAGCAGCAGCTTCTAGACAGCTCCCCTGGCTGGCTATTCAACTGGACCTGGTGCAACTCAGTACACCTGCAAGGTGCAACAATCAGCTGTCCAGAACTACTGAAATAGGGTGGTATAGCGCAGCTGCTGGCTCACAGAGCTGCCTAGAAGTTGGTAAGAAAAGCCGAAAATAAAATCCCTGCATATTACCTTCTTTGCCCCTTCAGCTGAACAAGCATCATCAGACAGGACACAATTTTCTTCATCTTTCTCTCAGACTTGGAAAGGAGGCTTGTTTTATTCTTCCTCTTAATGTATGCCTCCTTTTCCTTCTCAACCCTACCCTTGCCACCTTCCATCAGCCCCTTGCCCTTGGCTAGGGGTAATGATATTTCATTTGCTGCATGCCCTTCCCCAACTTTCTCTCGTCCCGGATTCATCAGTCCATGAGGGAAAACGCAGGCATCAGAGCCATAGGGCATAGTTGATTCGCTTCCATGTTGCGACTGCATGGACTGACACATGGACCCAAGCAGCCTCATTGCCGAGCCTCCAGGCAAACTATTGTTGCCACTCACAGGCCTGGAAGATGCAGCAACAGCAGCAGCAAAAGCAGCATCGGAATCAGCTGCAGTAACGACAGCAGCAGCAGCAAACCTGTCTATGCCCACAGGCCCGGAAGCAACAGCAACAACGACAGCAGAAGAATACAAGTCACCGCCCACAGGCCCAGAAGATGCAACAGCAGCAACAACGACAGCAGCAGGATACCCGTCACCGCCCACAGGCCCGGAAGCAACAGCAACAACGACAGCAGAAGAATACAAGTCACCGCCCACAGGCCCAGAAGATGCAACAGCAGCAACAACGACAGCAGCAGGATACCTGTCTCCGCCGAAAGGCCTGGAAGCAACAGCAACAACGACAGCAGAAGAATACAAGTCACAGCCCACAGGCCCAGAAGATGCAACAGCAGCAACAACGACAGCAGCAGCAGGATACCCGTCTCCGCCCACAGGCCCGGAAGCAACAGCAACAACGGCAGCAGAAGAATGCAAGTCACCGCCCACAGGCCCAGGAGATGCAACAGCAGCAACAACGACAGCAGCAGGATACCTGTCTCCGCCCAAAGGCCCGGAAGCAACAGCAACAACGACAGCAGAATATTCAATTCCCTCCCAAGCCCAGGAGATATAACAGCACAACAACGACAGCAGCAGGATACCTGTCCTCCCCTCCGCCCAAGGCCCGGAATCAACATCACAACGACAGCGAGAAATAAAGTCACGCCCACGCCCAGAAGATCAACGCACACACGACAGCAGCGCTGATTAAACCCGTCTCCGCCCAAAGGCCCGGAAGCAACAGCAACAACGACAGCAGAAGAATACAAGTCACCGCCCACAGGCCCAGAAGATGCACAGCAAGCAACAAACTACACTGCAATCCTTCTCCCGCCCACAGGCCCGAGCAAAGCAACACGCAGCAGAAGAATCAAGTCACCGCCGCAGGGGCCCAGAAGATGCACGCAGAAACAACGACAGCACAGCAGCAGTACCCGTCACCACCGCCCCGAGGCAGGAACAACAGCAAGACCACAGAGAAGAATACAAGTCACCGCCCACAGGCCCAGAAGATGCAACAGCAGCAACAACGACAGCTGCAGGATACCTGTCTCCGCCCAAAGGCCCGGAAGCAACAGCAACAACGACAGCAGAAGAATACAAGTCACCGCCCACAGGCCCAAAAGATGCAACAGCAGCAACAACGACAGCAGCAGCAGGATACCCGTCACCGCCCACAGGCGTGGAAGCAACAGCAGCAGCAGCAGCAGCAACGGCAGCAGCAGTAGCATACCTGTCACCGCCCACAGGCCCAGAAGATGCAACAGCAGCAACAACGACAGCAGCAGCAGGATACGCGTCACCGCCCACAGGCCCGGAAGCAACAGCAGCGGCAGCAGCAGCAGCATACCTGTTGCTGCCCACAGGCCCAGAAGATGCAGCAGCAGCAGCAGCAGCAGCAGCAGGAACGGAAGCAGCAACAGGATACCTGTCTCTGCCCACAAACCCGGAAGATGCAGCAGCAGCAACAGCAGCAACGGAAGCAGCAACAGTACCGACAGCAGCAGCATACCTGTCGCGGCCCACAGGCCTGGAAGCAGCAGTAGCAGCGACAACCGCATACCTGTCGCCACCCACAGGCCTGGAAGCAGCAGCGGCAGCAGCAACAACAGCAGCAACAACACCAGAAGGATACTTGCGCCCGCCCACAGGCACAGAAGCAGCAGCAGCAGGATACCTGCGACTGCCCACAGCCCAGGTAGATTCAGACATACTAGCAACCATACGGGCAGATCCCCAGGGGTTGCCTAGGTCGGGTTTGATGTTTTGATTTAACAGCATATACCTCATCATGCTGGTAGTCCGTCTCCTGCTGTCAGTGGCACAGGACAGGGACGTAGTCTTCCCTATCATCTGGTTGCTTGCTGGCAGGTCTTGATTTGACACGAAACCCGTCATGCTCGTTGTCTGCCTTTGGCTAGCAGAGCCCAAGGGTTGTGACTTAGTGCCTGACAGGTCTTGCTTTAACATGAAAGCCATCATGCAAGTCGTCCTCCTTCGGCTAGCTGTGCCCAAGGGAAGTGACGTAGTGCTTGGCAGGTCTTGATTTGACATGAAACCCGTCAAGCTCGTCGTCTGCCTTCGGCTAGCAGTGCCCAAGGGTTGTGACTTAGTGCCTGGCTGGTCTTGATTTGACATGAAACCCATCATGCTAGTCGTCCTCCTTCGACTAGCTGTGCCCAAGGGAAATGACGTAGTGCTTGGCAGGTCTTGATTTGACATGAAGCCCGTCGTGCTCGTAGTCTTCCTTCGACTAGCTGTGCCCAAGGGTTGTAACATAGTGCCTGGCAGGTCTTGGTTTGACATGGAACAAAGACTCATGCCCGAAGTCTTCCTTCGGCTAGCTGTGCCCAGGGGTAGTGATAGAGTGTTTCCTTGCAGGTTGTTGTTGGCAGCCAGATCTTGATTTAACACGAAACCCATCATGCTAGAAGTCCTCCTTTGCCTGTCAGCGCCCAGGGGTAGTGATAGAGTGTTTCCTTGCAGGTAGTTGTTGGCTGCCTCATCTTGATTTAACATGACACCCATCATGCTAGAAGCCCTCCTTTGGCTGCCGGTGCCCAAGGGTTGTGACCTAGTGCCTGGCAGGTCGTTGTTGGCTGCCGCATCTTGATTTACCGTGAAATCCATCATGATCGAAGTCCTCCCTTGCCTGTAGGTGCCACAGGATAGGGACATGATTAGAGGATAGAAGAGGTAGGTTGTCTTAGAGAGTTGTCTTATGTCTACGCGACCATGGTGATCCTTGCAAGGACATAGTAGCTAAAGAAGCTACATGCAAGGACATAATAACTAAAGAAGCTCCTTGCAAGGACATAGTAGCTAAAGAAGCTCCTTGCAAGGACATAGTAGCTGAAGAAGCTCCTTGCAAGGACATAGTAGCTAAAGAAGCTACATGCAAGAATATTCTAGCTGAAGAAGCTACATGCAAGAATTATCTAGCTGAAGAAGCTACTTGCAAGGACATGGTAGCTGAAGAAGCTACATGCAAGAATATTCTAGCTGAAGAAGCCACTTGCAAGGACGTAGTAGCTGAAGAAGCTACATGCAAGAATATTCTAGCTGAAGAAGCTACATGCAAGAATAATCTAGCTGAAGAAGCTACATGCAAGGACATAGTAGCTAAAGAAGCTACTTGCAAGGACTTAGTAGCTGAAGAAGCTACATGCAAGAACATTCTAGCTGAAGAAGCTACTTGCAAGAACATAGTAGCTGAAGAAGCTACTTGCAAGGACATAGTAGCTGAAGAAGCTACATGCAAGAATATTCTAGCTGAAGAAGCCACTTGCAAGGACATTGTAGCTGAAGAAGCTACATGCAAGAATATTCTAGCTGTAGAAGCTACTTGCAAGGACGTAGTAGCTGAAGAAGCTACATGCAAGAATATTCTAGCTGAAGAAGCTACTTGCAAGAACATAGTATCTGAAGAAGCTACTTGCAAGGACATAGAAGACAAAGATGCTACTTAAAAAGACACTGCGGCTGAAGAAGCAACTTTCAGGGACATAGTTGTTGAAGAAGCTTGAAGCAACAGATAGTTCTTTCTCTGTTTTCAGCCGGTGCATTACAAGTGCATGTGTATTTGGAGTGGGTAACCCAGACTCAGCAGGATGTGGCCAACTGCTGCACGGGCATCATAATAGTACATAGTTAGCAGCAATATATACGTAGCAATGTGACTCACAAATTCATATCCAGGACATCTGAGAGGTAGGTTGGAAAGTTATCACTCCCAGCCCGCTCAGGAGCATGATCCCCTTTCGACACATGCACAAAGCTGTCTTCTGAGCTGAGGGCGTCCTTTGGATCTTCGCCAACATAGCAGTGCAAGTCATCCACATAGGGGTGTGAACCGATGTCCAACGAACCAACGCTAGGGTTCATTCTGGAATGCGTTGCCAACCTGAAGGAAAGGGAACATGGAGTATTGGAGTGTACCTGTTGACTTGTTGACCTGTGTATAGAACAATGGACGTGGGCGTGGGCGTGGGCGTGGGCGTGGGCGAGGGCGTTTTCTTCCAGAATTGCAGGTACCGCTGATCTAGGGCAGCATAGGGCGGTATCATTTCACCTAGTCACCTAGTAGCATCTCATCTAGTCACCTAGTAGCAGCAGCTGTCTACTGACATTTGTCCCTGACAGCGCAATGACCGCCGCCTGGACAAGGGAAAGCATTGCACAAGCTCAGAGCGGAGGCAACACAAGCAACAAAGGATCGACTGGGGGCGTTCCCGCGCGCTATCAGAAGCAACACAACCAACAACCGGTCGACTGAAAGGTGCTCCCGGGCAGTATCCCAGTTTCCAATCGCCTGGCAGCGCAACCAGATCAGAGAGAGATGCCCCGGGCAGGGGAGGGTTGTGAATGATAATACAGCCGAAGGTAGCGAAATGTCCTCAACAAAAAAACGGGACCACCTGGAACTACGAAAAACTATCTTCTTCTAGAAGTTCTGTGGGAAGGAGCAGCACGGAGGGGCTTGCGGCTTGGCGGTGCATGGAGGGACTTCAGAGCTATTCCTGGTGCGATACCTCGCGTTCCAATCCGTACGCCACGCCGATGCACATTTGTTTTGCTTTCGATCTCTCTATGACTCCAACTCGACAGGAATCAATGAGTTTCCACGGGATTCAGCGCTCACCTGATTGGAGCTGCTCTATTACGCGCTGGATGATAAGGTGCGGGATAAGCCAGTGATGCTGGTGACACCGCTTACTTATTGAATCTGAGTACAGCTACAAATTACACTGACCGCCCTTATCAACCTGAGGTGACCGGCCCGTCGTTGGGGTTCAAGCGCAGGTGGCTTGAACCCTGGCTTGCTGGATACGGTAACCAAATCACCGTAACCAAATGTCTATATCATATCTCAGTAACCGAATATCGACCCTTGCGAATTGAACTGAATCTATCTCGACAGGAATCAATGAGTTTCAATTCGGGATTCAGCGCTCACCTAATTGAAGCTGCTCAATTACGCGCTGGATGATAAGGTGCGGGAGAAGCCATTGATGCTGCTGACACCGCTTGCGTATTGAATCAATACACCGGCGGTCTGAATACAACTACGAAAGTGGCTTGAACCTCTTGGATGCTGATACGGTAACCAATGATACGGTAACCAAATATCTACGTAAAATATCTGAGTAACCGAATATCTCAAGATTGCGAATTGAACTGAAACCATACCGTAGTTGGAGAGTTCCTACGGACTCTTAGGACCGGACATACGTACTCTGCAACTATTGCGTATTCTGCAACGTTATGTGCCAAATGCCTCAGCTTCCACGGTTACTTGATCACGCGCTGCTTCAAGTTCGGCCATCGTGCGATACGATCCACCTGACAGGGCCAAGTCAGATACGCGTGCTCATGGCTGGACAGAAGCTGCACAGCAACGACTGGCTGGGTTTTCCCGGCTTACCGGTTTCTCGGCTTACCGGCTCACCATTACCCAGCTTCCGCACAAGTCCAGTTGACAGCGCAAATTATGGTCTTTCAATTTTTGTTTTGAAAAAAGTTCATTCGGCACCTTGAATGGGGTCGGCCAGTCATATCGGGAATTTGGGGCCTCGGAGTGTCCCTTACCAATCAAAACTGATGTGTAATGCTCCGGGAGTGATTATAATGCGTAATCATAGTAATATACGCATAGTTGGCGGAACAAACATGGGATATGTCGCTTGAACTAGGCTTGAACGACCCAAAACAGCCAAAGAACGTGATTTTTGGCGGAGCCCCCCCTTCCCCTAGTGTTACCCATTTGTCCGTTCGACCATCCATCCATCCATCCATCCATCCATCCATCCATCCATCCATCCATCCATCCATCCATCCATCCATCCATCCATCCATCCATCCATCCATCCATCCATCCATCCATCCATCTGACCGTGATGAAGCCTGACACGTCAGCCAACGGTATCGTAACTAACTCGCTTCCGTTGCCACCTGTCGCTCCGTTGCGATCACTTGCTCGTGGCGACGCTGCACAGAACTTGTCGTGCTTACAGTGCCTAGAAAGGATGCGGAAACGTCGATATCCTGCTCCAATAGTCTCAAGACTTCAACAACATGTTCAGGGACAGCACAGAGTCTCATACACCCTCGCGGTGTCAAGTAGACTTTAACATGTAATGTATGTATGTATGTATGTAGGGAGTGCAAATAAACTATAGGCTTGGAACTTGGCCCTAACTAGCATGGAACATCTGGCAAAATTGACGAAAAACACAAAATAACGTGTTTTATGTGGTTTCGGATCCCGGAAAAGGTGTGGACACAAATCAATCCAACTGTAGTGGTCTCAAGGCTGCAACAACATGTCCAGGGAGTACAAATAAACTACAGGCATGGAACTTGGCCCAAACCAGCATGGGACATCTGGCTAAATTGACCAAATACAAAACAATAACGTGTTTTTTGTGGTTTCGGATCCCGGAGAAGATGTGGACACATATAAATCCAACTGTAGTGGTCTCAAGGCTGCAACAAAATGTCCAGGGAGTACAAATAAATTACGGGCATGGAACTTGGCCCAACCTAGCATGGGACATCTGGCTAAATTGACGAACACATAAAACAATAACGTGTTTTGTGTGGTTTCTGAACCCAGAAAAGGCGTGGACACATATCAATCCAACTGTAGTGGTCTCAAGGCTGCAACAACATGTCCAGGGAGTACAAATAAACTATGGGCATGGCACTTGGCAAAACCTAGCATGTGACATCTAGATAAATTGACGAAAACACACACAAATCCCCACTCACGCACGCACACACATATGACTAGTAACCTAGGTATGGTAGTTTCACATTGAAAGCTTGTCCTCATCACATGTTAGTCCCCAAGGGGTCGGCGTGAAGGACAGTTGTAGCGCCTTCAATGGCAACTGTGGCAGCAGTTTTCAAATCCCTCATCTCCCAAGCTGTGTTCAGAAATCGCTTCTTCAAATCAGGGATTTTGATGTTGTTGGGGATGCTGTCGGTTTCATCCATTGCCTTCACTACAACGATTCGTGCTACCTCTGTTTTCAAATCGTTGTAGATCTGTAGGCGGCTTTGGGACCTCTCTTTGACACCCTTCTTCTTGGCCAACCTGGCAGCTTCCTCGGCTGCTTCTATCTGCTTACGCTCCCTCGTAGCCACATCAAGAGCTGCTCGTTTAGCTGCCTCATCGCTTTGGAAGGCATTTAGTCCCACCTCTTTCCGCTTCTTGGCTTGCTCTGCTGCTGCTCCCATATTCTTTCTCCAACTCTCCTCCGTCACCACCAACTTTTACTTCCGGAGTTGCGTATACGACGCAGAGACAGAGGAGGGACAGAAGGATTACTCTCGTGATTACAATAGTTTGGAGACGTGGCGTGTCCAAACTACGCCACCAAGTCTGCCAAGCGTTCGCTCCCTTGCCATGCTGCTATGGCTAGTGCTTATGTGGAGCTTATGCCACCGATCCAATGTCGGATGAAGGCTGTACCCCCCTAGTCCATCGGCAGTTGAAGCCAGCTTGGTTTCTGAGTCCAACACATATATAGGCCAATGCCTATGTTGACACTCCCTCCAGTCCAGACGATCAAAAAAGCCAAACTATCTGCATTGTTCCTCACGCATGGATTGTGGTCCCACTTAGCAAGGCCCTCGGGAGTAGCACAATGGGGGCTATTCTTAGGATATGCCCGTCCACATGCTTCACTGGTCAAGTGAGACTCCATTGTAGGAAAATACAGGCAGCATCAGCATCCCATGTCACAAAGCTCCATGCATTTTCCTCTACCACACACCTACAGACTTGGCGCCTAAATTGAATACCACACAAATGGTCAATGCATGGGCAGCCGCTTCATGTTTGGGATCGTCCACACAATGCTTCCTAAAAGGATGGCAGTATGATTCCCGTGCCATGGGGATTGGCTGTGGCGGTTAAGGTTCCACCTGTGCAGCCTCGGCAGCTGCAACCTTGGCATTCTCCTCTAGCTGGGCAAAAAAGCAAGTCATGTGCCCGCAAGACCACACCACCACCACAGTCCAGTTCTAGGCCGTCCTCGCACCATCTGGCTGCCCTCCATGTTAGTTTTTTGTAGCCACCACCTCATCGTCTGACAGCCGAATCGGAAAAAGAAAAAACAGCGATACCCGAGCGATACTTCGTTTTCGCCCGCTTTGCCTGTCTACCAATTTCCAGGCGAAACTTGTTATTGTCCGATACGTCGGACACTGAGTCGGCATAGTGCATACCGGATCCTGATGCCTCCAGGACCCGAGTTGCCTGCCGTCAGGCCATAGGCTAGCTATGGCATGCACGTGTCTTCGGAATCTTCCTGAAGACTTCCTATTCTATATAGCCGCACGAGTTGCGCTCTTTAACTCTCTTCACTTCAGTCTTTACTATGTAACAACTCTATCAATTGAAAAAACTAAATTCGGTGAAATCCACTACCCTGAGTCACCCATTCACCACCCATACTCTGGGCTGGGCTGGGGTTTGGGGTTTGGGGGTTAAATACTTATTGCACGAGGCCCCAAGTGGTGCCAATAGACTACCGTACCCTTACCAAGGCTCACTCATGGGTGTTATTGACTGATTTATGTATCAGTCTCTGAGTCGGCATAATGCGCACCGGTACCTTTCCCTCCTGGTACCGCGTTGCCTGCCGCCAGGCCACAGGCTAGCTGTGGCCTGCATGTGACTGCAGTACCCTGCAGTACACATCTCTATTCTATATGATTGCGCCTGTTGCGCTTAATAGCATCTTCTCCTCTATCGAGCGTATGCCGTTGTAACAATCTTACATTAACATCACTTACATTACATGTTAAAGTCTACTTGACATTTACAATGGGTGGTCTTCGAATAACATTTGGAGGTCTGAGTAAAAAGTTAGCAGAAAAACAAATGAGGGCTGCCCCCCCCCCCCCCCCCCCCCTTAATAATGAGGAGCTCAGAATGACCTGAACAGTAACTCATAATATCGCCATGTTACATGCCATTACAACCCCGTTCTCAGAAACAAAATGATCGCCATGACTGAAAAAATTGAGGCCTGGCCTACTCCTGCAGATTATGATATTAAACAAAAACGAACACTGTCAAATACGAATCATTACTGGTGGTAAGCTGTGTAATTTTTGGCAGAGACCCCCCCCCCCCCCCCCCCCCCCCCCCCTTCGGGAGGCAGCCCTTATATTCACCCGGTTATCTGTCTGTCTGTGTGTTTGACACGCTGTCAAGCTGAAGTCAAAGTACCGGCAACCTTTGCACCCCGCTTCACCCCACCATTTTGCTCCGGCTGCTTTGCTGTTACTTGTCACACAATCTACGAAGTTGTAGGCAGTGGTCGAGAAATGTTTGTGCACAAGCCTTCCTACAAGCCGGTCCTTTTTAGCATGTCATGACCCTAGACTGTAAAAACAAAAAAGGCTGGACTATGTGTAGGGGGGGGGGGGGGGGGGGGGGGGGGGGGGGGGGGCATACTAGTACGATATTATTTTTATTTAAGAGAGCAGACACTCTTTTTACCTAACTGAGGGCCCCTGTCTATGTTGTACATTGCACTCTGTTGGAAATGTACGGGAGTGTTTTACCGACTGTTACAACAGAAGTGTTCAAACGTGCTATTGAGTTGTACAATAACCTGGGCTCCAAGAATGGGCTTCGCAAAAGAGTACTAGTTAACTGCCAGTCTAACATGTACATCGTATGCAACATATCAATGATCTAATACTTTCCTACAGATGCTGTACCATACACCCGGTACATCTGTTAATTAACATAGACTGTATCTCCATCTGATACATGACATGACATGACATGACATGACATGACATGACATGACATGACATGACATGACATGACATGACATGACATGACATGACATGACATGACATGACATGACATGACATGACATGACATGACATGACATGACATGACATGACATTATAAGTCTACTTGACACCGCGAGGGTGTATGAGACTCAGTGCTTTAAACAAAAAAGCACCCACGAAGCAAAAAAACCCATTACATCAGGGGTGTGTCGAGGAAAAACAAACCAAACTCCCAATACATAACAAAAACGGTATATATAGCTGATACATAACAAAACACTGTATGGTATCAACTGGTACAGAAACTGCACTGAGTAACACTAGCGTTTGGAGCTCAACATTCCTGATAATGGCATGCCAAGTTACCTTTTTAGTGTCTAGTCCCGAAAAAGGTGCTGCCCACAAGCTCACCACCAAACTAAAACTCCCTTCAGATCCAAGATCAACACCCACTTCACCGCCAGCAAAAAAACAGAGTTCTGATCTAGCAAAACTGTATAGCTCATGGCAGGAAACAAAGAGGGCTGTGGTACCCGAGCTGCAGCTTAGGTCTGCAAAAAACAAGCGTGGTTGCTCAGGTGTAGCTGAGGCCGGCCAGAAAACAAAGTCGTGTGGTTGATGGGTTCAAAGCCTTGGTGCTCGACTAACCCAAGCGGCCCATGCAGCATGCAGCCACCTATCAGAGCATTGATGTTTTACACCAGCTCCAACCATAGCCCATCGTCGAAAGGACGGAAAACTGAACAAAACAATGCAAACCCAAACTCCTGGCCACACCTGGAAGGCTCTCAATACTAGAGAATGCCCAACGACCAATGGAGCTGACCAATGGTACTGACCAAAACTGCAAGGCTCTCCACACTAGAGAATGCCAAACGAACAATGGAGCTGACCAATGGTACTGACCAAAACTGCAAGGCTCTCCACACTAGAGAATGCCAAACGAACAATGGAGCTGACCCATGGTACTGACCAAAACTGCAAGGCTCTCCACACTAGAGGATGCCAAACGACCAATGGAGCTGACCAATGGTACTGACCAAAACTGCAAGGCTCTCCACACTAGAGGATGCCAAACAAACAATACAAACAACAAGCCTGATACTGACAAATGATGTTGGCCAACGAAATTGGCCCGCCTATAGCTCACCATCACCAGCTGCTTGAGCATGATCCTGAAGTCTAGTGCTCAGGGCTCGCCGTATCCAGGAACTTGAGTGATCCCAACCCTAGCTTCACCCGCCTATTTTTTGGGTGGGTCCTCCTCCGACTGCGACTCAACTGTACCATAGTCGAGCGGGTGCTTGACAATAAGGTTGGGCTTGATGCCTGGTGGAAGGGGGGGACACAGTGATCAGGGAAGGGTAGTGCAGCAATCAGGGGTAAGGTAGGCAAACTGCATGGTCAAAGGGTTGATACACCATAGCTATATATACAGTGCTGAGCCAGTGCAGAAGACCCTCATGTGCCACACACACCAGCACTTAACCGGCAGTGAGTATCCCCCCCCCCCCCCCCCCCCCCCCCCCCCCCCCCCCCCCACACACACACACACACACACACACTACCACCAGGGCTGCTGTGCACAGACTGCAATGACTAACAAAATCGGTTGAGACAGGATAGACATCGCATTCTGCCGACTGTCACCGTACAAGTGATTACAATTTTGTCGGTACGTGGGAGGGGCAGCGTTGGTCCTGTGTTGGCCTTATCAGCTTGGATAACACTCCGGAGAGTGGACTTTGTGTGTGCAGCACGCCAATCTATAAATGCGGAGACGAGAATAAGTTACAAGCACAGGAGCCCCATTGAGGGGCACCAGTGGAGGAAAGGGGGCGGTAGCCTGGAACCTGATCAGGGCACAGGCTAGACAGCGCGTGTCAGAAGAACCGATGACGCAGTCAACAGGAAGCTGACATAGTACTGTCAGGACCGATAGTTCTAAGGGAGTACACAAGGAGTCACCAAGACATAAAACAAGCGAGAGCACCGCTATTCATGCTGATACTCCACCTATGACGCAGGTGACATACAATACTAGTACTCCACCTATGGCACTGGGGACATAGAACCATAAACTGGTAGCAAACAAAAATTATTAAGGAACGGCGGAAAAACAGGAAACCAGAAGAAAGCCTTGTCTAAAATAAAAGGATGAGAAAGGATGAACCAAAAACCACTGTAGTACTCCGAAAATGTAGCAGCAAAAAACTTGGGTCATACCGAGCTGAGCTGAGACCAAAATGGAAATGTAACCATCCATGGTAAGCGCAAAAATACTATTCATCCAGAATAGTAGGCACCAAACCAGAAAATCACAGGGAGGCCAAACAGAAATCAATCCTAATACCAAAGGAAGGGGAACAACGGTGACTGAAAGAACCGAGAACTTAACCTAAAGAGAAGACTGAAAAAATCGTATATCAAAGTTGGGGAACAACGGTATAGAAAACCCGATCCGGGAATAGGAACCTAACGCCAATCAATGATAACCAAAGAGACGGATTGAAATATCGTGTGAGAGCAGCACACGAGAGAATCAAAGCCTAAAGGACGCAGACAAGAGGACACTAAAGACTACGATGGAAAAAAGAAAAAAAAAAGGTCGATGGAAAAATCCACTACCTTAAAAACTATTCTTAGCATAGAATTCATGACTAGGTTGGGATGAAAAAACCATGATGAACTGGTTTCTTACCCAAAGATGGAAGTAAGAAGATTTATGAAAGTTAATTATCATAAATCCCCAGTTACGGCACTAACTAAAACATTATAGGAGGTGGGTATCGCACCGCAAAGAACTCGTGCACTCAAGACAAACCAAGCGCCTAACTAAAGCAAACCAAACTTGCAGCAACTGAAAAAATCCAAAGGATGCGAAGTTAAAATTTTCAAGAAACTTGTAACCAACAAAGGAAACACAGTTCAATGAACAATAGAAGGGTAGATGTACAACCATAGTACATAAAACCTATTGTCCACCTGAAAAATAGTAAACGCATAAAAAGGACTTCAAAGAATTTACTGCAAAGGATGGACTGAAAGGGCGCTTGAAATACACTCGGAAAACAAGAAAGAAGTGAGCGGCGGTACATCTGCAAGTACAACTGCAAGATTACCCAGCCCACCAATTCACAGTAAAATCCGAAGGGAAACAACTACTACACTCCACAAAAAGTTCCAATCACATGAGGGGCTGGTGATCTAAAAACGGTGTGGAGTAAAAAGAAATAGCTAATCTATGATGAGCTCCACCGAACGAACCATCTGCCTATGGAACTAAGAGTCAGAAACCATCAAGACGCTATGACGGTGGTCTGAATTAAGTACCACCTTCCACCAAAACCAAGAAAGACAGCTGAAAGGAAGCTGCCTAAACAAAGCGTCGTAACGCTCCACCAATCTAGACTACCCTACAAGTCAGTCTAGGAGGTGCTGAGGAATAGGCACTCACACATAGGGCCATGTTAACCTACGTATGAGAACCAGCAGCACCTAAAACAATGAATCCTGGGTTGACTGTAACACCCCAGCCATACGCAGTATCAAGCTAGACCAGTGTTCAAGATCATCACTTACCCATTCGGCAACGGCTACATCATCACATGGGCTTGACCCGAGTAATCCACCAGGGACGACAGGAGGCGTCGGAATTATCGACACCCGCGAGCCATCCGAGGTGGTCGGAGGTTGGCGACTATTAGTCAATGGACCTGATCCAGGTACCACTATGATCGAAGGCTGTCTAAATCCTAAAGCTTCACCGCTAAAACGTGGCACAGAGGAGGGCCTGGCGACCCCCTGAGATTCGGCTAAGATTACAGTTGGATATCCAACTCCCCCCCGCCCGAAAACTTCACACACAATACAGCAAGATCAGGCCCTGGTCTAGAATGCAACAATGATACATCCAGCCAGGCCAGCCAACAACAATTGGGGTTGTTAAAGGGCGTAGGGAATTACCGGTAACACATAACATATCACCGTTTGATGACAGGAGGGATGCAAGCGGGCACGGGGACCCATACTAAAGGGAGAACCCAGGAAGACAGTTTATAACTGAACTGGAGATAGAGAGTACATCACTACTCACTACTAACTGGCGCAACATTGGAAACCCAAATATAATAACCCTTACTCACCAGGGAATACCCAACCAGTCTACCAAATAATGCCTTTCTAACTAGCTTGTTGCGTGACTGCCCAATACTAAGATTACATAGCAAGGGCAACCAAACAAACGCAACAACGACACATCAGGTGCAACCCCAAAGAAAAACTCCGAAGGAGTCTTGTCTCCCTAGATGAACACGCGATTGCAAAGATAACACACTAGCACCATGCTGAGCAGTGTCATCATCAACAACTCATGCATGCCCCAACTAATCGAGATCAACCATGCCTCTATACCACTTAACTAAAAATTCCTAAGCCCTATCAGAACTCAAACACTTGAACCCAAACTCACGTAGCTAAGGCAGACACCTAAGGGGGGAACCAGGGGCACGGGAAGACAAAGTAGTAACCTCTGACGAACCACGGAACGCACCCAGGGGTCACAAGGAGCCTAAGAGAGAAAAATATCCACCAAGATATCATGCCAAAGATCCTCCACGGCCGCTGGACTAGGGCCAGGACGGCGTCCACTGCGGCCTGTAGCATGGGCGAAGTCCGGCGCTGCGAGACCTGGGATCACAGAAGGTGGGGAAGCGTTAGGTCGAAGTCGAGATTTGAGGTATGGGAAAAAAGGAGACGAGAATGACAGTGCAGCAAGTCGCACCTGGTGCAGAAAATCGCACCAATGGCAGAAAATCGCAAATCGCAAGGGCAGAATTCGAACATTTATCGCTAGGATGCGAAGAGCAGAGCCGAGGCATGTAAAGGTCCTAATATCCCGCCGTCGATGATCAGTCAATCTCAAGTCCCCCCCTCTATCGCTCGACTCACCCGGTTGGGGGGTAGAGGGAGCAGCACCCGTAGTGGTGCTGACCATACCCCCCTGCTTCCTACCACCTCCAGAATCTCCAGGTCCAGACGCGTAGGTCGTCCTCCTCTGGCGAATCCTACGGCAGTGCCGGCGATCCGCCAGTTTGATCGAAAAATTTCTCCAGAAGGTAGCACAGAGCCACTAGAGCGCAAGCTCATGCCAGGAGCCGACCGTCGGCTGGGCAGAGCAAAGGGGGCAAAGACGACGTAGACATCAGCAGGGAGCTTGGTCGGCTTGGCAACCTCCGGTATGCAGGCAGAGCCTCAAACACCGGAGAAAGGTTAGCGACGTCAAGGACGCGAGCAGACGAAGACGGGGTATCTCCACCGATGTCCAGGCTAGTCGCCGACTTGAGTCTGCACGTCACAGTCATCTACGACAGACGGGAGGAGGCGACGATGGCGGAAGGACTCTCATGACCGCTAGCAGAGGCAGCTGGTGCACAAACGTCTAGCCAATCATCAAGAGGAGCCGTTCCTCCGTTGGAAGGATTGGTCGCAGCCATCGCTGAGAATGATACTGCGCATCCCGCGCGTCCAGGAAAGACCATCCATGTCATGGAGTTTCTCAAAATGGCGGGAGGTCCTCGCGGAAGTTGCATCGCAAAGCAGTGGTAGTAAATGAAGGGCCGTATAACCTATCAGCTTGGATAACACTCCGGAGAGTGGACTTTGTGTGTGCAGCACGCCAATCTATAAATGCGGAGACGAGAATAAGTTACAAGCACAGGAGACCCATTAAGGGGCACCAGTGGAGGAAAGGGGGCGGTAGCCTGGAACCTGATCAGGGTACAGGCTAGACAGCGCGTGTCAGGAGAACCGATGACGCAGTCAACAGGAAGCTGACATAGTACTGTCAGGACCGATAGTTCTAAGGGAGTACACAAGGAGTCACCAAGACATAAAACAAGCGAGAGCACCGCTATTCATGCTGATAGGCCTCGTTTTGGTCCTGTACGGACTGTACAGTATTCATCCTTAATTGTTGAAACAGAACAATCCGGATCACAATCCAGATCCGCAGCAGCGCTTACCTGGCAGTGAGTAGCCCAGCTCCAACTTGACCAGAATGATGAATGCAGCATACAGTGCTGAGCCAGCGCAGAAGGCCCCCATGTAGCCAGCTCCCTCTTTACAGCTAGCGTCCCACACACCCCCGGCCAGGAGAATGAAAGTGATGGTCAGAGTGAAGAGGACAGTCTGAATGGAGGCTGCCCGGCGGAGAGCGGTGAGGAAGAATACTGCACACGGGGGGTGGGGTGGGTGAGTGCATACGGGGCGTGGGTGGGTGTGAGTGGGGTGGGGTGGGGTGGGGTGGGTAGGGAGGGCTTAGGGTTAAGGTCTGTATGAAGCCCTCTTGCGGAGAGAGAGGTGAGTAAGAATACTGCACACGGGGGGTGGGGTGGGGTGGGTGGGTGGGAGTGAGTATGATTGGGGATTGGAGATTTTGGGTGGGTTGCGGTGGGCGAGGCTGGACCGTGGTGGACAAAGGGGGGAACTACGGTGCGCATGGGGACAATGAGGGCCCCCAGTGCTACACACACACACTTGCTGCCCACCACACTACTGCACATCACCAGACGCACACATGTAAATATGGGGGCTGTCGCAACGGGGGGGGGGGGGGGGGGGGGGGGGGGGGGGGGGGGGGCTCCACGGTGCACCAAATATACATGCACGCACCTGTTGCAAGGACTCACTTAAAGTAAGCAGCGCCCAGAGGCCGAAGTATAGTGTCTGTCCAGTTTTTGTAGCTCCCACAAATTGACCCGGGTATCTGGCAATACTGAACTCAAGGAGACCCCATCCAATCCAGAAGCAGCCATAGCTGCTGAAGACTGTTCCACTGTTCCACCAAATGTGTTGCCCTTGATCAACTGGGGGTGGCGGCGGTGGTGTGGTTTTAATGGTGGTGTGGTGTGGTGGACTGTTGGTGGAATGTGGGCGGCGGTGGTGGTGGACTGCATGTGGTGGACCGTAAGGATACAATTAATTAAGAGACGGGCAAGGCCAAGTTAGAGAGTTCAGGGGGGAGGTTCAGAAGCCCCCAAGGGCACATCGGCATGGCAAGGAAATATATTCATGGCAGTCAGGCACCATGCTGGGATGCGTTGGGGAGGCCGTCTGCATCACATAATACATTTACCAGGGGTGGGTGGGTGGGTGGGTGGGGAGAGCACAGCAACTTTCGGAGTGGTGGGTGGCGGCGGCGGTGGCGGCAGGTGGCGGTGGTGGTGAGGGTGGCGATGGTAATGGTGGCCTTTGTGTCGTAGATTGAAGCGATGGCGGTGCCGGTGGGCGCCCCCTTTCCCCTTGTGTTCAGAATTCAATCCAACTCCCGCCCCTCCAATCTGAGCCTGGTCTATAACCGGTTCAGGACCTGTGAACTCGGGACCAGAGACACGTGCCCCCTCACCCCACCCCCCACCGTAGGGGGAAAGCTAGCACCCAGTGAGCTAGCACCCAGGGAATCAGATCTCCTCGGATCTCCTGTTCGAACGCACGTGGCTCACCGTTTGAATTCAAGCCCACAGTTCAAAGTGGAATCTGCCGGCCTCGGACTTTGCATATCAGTGACACCATAGATCACTGTCTCATTTTCTTTCTAATTTTATAAAGACCCGACACTTCTTTCTTCCCACCATTTTGATCGGACTGCGAAACCGTGGAATGAATGACGCCTTGTACGCTCATAAATGAAAGGCGCTGGAATGAGTGACACCTTGTCACTTGTCACCATCCCTAATAATGACAGCCTTGTCCCATTTGCCACACCTGTGAGGACGGAGCGGGCCACATCCTGGCGGGCTGCCCACACCGGACTTTCAAGGGGCCCTATATCAAGAGACATGACGCCGCAGTGCGACTCATTCACAAGGCAATCTGCACTGGAGGCCTGGGCTCCCGCAGAATAATTATGGACGCTGGCAAGGAAGAGAACCTCCCTAGGGGGGTCCTAGGAAAGCGTCTCCCCGCCTGGCTACGCCCTTCCTCTATTACTGAAGAGGACTGGAAGAGAATGAGACCTGGCATTGCCATCCTACCCGACATAGATTCTCCTACTTTTATAATTGATAAAGAAATTTGGCTCCTTGAGCTTGGTTACTGCTCTGATACCAACCATGCTACCAAGTTTATCACGAAACATGCCCAGCACGCTAGCCTCGTGAATGGCCTCCAATTGGCTGGATACCTTGTTCACTATGTAGTCATCACTATTGGAACAACGGGTACTATCCCAACATCTTTTCTTACTTTTATGGCTACACTTAGACTTAACAGATTGTGTGCCCTTAGACTAGCGGACACAGTCCACTCCCACTCTATTTCTAGCTTTCAGAGTATTGTACAGTGCCGCCGTTTTATGGAGGCACACCCCGGGATGATACCTGGGGACTAGCACACAGACCGTGCCCCCCCTCAGTTTTTGTCTTGCCAGCTACACTGTGCGGATGCTTCCCAACCGGGGTGAAAAACCCCCGTAGTAGGTTGCACTGGCACAATGTGGTTCCGGTGCCTGCCCTTGCGGGCATCGATGGCGATTTTTTTTTACTAAGGTGGTCCTACAGTGACTATAGCTAGCTCCGGCTTACGCTATGGTGTCCTTAACTTCACGTTCTGTGAGTAACTGTATTACACGGATGTAACAATTTCAATTTCAATTTACAGCCTTGTGGACAGTATTACCCCGGAAAATAAGAACAGGCCATGAGCTTATGATTATGCTCGCGCGGGGACGACGAGGGATGCGTTAAAACGGTAGGAGGGGAGGAAGGAGGGGGAGGCGCATGCATAGCGAAAGGGCGGGTGCGGTCAGCGGATTGCCCCCAAGTTACTAGGGACGTAAGCTGGTGGTGCGAGCTGTCGAGGGAGGGAGGCTGATTTAAATTAGATAGTATCGGAGCTAGCCACTCGGATGCAAGATGCAAGGTTGCGAAGAATTATTTATTCAGCTCGTGCACGCGCAGTACCAGGATTTCCGAGATATGCGAAGTCCGAGGCCGGCAGATTCCCCTTTCAAAGTTTGAACTGTGGGCTTGAATTCAAATGGTGAGCCACGTGCGTTCGAACAGGAGACCCGAGGAGATCTGATTCACTGGGTGCTACCTCACTGGGTGATGGGTGCTAGCTTACGCTCCCCCCCCCCCCCCCCCCCCCCCCACCCCCCCCACCCCACCCCCACCCACACACACACACACCCCACACCCCACACGCGCACGTGGCTCACCCGGGCTCACCCTTCGAATTCAAGCCCACAGTTCAAGTTCAAAAGGAGGGAGGTTGCTTACCTCGGACTTCGCAGATCAGCGACACCCTTGTTCACCGAGTCTCATTTTCTTATTTCGTATTTCTTTTACTCGCGACACCAACTCTCTTTCCATAGCGTTACCATGCGCCTCCTCCTCCCTTCTTTATTCCTTCCATTTTGATCGGATGGCGAATCGGTACCCCTCCTCCCCACCCTCCCCTCCCTCCCGACACAGTCACCCAAACACGCAAGCCACTCACGTCAAGGATGCCTGCGATCAGCTGGCCAAGTCCCCCGAAGGCGAGCGCATAGAAAATGACAGTGGGCTTCAGAGTTGTGTCGCAGTCGCCAGTCCATGTCGTCTCAATGAACATGAGCATGGCGGTCGTCATGCCGAAGCAAATGAGGCCCAGAGAGGCTGCGCGTGTCGTTAAGGCATGTTAGCGAGGTCATGGGTAGAACTTGCAGCACCCTACATCTAGACTTACAGGGGTCGCCACGCATCCATTCTCATTCCAACACATACTCTCGCTCGGGCTTGTAGGCTCCAGACGGCGGGGCCACATCCTCGTCAACAAGATGCACCGAGCGGCGCTGGCGAAGCTGGGTAGCCATTTGGATATGCCAAAATGGAGGGTTTCTGTGGGATACAAAAACTGGTGTTCTTAATCTAGACAATGATGAAGATATTTGTATGGTGACATGATGTGTAGTGACTGTGTAGTGACAACGTTGCGCGGTATGTTAGTTCTGCAATTTGGTTGTCGACTGGAAGCCGACTTCTTCTGTATCCTCTTTGAAACCAGCCTGTCTTTCCTCAAAAGGGGGAGGGGGATGACACACTACCCGGACTTGTGGGCGCTGTGACCAGAGCGGTGTTCTGCCAGCTTGGCACCCACTTTCCCCCCCTTTTCCCACCCACTTTTCCTGAGCGCATACGATACGGGCGCACGCGCGCGTGCCGCGGGCGCGGGCGCGGGCGCTCTGCCACCGTGGCGTCGCGTGGCGTCGTTTCGCAAAGTCGTATCGTATCCTTCCTGCACCCCGGGCTCCTGCTTCTTGTGCTCTGGGCAGTTTGAAATCTGACGCGTCCTCGACTTGCCAAGGCTGTCGCTCCTTTCCAGGCTGAAAACATGCACGTCACCTTTCAATCAGATGGGTAAGACCGACTGCAGATGCTGCACGGACGACCTAGTTTCGGACTTCCGGCAGTATCCATCAACGACCAGAAGTGTACTGGTCATGTCAACGACGTCGATTCAGAAGCAATCAAACTACGTTTTGTGGGGGAGGAGGAGACTATCAGACTAGAGCAGTTGTGACAGATAACGATCCGTCACCTGCGCTACCTCGAGGTGGCGACGACTTCCCCGAGGAAGGGGAGCTGACGGGACCTGTCTAGACGGTTACAACCGTTAAACTGGTCCGCGCCCTCGGTCAACGCGCCCTTCGCGCGCCCTACGTCCGCGACTCGGGATATTCGCATCTCCAGCAACGGCTTAATGATATGCGAATGTCCAGAAGCATCAACGGGTTTATTCGCTGAACCGCAGGAGAATGTAGGGTACTTAAGCCGAGCTTGAGTGTCTGAGGCCAGACAATAGAGAGGTTCAACTCCTTTCTCCCCTGATACTCCGTTTCAAGCTTAGACGTGTTCACACGTTACATTTGGTTACGGAGCCTGATCTTTTTTCACGCTGGCCCCCCCACCCACCTATCCGCAGATCAACACCCTCTTCCGTGGACCTTACTTTCGGACCCTCGCTAGACAATGCACCCACCCACCCGCCCCGCTCCCTGAAACAGTGGTTCTCCTACCTCGAGGTTGCTATCCCGTCGGTAAGAACTCAGAAGTCGTAATGCCAACGTTGGAGCATCCAGAATTGATACTTGTTTCCGTTGTGATCGCCTGCCCTCGAAAGTCCCCCATTTGGGACGGGTTAATGATAATAAGCCAATGATACCATGCGGCTATGCTTGTCCCTTGTTCCGTCGCAACAGCGAAATGCTCGTTCCTGTTCCGTTTCCGTTCCCACTCACGACCCGAATGTCACCTCCCATGCTTCCGCCTCTGGTCACGGGCACCCCTGGGCCCCTGGGTCCCCAGAACGGGCGTGAATCGACAGCGCCTCACGACAACACCACCTGAACTTGTAGCCTGCAGGTTGGGTCGAAACGAGGCTTTTCGGAATTACAGAACGCGCGGCCTTGGGCTACTTTCCACCCTAAACTTCTTACGTTTTAGTGAACGCACCTCCGGCTGAGACGGGGCTCGTGTCCACCAGAATATTCACACAGCAATGTGACGTAGCTCGAGCTGAAACTGTTTCAATTGGGACTTCGTTCAACTTCAGAATTCCCCATGCCAATACGAATCAGGTCCTTCGTAGGACAACCCCGTTTGTTTTGCCCCATAACCGTGACTGGCGGCATCCCCGAAGTCTCCACGCGGACACTGCGAGTCTCAGCTGGACCTTCGAGATTCAACAACGAGTCACATTGATTGGGTGCTCGATAGGGTCGACAGCTCTATTGTTTTTCCCCACAAGACTAGTATCGAAAGTCCTGCCGTACGGACTCGCACACGCCCCCAATCGCCTTCATGATAGTCCCTTCCGAGATTTCCATTGGCATATTCAACATCGTCTTTTGGAGAGATCATCTTCAGTAGCCGATGCAGAACACGAAGACAACGAATGGTCCCAACAAGTGGAAACTCACCTCTTCCTAACGACAGGGCACATAATTCTTCACAACCGAACTTCCGAAAATGAATTCCGTTCCACTGAGGATACTTTCTGCTCGCTGCCCTCTGACAGAACTACCCTGGGGTTGATCCCAATTTCATCCAAACGCCGCTAAACCCCTCGGTAAAGGAACAGCCGGAATGGCGGGGAATCGGTTTGCGAAAATCTTGGGGCCCAAGAATGTCAAAGCGCCTTCAACCGCCATTTTCAGAAAAGGTCTTACCCACCCACCTTGGCCCTCCCGATCCACGTAAAAGGCGCACGGGCTGCTCACTTCAGAGGTGGTGTACGTAATCTTCAGTATCGAGACTGTTGCACTCCAAGTGGCTGATCGTGTGTCCCACATGGAAATGCCCTCAAGATCGACCTTGTTCCAGTCCATGATGTACCCAGTTGATGCGGCTATCCGGAATGGCGAACGCAAAGTTCGCTAACACGGCCGTTATTATATGTGCCGGCGATGCGTCCTTGTGGATGGTTAACCTCGCGTTCGATGCCTGTTCATTTGTTGCTTCACGGTGAAGGCTTTCCACACAGCCGCTGCAAGGCACCTACACCCGCTCCCTATAGACTTGGGCTTACCAATTCAGAGGGGTGTCTGAATCCACGCAAAAATATACCTGGCCAGGTCCGTCAAAACGACACACACCGAACCGCACTACACAACGAACACGAACGCGAAGCCCGAACCAGGACAAAACAGGTGACTGTCTCCCACTCATATCAGCTCCCTTCCGAGACGCGCACACGCGACACCCTCTTGTACCGCTATCCGACCGTCTTAGTAACGATTAGACTGATTATGGCACCCGATGCCCCGTGCCACGCTTGCATGCCTCACAGTCGCTCTCCAACTCCCGAACGATACTCCCTTCCGTCAGCCCCAGAGGTGTCTTGGTTTTACCATGTGCACCTCTACGCTCATTGACAGGCGTGTGGACAGACAAGGGGGGCCTTTCCAGTCCACAGCGATACGCTACAACGCACGACCTCACCTCCCTAGGGCTGACCATTCCAACCCTAACGTTCACAGTGTCCACGTGTCAGGCTTAGTCCCGGTGATCCCCGCTGAATTCGGCCTCTTCTACCTAACGCCCGATCTTTCTGGGCAGAACGACGACCCCTCTACGAAATTCGATTTCGAACGGGTTCGTCTACGTAATTCAAGTGTAGTGGTCTACCACCAAATCGACTCAGGACTCCTTCGCTACTTCGTACAGTGGGCCTGCACTCTGATCACGTCCATACGTGAGAACTCGAATCCGACCTCGCTGCCCACAACGATCTCTGATCCGCAACGCGCGGTCCGCCCCTGCACTCTCCGCGAGGACTGACAGAAACCCTGAGAGTAAACGTCCTACGACAAAAGCACACGAGTCCAGGAAGAAGTCGCGAGCTAGAGAGGTGGAAAGTACAGATAACGATCCGTCACCCTGCGCTACCCTGAGGTTGCGACGACTTCCCCGAGGAAGGGGAGCTTCGGACCTGTCCTAGACGTTTACACAAACAACCGTTAAAAACTGGTCCGCGCCCTCGGTTGACGCGCCCCTTCGCGCGCCCTACGTCCTCGACTGGGATGTTCGCAATCTCCCAGCAACTGGCTG